>OZ030394.1:32800170-33175170 GCA_964023965.1 Melinopterus prodromus | reverse complement strand
CATAATTACACTACTTCGAACTGTTGCTCAACAGAATTTTCTAAAATTCAAAAATAAATTTTATAAAATGCAGGATGGGTTGCCTATGGGTTCACCTATTTCAGGCCTGATGGCTGATTTTTACGTCGACTATCTGGAGAATCAACTGTTCTCAAATAAATACAGTCTTATCAGCTTATCACCGGGAATATTGTTTTTTACGCCAGGTATGTCGATGACATATTCATGATATACGATGGAAATGACGCACAGATCGTGGCTCTACATAACATACTAAACAATTTGGGCAAGCTCGAATTTACCGTGGAAAAAGAAAAGCATAACAAATTAATATTTTTAGATTTGGAAATCACTAAAGATTTAAATAATAAAAAACTTATTTTCGACATTTATAGAAAGCCCACCACGACGGATACTATAATACCCCAAGACTCATTCAACAGCAGAGAAAATAAACAATCAGCCCTCCGTTATTTCTTCCAAAGTGCAAATAATATACCATTGAATGCAAATAATTACAATAACGAGGTTAAAACAATATTACCGATCGGCCGAAATAATGGATATGACATTAAGTTCATGCAGGACATTTACAATACAGTTCCAGGGCAAAATAAGTTATAAAATTAAAGACACGCTTGGCAAATACAAAATAGCAACAGTTTTTAAACGCAACAACAAATTGTACAATCACATTAAGAATAACAAAGAAAAATCGACCCACTAGATAAAAGTGGCGTCAACAAAATTAATTGCCAAGACTGCCAAAAGTTTTATATCGGACAATCGGGAAGAAATTTAAGAATTAGATTTAGGGAACATCTTACCAGTAATAATTCTAAAGTACATTGCCATATCACGGAAACTGGACATAAGATAGATAATTCAAACATTAAACTCATACATGAATGTAACAAATCACGAAAAATGTCCCTATTGGAAGAGTTGGAGATTTCAGACATCAGAGAGCAACAACCGACCTGCTTTTAAATGAACAGACCGACATACCACCATATAGATTATTTGTACGAACCTTTTCAAAACTCCCGCCTAACGCTAATGCCTAAACTCGATGCAGAGGCCAGCACTGATGACCTTGCATTCCATCATATTCTATTTTTAGAAGCGCATTTTATCGAGGTAACTTATTATTTTTATATACATTTTGTTGATTGTTGTAATAACTTTATCTTAAGATCGATATATTAAGACTGCACTTTCATGTCCTTCCTTTAGTTTGTAAGCTGCACCAACTTCTGAAAGAGTTGACGAAATATCTGTTCCGAGAAAAACACCTAACCTCAAATATTTTATACACAGTGATTTTCGCCTGACGGTATGTACTATTGAATTGTTTTTTCTCCTTTTGCTAATAACGAATTCCCCAATTACTTTCCTTCTGATTTTAGTCGTTTATTTCATTTTAATCTAATATGATACAATTGTAGACAGAAAATAACTTTTTCACCCCCCCCTCTATGTTTCATTTTAATTGTACACTATATTTATTGTAAAAGTTCCTGTTTTTTCTGATTTATCTATGTAATTTCAGCTTGGCCTGAGGACGTATCGTATGATACGAAACATGTAGCCAAAAGCACATCCTTTTAAATAATAAACGTTGGAAATCTACTACCTGAATTTATTTATCCTTGGTAGGTCTTCTGTATTTAGTTACCTCTGAAGAAGCGAGCAACATGGATCATGAAACGTCAGCATTGACAAATCTTGACAAACGACATAACCCGGAAGCAGTTTAGTTTCTAAATGATTCTGGCCGTGAAAGCCTACGTACACATTTAAATATTATTTTACAAACGATTGGATATGTTGCCAACATTTTTTGCCAAAACAATATACGTTTTCTACCCACCCCCTCTAAAAGACCAGTAAAAAGTAGCTCCTCTAAAACCACAGGTTTATTTAAAAAAAAAAAAATTGTCGATGCTTGTGTGTGTCATAGTCTTTAAAAAGATTGGAGACCCATTATCTGTAAAGAAAAACATTTTGTTCAAGTTCAAATGTGCTGTAGTTCAAACACTGCTATTTCTCCATGCTGGTTCCAAAACTTATTGTGTATAATTTTACTCTACTTTAACCTACAAGTTTTAATAAATAATTAATGCAACTATAATCGCATTAAAGCTTGGGGAAACACTAAGCTGCAACAGCTACTGTGATAAAAATTTACATGAGAACCAAGCAATAAAGTAGGAAACATAATTTAAAAACAACTCTAAAATAGTGTCTAAAGTTTATAATAGTCAGAATAGAAGTGTTTGGCGGTGACTTATTAGTTACTTCGAAGAAGAACTAACTAAAGAAGTGTTATAACGCATAACATTTCATCGCGGTATCTACCTTATTCCGCTAGGTAGCCATTGAGGCTTATACATTGACATGCACTGATAATTGAAACCAAATTCTAACTTCGGTGAAGTAGTTTATTAGAATAAATTATACTTAGTAAAGTTACATGCGATGGAGGTAACACAAATAGTTACACACAACGAGAGCTAAGACGAAGTTGGAAGCGACGACATATAATAGGATACGGTATTGGCACGACCAGAATTCTATCCAAAATGTTACCGAAAACATAAATATGGTACATCACCTAGGAAATCCTTAACACTTTAGATGTATAGGCAAAACTGGGAGAGCTGAAGATTACTCATAGATTTCAGCTGTTATTTTAGACATACGTTACAGAATATTTCTAAATATTGACGCGTGTTAAAACGAAATAGCATACTTTTCATACGTCTGCTGTATAATTTAAATGGGCAAGACAAAAAAGTACGTCTGTTCTTAGAACCATAAGAACGAATGACAGCGGTAGCAACCTAACCTCCAATTCGACCGCGAACGTGTGATGTGAACAAGATGTTTTCGTTGGTATGTTTTCACTTTGCTTCTGTTAAACATGCTAATGATGGATATATAAATTAGATAGGACAATTATCACAATTAAATGACAATATTTTTAATAATTAAATATTAATCATGAACGAACTACCTAGTAGGCAACTTAATATACACAGCTGATAACCTATTCACGCGGTACGTTCATAACTTGGTTCATACGATTTTAAGCGATGAATCACCTTCAGCTCTCCCAGTTTTGCCTTTACTATAGCTTGCTACGTGTATGGTGATAATACTAACTACCGTATGAATTATACTGCGTCAAATAATGTATTTGAATGTATTTGATGTATTTGGTACATTTTTTTTCTCGCTTGTTGTACTTTTTATATGTCTTTTTTGGTTGATTTTGTACCATGAGTCTGTGCTCCTGTTGTGGTAAGACTGGTGAACCTCATAGACTCGTAAAATGCTGTTTGTGTAGCAGAGATTACGATATTGAGTGTGTTGAGTTATCAAATACTGAAGCACGCTTGATACATGCTAAACCGGCTCTTAACTGGACATGTAAGAATTGCGTAAAGTTTGGTAATGCCTTGAATGGTTTGAAGGACATGATACTGTCTTTGCAGAAAGAAGTGCATGAGTTGAGGTCCGCTGCTTTGGGACCTGCTGTTGGGGTTGGTGTGTCGTTGCTTGATACTGAAAAAGTTGTTCAGGAAGTGCTCGAAAGGAGTAAGCGCAGTTGCAATTTGATGGTGTTTGGCTGTAAGGAAAGTGATGTGGGATCAAGGGCTGATCAGATGCGATCGGATGCAGGTACCGTTGAGGAATTGTTTGCCGAGCTGAACATCGTTCCTGGTGAATTTAAACCCATACGTTTGGGACGGTTTGATCCTACCCAAACACAGATATGTCGTCCTATGAAAGTTCCTTTACTTTCTAGCGAGATAGTCACCGCTGTTCTGGAGAAGAGCTCAATAATGAGGTCTAACATTCGTTGGAGGGGAATTTCTGTGTCGCCTGATCGCACACCCATGCAGACCGAATTATACAGGAATGTTAGAACGGAAATGACGGCAAGAGTTTTCGGAGAATCAAACCTAAAAATAAAATATATTCATGGTATTCCCACTATTGTGAATTCGGAAAACTAGAATTGCCCAACAGTAATAATGTTTGTCCTTTGTCTTTTAGTTTATATTATCAAAATACTCGTGGTTTGCGCTCAAGTGTATTCAAGTCAAGTGTATTTTATAAGAGTGTATGTGAATGGAGTTTTGATTTTGTTTTTCTCACGGAAACATGGTTGTGTGACTCTGTTGACAGTTTGGAGATTTTTCCGTCCTACTATACGGTTGTTCGTTCTGATCGTAGATTTTCGTATGTCGGTAGGTCTGTTGGCGGTGGCGTCCTGATTGCTTTGGACAATGGTTTCACCTTCACTGCCGTGGACGCCTCACATATAGCATCACTTGTTCCGCTGATCGACTTCATTATTGTTAAGTGCTATGCCCATACATTTAGTATTTATTTATGTGTGATCTATATCCCGCCGGGTGTTTCTTTGGATGATCTTGAGCTCCTGCTTGATGGACCTGTTTTGATTGCTGGCGACTTTAATCTTCCACATTTGGCTCCCCTATGGGAGAGTCCTGTCCGAAGGTGAGACTTCTTAAAAACTTTTGCGAATCTCTGCGTCTTAACCAGGTATATGATGTGAGAAATGCGAATGGTCGCCTTCTTGACTTAGTATTGACAAGTTATGGGTGTGACCTCACTGTTGTTCGTGAGGTGTCTCCGTTTGTGGCTGAGGATGCCCATCATCCGGCACTCAATGTGGATTTAGTTCACAGGATAACTCCTAGATCTGTTAATTTTACATCGGGTGTAGATGCTCGCTTTTGTTTTCTTCGTGCAGATTTTGTTAAACTCTATCGGGACTTGTGTGCTGTCGACTGGTCATTTCTGGACGGTTACTCGGATGTTGACTCTGCGCTTGACAGATTTTACGAGGAGCTCCATGGTATATTGGATGAGTCGGTTCTCAGGCGGGGGAAGACGTTACAATTTTCTTATCCATCTTGGTTTACGAGAGAGATTATTGCTAATATCAGGTCAAAGAATTACAATGGCGGTTTGTGGCGGGTGGAGGTGCTCGGTTTCGGCAGGAGTTCTGCAGGCTGCGTGGTCTAATAAAAAATCAAGTGTCGGCTGCATATGAGAGTTATGTCGGTTCTGTGCGTGAAGATGTTCTTAATGATCCCAAGGGTATTTGGGGGTTTATTAGACAAAAGCGTGGTGCATCTAGGATACCTGGGAGAATGCGTGATGCCGAGGGTGACTATTGTGATCCTCAAGCAATTGTTAATGCTTTTGCCCGACATTTTGCCAATGCGTATAGTTCTGGAACCGGTGACACACAGAATGATTCATTCACTAATTTGCCCTCGTTTTCCGTGGATCTGGTAACGGAGAGGGATCTCATACCTGTCATGTCTCGTTTTGCGAACAAATTAACTTCTGGTGATGACATGATTCCTAGCTTCATGGTGCGTGATGCTAGGCATGTACTTGCAGGGCCACTCTCGCAGATTATAAATTTGTCAATAACAACAAGCAAATTTCCTAGTCGTTGGAAGAGTACTAGAGTGAGTCCAGTGCTTAAAAAAGGCAACTTGTCTGAGATAGGCAACTACAGACCGATCTCGATACTTTGTAACTTTGCAAAAGTGTTCGAACAAATTCTTCATAGCTCCATCTGGTCTAGTGTTCGCTCTTAGGTTTCGCCGCACCAGCACGGTTTTGTGCCAGGAAGATCGACAGCTACAAACCTGGGCTGTTTGACGCAATATGTCGGTGAGGTCCTGGATGGGGGTGGACAGGTGGATGTTGTGTACACAGATTTCTCTCGGGCCTTCGAGAGAAGGCCTTGAGAGGGTGAGTTGCTTCGGATCGTCGCCGATAAAGTCATACTTGCTGGAAAGGAAGAATTATGTATGCTACAGTGGTTTTGTCTCTGGGGAGTTTGTCGCTGCGTCGGGTGTGCCGCAGGGGTCAAATTTAGGCCCCTTGCTGTTTACTCTTTACATCGACAACCTGCTGAGTTTGGTCTCCACGCATATCCTTGGATATGCTGATGACTTTAAGCTATATTCATCGATAGAGAGCCAGGCCGATGCTGCCCGACTTCAGGAGGATGTGGACGCGGTCTCCCGCTGGTTTGACACCCACTTTCTAAGGCTGAATATTTCTAAATGCTCATTTGTCCGTTACACCCGAAAGATTAATCTTATACCATCTACTTATAATATTGACGGGAGCTATCTTGAGTGTTTGACGTTCGTAAAGGATCTGGGGGTGATTTTTGACTGTAAGCTGAGCTTTACACCTCACATAAGCAACGCGTGCAGCTCTGCATCCCGTATGCTGGGATTTGTGATGAGAGTCTCCAGGGACTTGCGTGACGTGCGGGTACTCAAGACATTATTTTTTGCTTTTGTTTTGAGCAAACTAGAATACGCATCAATTGTTTGGTATCCGCATTATATTTCTCATCGATTGTCCTTGGAACGTATTATGCGACGTTTTTTGCGATATCTTTCATTTCTTCTCGATGGACGTTACCCGGATAGAGATAATCACTATGACGCATTGCTACTTCGTCATGGGATGACCTCCCTGGTAGACCGTCGTGAGCGCTATAGCGCCAGGTACTTGCAGCGGTTGGTTTCGGGTGTTGTGGACTGTCCATACCTGGTGAGCAGGGTGAACTTTGCGGTGCCGCGTGTGGCGTCCCGTCATCAGCGGCTGTTTCACCTACCGAGGGCCCGTACCAACGTGATGGTTCGTCTTCCAGTGGTGCACATGTGTCGAAATGCCGATAATTTGTTGGACATGTTCGGGTAGTCTTGGCGGTAGTGGCGTGATTCTTGGTTGCGAGTTTAATATGGATTATTGTATGTTCCTTAATGATTATTGTCTTATTGATGTATTATTCTTCTACTTATGGATTTTTTGGTCTTTATATTATTATATTATTATGTTTATGATGTATTGCGTTGTCCTGTAATTGGTGTATACTGTTGGGCAAATAAAGATTATTATTCTTAAGATTATTATTATTGTAGAATATTACTGTGTGTATCTCGAATGGCTGCTGTGTCAGCACATAACTTCGACAGACTTGCAAAACGTTGACCAACAATCTGACCTAAAATACCAGTGATAATGCGAACTCTGATGTGTCCACGTATGTTAATAGTGACGACATAGCTAAGGGTTTGTGTGGTTTTATGTAAACACCTTCATCACAATGTATTACTAGACAGCTTTATCTGTCTTTTAGATATATCCGGTAGCCATAACAGGCATAACCGGCAGACATATTCGGCGTATATATTTGGATGCATGTCTGTCAGTCCTTCTCTCTAATAAATTCTTTTCCTCTAAAATAAATATTATACGGAACACGCCTTTGAAGGTTTAGAAATGCGACCAAAAACTGCTATTTATTCATTCATTTATATGCAATGCCAACGTAAAGATAGACGGAACCTTAGTTTAAATTCCGAGAACGCCCACTGTGCGTTTAAAATCTCTATCGGGATTTTCACTCATAAAACCATTCAGCGAAACTTTCAGCAGATTTTCCCTCCGATATGTGCGAGCATGGCCAGGAATAAAGATAAAAATCATCCCATTCACCGTCTTACGGTGAATTTACATAGTTAGTATATTTACATGCTCGATGTATAGTAGTAATATTAAGAAATATTATTTCTTTTTCTAGGTAATTCGAATGCTATTCGTAATAGTAGCGGAGTTCTTCATCTGCTGGGCTCCTTTGCATATAATGAATACCTGGTATCTGTTGGACCCTGATGCGCTGTATAAGTACGTCGGATCAACGGGAATATCGCTAGTACAATTGCTGGCATATATCAGCTCTTGCTGTAATCCGATCACGTACTGCTTCATGAACAGGAAGTTTCGACAGGCTTTTCTCGGAGTTTTCAACTGCTGCAGGTAAGAACCAGCATATTTTTGAGTATACAGTGTGTCTCACGGGACGTTGGATTGTATTTGTTATCATTGGAGATCGTATATTTGATGAAAGTCTGTTAAATGGACCAAGTAGTGCATATTTATGTGCTCTTTCATAACCTGTTCAGAAAACAGTTGAATCCCAAATGGTTTCCAAGCTATTTTGCAAATCCAAATATGTAATTTATTAATTATGATCATAACTTCTTTGTTTGTGATGCCATAAAAAAGCGACTTGACCTTATAAAGGCACTTTTTGCCTACAATTTGATTATGTCAGTTTAAAATTATTTTCACCAATGCAATTGTCAGAAACAATCGAAACCTTTGTTTTTCTTATGGACGCCATATTGGTTTTATACATGTTTGGATTCATCATTTGGTATGCCACATGCCATATTTTGATTACAATAAGATAATAGAAACTGAAAATTGAAAACTGAAAATTATACACTTCGAGAATTGCTGAAAATCGCATTATTGAAAAATTTTGGTGAAAACCTAGAATTTATAAAAACATATTATGGTCCGATGAAACATATTTTTCTAACTGCGGTATTTTTAACTAAATGGTATAGTGGCCAACCGATTAACCGGACCAATATTTTGTAACAAAAATTTAACTTTGGAAAGGTATCGGCAATATTGCTCTCTGAAGACGTGGAAGAAAGAACGGACGATATACTGTTGGCCTTAAGATAAGGTATGTAGTTCCAACAAGACGAAGCAACTACACATAATGCCCGAATTGTGAGGAACTATTTAGATATAACACATACACGGAGAGTAATTGCTACTTATTCAGAAATATCATGGACAGCAAGATTACCGGATCTTACTCCTTTTATATTTGTATCTATGGAGTAACTTAAAAAATAAGGTGTATGGTGTTTATAATTTTGGAAACATTAGGGAGTTACGTGACACCGTCATCGCCGCTTTTATTTTAGATTTTTGAAAACATTATTTACTTTGTTAAACTTTTGTTACTTTTTACTTTATCATTCGCAGTATGTAAAGTATTGTAATCGTGCAGAATTTTTTTTGAGATTTTAGCGAAAATATGTCCTTTTGGGTCCCCTGAACATATTTGACCAAGGTACAAAAAAGAGCAAATTCTATTTGATTGAGATCGGTCGCATCTGCATTGATATGAAACTACATAGTAGCCAGAATTTTGACAAATAATATTTTGTGCTGTCACACTCGAATACTGCTGACTTCATCAGAGGTTGGAGAACCGCGATGGAACGTTGCCGCTCTAGTACGCCAAAGTACAAAATACAAATTTCAAATAAAATAAGATCACCAATTTGATTGTTGATAAGAAATGTCAACCCGGCTTTATATCTAATTCTAAAAACAATAAATTGAGAAAATTATAAATAAAGTATAGCGATGAGTGTAGTTTTATTTTAGTATGTTGGTACGGATGTGACATCTACAGTGTCATGAACAAATATAAATCTGTCAGAATTTAAAATTAGCTTTTTATTTTTTTTTACTTGTTTATTTTACGTCGGTCTAGTTCCGCAACTTAGGCCAATCACCGACGCTGAGGGCAGGCTACACACACCCAGGAATTTTGTCCTACTGAAGGAATTCCAACCTCCAGTAAGAGTTCTTTAACGTGCACGTCGCATAATGACAGCACACGGGGCCACCGGCTTTACTTCCTCATCCGATGGAAGGCGGCATGCAAAGGTATTTGTACCCTGCCTAAAATACCAGGACAGTCGATTTTAGCCCGAGCCGGGATTCGAACCCGGGCCTCCAGCGTAGATAGCAACCGCTCTATCCTATACGCCATCGACCCCCCCAATTAGCTTTTTAAACTTGGCGTTTCGTCGAAGTGATACCAACGTAACATTTCCTATACAGAAATATAACCATTTTTTAATTATTTTTTTACTTTATCATACGCAGTATGTAAAGTATTGTAATCGTGCCGAAAAAATAATGAGATTTTAGAGGGGGTCTTTTTTTAATACATATTTCTCGAAAAGCAGCACAATAAACGTTGGTGTCACTCCTGCCGTAAAGTAGATAGCGCGACTCGCTCACATGCGACGGCGGCGCTCCGCGTTCGGTGACGCACCGCATCACCGCACGTCGCGCTATTCTACTTTCGGCACTTATGACATAAATAACTATTATTCTAATGACGTAGTGTAAGTAGTGTCAAATGCTGATGCTTTGACAGTACCTACGATTTATCTCAATAAAATACATGTAGCTAAAGTATTCATTTTATATATTGTATGATAAAGTCATGTGCCTGGCCACATCAGATTTTTTATGTTGTGTAGTTAGTACAAATAAATACATTCCAAAAGTTTGCCGTAAGTTGATGTGGGCACATAAATACTGTATCAGTCAAATGTGTTGTGGGGGGCACCATGCCACTTTCAGATATTAAAAAAAAAAAACTCCAATTTTGTCGGCTTATTGTGTTGTAAATAAGCAAGTGGCATACCGAATTACTCAGAAACAATTCTGAATCCAAACATGTATAAAACCAATATGGCGTCCATAAGGAAAACAAAATCTTCGTTTGTTTCTGACAAATTTATTGGCGAAAAAAATTTCTATCTAACATTCAAATTGTAGACAGAAAACGTGCCTTTATAATGTCAAAACGCTTTTTTGGTGGGATCACAAATAAAGAAGTTATGACCATAATTAAAAAATGTGCAACTGTTTTAATTGATATTTTTCAGCGAATGCCCCAAGGATGTAGCTCATAAAGTAATTTAAAATAAAATCACCCCAGTATATATTTTCTCGGGATGGAAATATTATTGCATCACATGTTGTGAAAACGATTTGCGAATTATTAGGGTAGTACTGTTGTTGTGGATAGGGATGTTTTTGCATCTGGATCGGTCATCGTCGGAATTGATCGTATTTAGGATATTGAGGTCTGTGATAATTTTGTGGGAGATTATTTTGATAAACTTTTGGTTTATTATGATATTGGACGGGTGGTCGATTATTGTTATGTGAATTCTTCTTCCTAATTTGATTTTGCGGGGGATATGAAGGATGTATTTGTGATCGTTGATAATAACGAATATTATCGTCTTCCATTATAAATTGCATTGCTTGGGCAAGAGTATTCAGTCTTATTGGTCGTATAGTAGAGCCTATTGGTTCTCTTAACCCTGCCAAGTTCTGTGACCACAAAGTTCGCCAAGAAGAGGAAAATCGTCCCTTCCGCCGCCAAATCTCCCGTTCCCTCCAATAAACCACCCGGTAAGCAACGACCATCCCAGCATCCTGCAGCAACCTCCCCGGTACCCGGTACGTCAACGGATACCGCACCTACCCAACCAAAACAACAAGCCCCGTCCACCATACCGAAACACCCGAAGGGTACCCAAGCTCCGCCCATCGTCCTCCGAAAGAAGGACAAATGGTCAGTTGTGCAAAAGAATATCAGCGTAGCCGGAATTAAACCTAAATCTGCAACCGATACCCATGCAGGCATTAGGATTATTCCAGCGACATTAGCAGACCACGCCTCCATCGTCAACCAACGTACTGCCGATGATACGGCCTTCCACACTTTCTCAACTCCCGAGAATCGGGAGTTGAACATAATGCTGAGGAAGCTGCTGTTGGAACTCCCAATAGAGGAGATTGCAGCCGACGAAAAAGATCAAGGCTTCACTCCATCGCGTGTCCTGGGGATGAAGAACCCCACCACGCGACGCTAAATGCCTTTGATACTGGTATCAGTGCCGCGAGCGCAGCAAGATCTTCACAACATCACGGCCATCTGTAGGATACTGATCTTGGTCGAACCACTGAATAAATCTCCCAGTATACGTCAGTGCCACAGATGCCAGCTTTTCGGACATGGTTCGAATTACTGCAAAGCACCTCCAGGATGCAATAGATGTGCCGGTGATCATCTGATGACCGACTACAAGTCCCCAGACGATGCACCCAATATGTGCCGCAACTGCGGAGGTCAACACCGTGCTAGAAGCGTGTACCCGCTCCCAGCACCCAAGCCACCGCCGCATCGAAACCGCGCCCTAGCGCATCGAACCAGATTACTACGGCAAAACCTTTTGCCAACTCCGACATTGGCCACGCCCCCACTCAGTCTCAGGCAATAGCCCCGCCTACTCCTACTCCAAGGTGGTGCATATCATCAATGAACAGCAACAATTAAATGCTAAATTGGTCACCTTGTTAGCCGAATTCAAAACTGTTTCTGCACAACAAAGTTTACCTTGTCCTTTTTAACCCCACGCACTATCGTGGCCGTATATTATGTCCTTTCTTTTGACGTCCATTTTCTCGCAAAACTAGGGGCGAAAAAATTGAAAAAATTCTGATGCTGTCCCTGAGTAATATGCTACAACTCATAAAAGTTAGTAAGCTGTATATGTTGGCGTTTTCCCGATTTTTCCAAATGAAGAAGAATTGGCGCTGTTTTTGCCCCGTAAATTTCATTCGTTTAACTTTAGCAATTAATTACTCCGGAAATAAACCATTGATTTCAACGAATTAAACCCTGCGCAATGCTAGCTTTCCATATGCCGTTTTGTAAAATCATTGGGTTAGTGGTTGACCGACAAAAAGCTATATTATGCAATGCCAGCAATTCCGTTATTAGAAGAGCTAGAATAATGAAATATAGACTATAGGCTACCCAATAATTCATAGGTTTACGGTTTATTACATAATCATTGTTTATCTTGCATTTTCCCAACAAAAGATCGAGTTGAAGCATCTCATGATTGCTGGAACTGACGCGGCGCTCTTCTTTCTTTGGGGCGAGCGGGGGAAGAGATCGACAGCGACGCTGCCAGTAGTGGGGATCGCAGGTGCATTAGTTACAAGAAGAAGAGTGTTTACGGACACACTCTACCGATACGGCGATTATGCCTCGCCAAAGAAATTTGGATACCCGGCGACAGATTGCCGAATTAAAAAATAATGGAAAAATGAGTTAATAAGATAACAGAACCACAAACAGACATTTTGAAGTCCCATGGGAATACTTGGCAATTTACATCGGGTGTCGGGATTACCATCTAAAATTAATGAGTGATCTGCAAAATATTTTACGTGTCTACAAATTTACGACGTTAAATATGTAAAAGTTTTTTGATATTTTTAAGTTTTATACGCCCGGAGCTGACGTTTGCAATATATGTCATATATCAAGAGTTGTGTTTATTTTATATTGTTTGTGCATGTATTTAAATATTATTAATAAACAAACTGTTGAAACTGTTAAGATAGTTTGAATATTTACATAACAAAATCGGGCATACTTTTTAAATATTTTTTGGGTTTACCAAGCAAACTTAATTTAGTATTCACCACTAATCGGAAAATCTGCTAACTACATATTATTAGATCTATCCGCTTCCATCAAAATCTTGTTTACCTTATTGTACCCTTATTGTAACCTTATTGTATAAAAACTGAAGAAAACAAAAACGCCAATCGATAGAAGAGATTTCGCTCGTAACGGGTCACATATTATACCTAATCAAAATTATGGAAAAATTAAGAATTAAATTGTTAGTTAAAATTACTACCTTTACAAGTTATCGTTCTTTTCGTGTATTGATAGTAAGCTGCCCCGGTTCTCTCAGCTGTGTCGGTTCTCTCCGACATGACGGCACCGCTAACACCTCCCTTTCCCGCATCACACCTAAGACCGTAGAGCGTCGGCATTCACGCGGAGTTTCAGCACGATCTTTTGTATGAAAAATGCAAGCTAAACAATGATTATGTAATGAACTTTAAAGGTATGAATTATTTGGTAGCCAGTCTATATTTCATTATTCTTGCTCTACTAATAACGGAATTGGTGGCATTGCATAATATAGCTTTCTGTGGTTCAACCACTAACCCAATGATTTTACAAAACGGCACATTGAAAGCTAGCGTTCCGCAGGTGATTTTAGTTTTTAATTCGTTGAAATCTATGGATTATTTCCGGAGTAATTAATTGGTAAAGTTAAACGAATGAAATTTACAGGGTAAAAACAGCGCCAATTCTTCTTAATTTCGAAAAATCGGGAAAACGCCAACATATACAGCTTTCTAATTTTTATGAGTTGTAGCATATTAATTAAGGACAGCATCAGAATTATTTTAATTTTCTTCGCCCCTTGTTTTGCGAGAAAGTCGACGTCAAAAGAAGGGACATAATATATGGCCACGATAGTACCTCCCCAACACTATTTCCTACTGTTTTTCCTCCGTTCTAATAAAATAACCCGTTATGTCCTCCCGCCAAAATTCCCCTCCATGCTTTTAGAGTCGTCATTCTTACCGGGGTTTATAAGTTATAACTTAAACCTCTGATCAACAAATCATGTACCAAGTTACATTATGGTATTTAACACATGTGTCACACTTTCACGGAATTGAGTTGGTTGTTCATTCTGTTTTTGTCTGTTTGACTTACAAGTTTTGAATTAATGTAGCTTTAATAGAATTCCAATCACTACGACTTCCATTAATTGCTACTACTTCTTCTGCTTTCCTTTGGGGCTTATTTATTATTCCATTTAATAGTTAAGTATTTTGGAAATTTGCTCTATTCACTACATCGAAATAGTTGTTTAATATTGCTTCTGCGGAATTGATAAATCTATGCAGTTTATTAAAGTTTCCGTCAAAGTTTGGAATTACATTTAAGGGGCAAAACCACTCTAGCATTTAAAAAAGAAATCACAACAATAAAAGCAAACAAGACAAACATAATAAAAGAAAGAAACAATTTACAGAACAATAAATGATGTTGAGATGGTTGTTGGGGGTGTCTTCTCCGGTCTTGAAGATGTGATTGTTCAGCAGTACTTGCAGTTACTAGTTTTGGAGGGTGATAGGACAGCTTTACAGCTCTACTTAATTCAGGCTTCTATCCAACCTCGAAATAGGACAACTTTACAGCCCTACTCAATCCAGACTTCTCTCCTATCTCGGCTCTCTACTCTCGACTAGTTACGAGCCCTACTCAATTCAGACTCTCTGCACACACTTGTTACTTGACTGAAACCTCGACTCGGATAACATCCGGACACCCTCACGCAATTATTGTATATGAAAACAAAAAAAACATTACGCCAGTACACATAAAACAATAACTATAACTACATGGCATTTTAATGTAGACATTTAATACTAGTAGAAATCCATCTACTCTACATCTACCGTCAGGCAGTACATTCAACAAGATACATATTTTCCTCGCCCTTACTATACCTGACAACCAATTTGGACCATATATTCCCTTATGTGTCCACCTTATCGTGGCCAATACAACAATTTCGAGCATCACCCTTCACACACCGTACAACAATACACTCTCAATAACTAACACGGTGTGTGTTGTATGCCCTTATCTTTTAGAGAATATATTTCTCCAACAACATAGTCCAACTTTCTAATACCATGAGTTTAGCTTTCTTGTCTTCCAAGAGTATATGGTACTTCGTTCAGTAAACTTTTGGAAGAAATTATAGAGTTGACAGGATTATATAAAACAATTTTCTGTACCCGGAAGTATATCTTACTGCTAAACAAAAAATAAAAAAGGAAATAACTTCCCTCCCCCTCCAAACATGAGGTACTGGTAACACAAAAAATTACATCGAACTTAGTAGTGAGACAATTTTCTAGACTTTTACTAATATTATCTCCAAAATGTATTACATTTTTGTATTATTCAAAAAAGCAAACCATTTTCCATTCCATCTTTATTATTATCTTATCTATTTTTTGTATTTACAAAAAAAAAAAACTTTAACAAACTCCTACAATTTAGAAATAATATAGTACCCGTCCCCTAGAAGCCATAATGCGCTAATGCGATGTCAGCGATTGCAGGCCTTTGCACTTGCCTCATATGATACGGTGCTGACGTAGCACCGTTGGCGTTGGCTTGTACAAAAACCAGGACACTGGAATATTTATACTTTCCCATTGTTAATTTTACTTTTCAAATTACAATTTTTAAAAAATATGGGTCAATGGAGCCTCCACCAAATGTCACGTTAAATATGACCACTTAATAATCTTTGGGGCTACTCGCTTGACTAGCTAACTAACCATATTGCGGAGGTACCATAACTACTAAATATATTTCAATAATCATCAACAATATTCTACTTACGTTTAATCTATTACTCTAACGCCTCACAGCCACTGGAACACAGTCGGGGACAAGTGAAGTAACACCATAAAGCTCTTATATTCTACATCTTTATTTGGGACCACCTGTCCCCTTAAGCTGCTACATTACGATTAAACTATTCTACCTTTAGCACAGCGCTCGCTGATTTCTCCCATCCGGTCGTTTTGACATGTATTGCATTTCTAAAAATGCATACATCCAAAACACTATGCGGATTGACCAGCAAACGCTCCATTAAAGCGTAAACAAGAACTTTTCGTGGCAGTATCAACAAAACCTGTCAACCCAAAATTAGGCTACGCCAGTGCTACAGTAACTTCAATATAGCTAGTTCGTTAGCAACCCAATCACGATACATAAATTAAAAATTAGTTACAGTTTTATACGGATAACAATTATTTTTTCTCAATGTCTTCGAAAAAAGCATCTGGATTGCAAAATCGTAAGCGGAAATCTCTCAGAGACCAAGAACTTGGCGGATTAAGAAAATTTTTAATGTCAAGAATTAAAGAGAGGCGAACAGCAACAGATAGACTTGATAAATTTCTTCTAATCGATACATTAATTGTAAATACCAAGTTTGTATGATGTTCAGATATGCATTCTCTAGTTTTCCCGATGTATATTTATATTAATCTCTCCCCGGTAATTTAAAAAGTATTTATGGCAATAGTAACAAGAAGAATAGAACCTAGAATACTGGATAATGTGAATCAAACAGGCTTCAAGAGAAATTTCTCAACAGCCGACAACATACTTACACTGCGAATACGAATATGAGTTTTCTCTTGCTCTGGTGTTCGTTGACTTTCAGAAAGAAGGCTTTTGACAGCGTCCACAGAAAATGTAATATTGGAAACACTGATGAGAACCGGGATAAGAGAGCCTTACCTACATATATTTGACATATATAAGAATGCAAAGCTAACAATAGAGATCGGCGAGAACTAGAGAGACATAGAAATACACCGAGGTCTTAGACAAGGAGACATCCCATCAGCAAGAATCATCAACGCAATTCTGGAAACAGTGTTTGATACGATAGATTGGAATGGAAAAGGAATTAAGATCAATGGAGAATGGTTGAATGCGCTGAAATACGCAGACGATGTTGTGCTTAGTGGCAAAACAGCGGAGGGGGTGAAGCAAATGCTGGCAGAACTGGTAAAGAGCGCAAAAGTAGCAGGCCTGGTCATAAATACCAGCAACACAAAGGCAATGTTTGTCAACATGAACGGAAGAGAGATGATGATCAGTGACGAGAAAATCAAAAACGTAGGGAGCTTGATATACCTATGACAAAAATATCCAAAACAGGCAAATGAACGAAGTATCAAGAAGAATAGGTGTAGGATGGAGAGTGTTCAACCAGTACAGCTCTATTTGGAGCTCGACAATAGATGTACAGAAAAATATGCAGATGTGGACGATGTGCATATTACCTGTCATTATTTATGGCTGTGAAACATGGTCATTAACACCGAAACTATTGAAAAAACGCAGAGTAACTAGAAGATCTATGGCGAGATATATGTTAGGAATATAGAGAAAGGACCGGAAAACTAATGAGTGAATAAAGCAACAAACCAAAATGATAGATATAGGAGAAACAATACGTGAGAGAAAATGGAACTGGGCGGGACACATGAGAACGAGAGATGATCGATGGACCAAAAAAATGATAGAGTGGCAACCATGGACATTTAAAAGAGGAAGGGGACGCCCACCAGCAAGATGGGAAGACGAGTTCAGAGTAGCGTGCGGGGGGGGGGGGCAGTATGGCACAGGGTCACATGGGACAGAATGGAATGGAAAAGAATGAAAGAAGTATTCAAGTCTACGTGGCTGCAACAGAGCTGAGACTTTTCTGATGATGTTTATTTTGTTGGTGCGATTGCGGGTTTAAGTGCGGAGATGTTGTTCATTTGGTTGGCGAAGTTGACATTTTGTTTTGCTCTGTTTTATTTTATAGCGCAGCACCTGTCAACGCTCTGAACTTTGAACTAGAGCCTCAACGAGGATACCACGGCAACTGCCGATTTGTTATTGTATATTATGAAATTATTGATTTTTTGTACAAAACTTCCGAGAATAAGCAATAACAATAAATGGTTATTTATTTTTTTATATTTATGAAAAATATGTGGTTGGAATTTTGAGGGGACATGCGAGACAAAGGCTGTTTCACTATTTTCTCATAAGGCGGCGCTAGCTTATTTGTGCTTGCATGTTTTGTGCTCAAACAGAATATTATTGGATTTCAATTATCGAGATGGAATCGTTAAAATACTAATACACCGCAAGTTTTAAGGTATTTATATCGTAAGTGAACGTGCTGGCGTTCTGGTAGTGGCGCCATCCAGAATCATTATTCATTTTAACGAACCATATCGAGAAAGGTGACACTGAATTATCGAGAGAGAATATTTAACTCCGTATTACGTATTACATCGCTATTCACAATATTAGAGGAATTTATATCATAGTTCAACAAAAATGACTCTATTCTCAACGAATTCTAGTTTAATAGCGGTTGCCTTTTGCATGCGCCATCTAGTATCATTTTAATGAACCACGGCTTTTCTCTTCCACATATCTGAAAAGTTGGGACGCCGACATCAAAGGTGCCGACAGTTCTGTCGCTAGTTGTATATAAATATACATTTGTTTGCTCCGCTTAGGACTTAGTAGTGCAAAGTTGCTCGCGCGTGTTTATATTCCTTTCTGTTTTTGACGTTCCAACAATGAATTCGGGTAATAAATTATCGAACTGAAACAAAATAAAACTCTGTAGCATGATGTTACAATAGAATTAAAAAATGTTGGTCTCCCTAGACCAGATTTATTAATTTCGCAGGTAGAAAACTATTCTAAAAGAAATAAAACCGTGTCGAGAAAGTGTTGTGCGCGTGTAATATGCAAAATTCCCTTTTTTTTCGTTTTGTGTGCTTAATTAGGTCTCCCCGCTTTACAGACCCTGCGGTGCCATCGCGTCCGAAAAAGTCGAAAGCCGCCACTGCTCCTGACCCTGTTAATTCAGAAACATCTAGAAACTCACAAGATACACTGACATCAACTCTTATGGGCAGTCTTCAAGATCCGTCAGCATGGCCCGAAATAACTGACAAAATAAGAAAACTTTTAATTAAAATTGGACCGACAAGAAAAAAAGATCATTTATCCCTTAGATGATAACTGTAGAAACTTTAGCAATTCGTATCATTACCGTCAAAACGCAAATTTGGAATCAGTAGAGAGAAGTTGGTTAATATACTCTGTAAAAGCTGACAGTGTCTACTGCTTTTGTTGCAAATTATTTACATGTCATTCTAATGACAGTATTAATGTAAGTCGCTTGATCACGACGGGATATGCAAATTTGGCAAAATCTGTCGAAAACTTTAAGTGGTTATGAAACTTTTATAAGTCATTTAAATAATATTAAAAAATGGATAAAATACCACCATAGACAAACATCAGGAACAATTAGTTGAATTAGAAAAAAACACTGGCGAGCTGTTCTAGAACGCATTATAGAAATCATTAAATATTTACCTAAACAGTGTCTAGCTTTGAGAGGGAAATCCGATAATTTATTTGTGAAAAATAAGGGAATAAAAGGTCCACTATTTGAGTAAAAACACACAGAACGAAATTATTGCATTATTGGCTAATAATATCAAAGAAAATATTTTTTCTTCCGTTCGAAAAGCAAACTATTTTTCTGTGGTATAAGATTGTACACCAGGTATAAGTAAAACTGAGCAAATGACTATGATTGTGAGATTTGTGTCAATTAACGATAAAAAGTTGATGTTGAACATTTTTTAGGTTTTATTGACATTACAGATTCAACCGGTTAAGGCTTGACACATTACTTAATTAGTAAAATTACAGAATTTAACTTATATATAAAAAAATCGACGTGGGCACGACTCTGTGAAAATTAATCACCAAACTATTACATTTTTTGGTACTGTTCAGGAAATTTAGATTTTTTTTTCGGTATCAACAAAGCGATGAGATGTTTAAAAAAAAAACATTTCAAATATAACTTTAAAACCGTTATCAGAAACACGATGGGAGTCTCGAGTTGATGAGCTTAAGCCATTGCGTGATATTTATGATTTATGATTTATGAAGACATGAAAATTGATAATATGACATCAGGCCAAAGTTTTATGTTTTAAAATAAAAAAAATGATTTTCTCTGCTGAGTAGTGCTGTGGTATGATTTATTGAATAGATTAAATATTGTAAGCAAAATGCTACAAAGTATAAATACGGATATGGTAACTGCATTGAAAGCTATTAATAATATAATACTATATACTAAAAATTACCGCACCGATGCAAATTTTGAAAAATGATTAAAAATTTCTAAGGACATGGCTAATATATTAGAAACACCTGCTGATTTTGGCCAATTAAATGATGTGGATGTTACCATAAGGAGACAAAAAACAAAACGGCAATTTGAATATGAGCATGAGGACGAAACTCCACATGATCCCAAAGATTTGTATAGAATAAACTTTTTTTACCTTGATGGGACTGTTGTGAACAACAAATCAAAAAGTTAAAAAGTTATTGGCATACCCCTGTATACCGCATTCACTCACTTCCTGGCTGTCAGCGCCGCTAGTTTACATGTAATAATTGGCATTATTTGTGTATTCATTATTTTATTTAACGGGGAAGGAATGTAAGAATCGCTATTACTCTGTTTGTGGGGACCACCGTTATCGCGCGTTCGTCTACGAGGGACAATATAATCATTATATAGGATTGATACCATATTCTTGGCGGCCTGTAATGTATATTTTTTTTTGTGTGAGATTGAGTGTTCTACGCGGGCGTGTGTTGGTCACTGTGAAACTTTTAATGATGTTTATTTCCATGCATATAGAGGTTTTCTTTCATAACAGATTTATGAGTTTGTCATGAAATGTATATTTTACTATTAGGTTACTGATTGGTATATTTTCAAGCGAGATTATTATGCTTTTGGGGCAACTAGCCGTGTGGTCCCTTTTTCTCCAAATAAGTCGAGGAGAGGGAAGTTTTAATAAATAGTTGAGGCGTAGATTTGTTGGCATCCAGAAACGATCCAGAAGACATAGAGAGTGGTTTTGAGATGTAATTCAAAACCACTTGCAAGCATTCCGCTTGCTTAACGTTTTAATGTAGTTTTTTTAGTGTGTGCTCTTGTAAATGGTAAGCCGATCATTACTTCCTTAATTTGTGTTTAATTTTCATTTAATGTGTTTTATTAAATCTGACAACTCCTCAAAATATTTGGTAGATTTAAAGTTCATTTCATTGTTTAAATTCATTTGTTTTAATTGTAAATAAATATTTGTTATTCTTTTATTGAGATTCGAGTTTTATTGTTGAGTAAGTTTATTTTAATATAAGAAGAAAGCAGCCCAGCTAATATTTAATGATAGAGATTTTTATTACATGTTTATTGAGTTCAAATAGTGATTATCATGGTAAGAGTGATGTGCTTTGTCTGATAAAATACTGCATTGGTCCTATTGCAAGAACTTACGTGCGGAGCGTGTTTCGTGAGATAAATTTCATAATGGTTCAGGTTGTGGTACTTAGAATTAAAAGTATGGTTACTTAATAACCAGATTATTTACCAACCGACGAACTATTACATACACATATTTAAAAACGAACGCCATTGATGCGAAATTTAATTGTTTAACACTTTTTTAATTAAAAAAAACAATTTATTTAAATATTACATAGAGAGTTTGATGTGCGTAATATCTAAGAGTATAATACTGACTATAATTATAACTGCTAAGTGCAACAATGCTACTGCTTATATACTATTCTTAATCTACTCCTAGGAATGTGCTGCCTCAGCATATCTGGGTACGTAACTCCTCCATCCCGAGACGAAAGACATCCCGTTGGCCTTAGTGGGACAATGGATGACTTTTGTTTTGTGATATAGCTTCTCCGCGGATGCTGACTGTTGAAGGGTGCGGCAAGAGCTTCGACCTCCGGTATTTGTTGTCTGAGTGGTTTGAATTCATGATTAACGTTCACACTGTTGGGCTGTTTGGCAAAGTAGTTGAAATTTTCTTCTTCTAATACATATGCCATAGCTGTTTCTATGTTATCAGGTATTCTGTACCTGACACGATGTCCAACTTCTCCCATTATCACGATTCCTCGGAGGTATGTTTGTAATGTTGTGTCTTCATGCAATTCGCATTTAACTTTTCTTCTTGCTGCATCCACTTCTGTCATCTTGACTTTGGATAACAACAAATTCCTTATATTTTTACAACGCATGCCAAAGTTGTACGCTGTTTCTTGCCTTTCTGGCCTAAGATTAATTAAATCCTGTGTCAAACACTTTTCTGATCTCTGATCACAGAAATTTAATTGCAAGAGGTCCTTAAGTTCCTTCCAGGTTCTTATGGTTTCATAACTTCCTACTAACTGAAGAGCTTTTCCTGTTAATTTAGATTGGATGGCTCTCATGATGAATTGGTTAATTGGGTCATCTGCCTCTTCACTGGCAAATGTGGCAATCAAATATTGACATCCCGCGATGTATATGGTGAGGGTGTTTGGATTTCCATCGTACTGCGGTATGATGGCAAGATGATTGGTGGTGATATCTTTTACTGTAGACATTGTTATTGTTGTCGTAGTACTTTTTTGATCACTATTATTAGCACTGGTTTGATTTTCTTGTAGTGATAATTTATTTAAAATTTCCGCTAATGCAAGTTCAGGATCGGACATGGATTTGAGGAATGCAATAAACTAAACTTAGTTTGTACTTACATGAATTTAAATAATCCAATCATGTCCTTTGGTATCCTTTATTTTCACTTCCACGAACCGATGTGAGATTCTTCGACCGATGTGAGGTCTATGGGTGTGGTTCTTTTCGTGTAAATCGTAGACACGAACCGTTTTCAAAAAGAGTTTTATTTTCGAAAAACGTCCCGAAATCCTACCGACTGCGCCAAATATAATTGTTTAACACTTGTTAATTAAAAAAAAAACAATTTATTTAAATATTACATACAGAGTTTTATGTGCGTAATATCTAAGAGTATAATACTGACTATAATTATAACTGCTAAGTGCAACAATGCCTACTGCTTATATACTATTCTTAATCTACTCCTAGGAATGTGCTGCCTCAGCATATCTGGGTACGTAACTTGCGCACATAACCTGCAAGTCTCTCAGACACAGCGTTTGTTTACTGATTTGGACATTTGTTTTAAGTGAGTGTGCTTTTTTCGCCGCCTTGAGGTGTCAAGTTGTGTTTTCTGGTTTGATGAGCGAAGTTTCACCCGAAGAAAATCGACAAGCCGAAGGATATGCCTTTCATTCATGTTTTTTAAACCAATGACGTACGTTTTTGCTTTGCAATATTATTTAACTTGTCTATCTCATGTTTTTATGTGAATTTATGTGGCTCTTTGCTTATGCATTTTTGTTTTCTGGATTTTAGATGTTTTGCCCGAAGATGGCTAGTTGTACAGCCGAAACCTGTCGCAAACACGACTAAATCGTAGATGATTAAGGTTTTTACAAGGAAGAACGTGGATTTTTTGATATGTTGTTCACAACACATCAATATCGACCACCTTGTAGTTTTGCGGAATATACCAATCAGTTTTTTGCCTTGTTTTGGATACAGCAATCAATGCAGTAGAAGGACGATACGATCAGCAAAGAAATACCATAATAATTATTTTTATTTTTTGTATAATTTACAAAAAAAAAACTGATTTAGATTATGAAATAGTTAAGAGAAAATGTGATGATTTAGAAATATATCTCAAAGATGGAGAAGATACAGATCTGCTGTTGTGAATTGTTAAATGAACTAATTTATCTTAAAGATGTATTTATTTCAGAACTAATAAGTAACTTTTTAACTCCATTAGGTTCTTTGAGGTATATTTATTCTAGCAGCTTAGATTCTAGATACGTAAACTTGTGTTAAGAGTGTTACTAATTCAACCTGTAACAGTAGCTAGCGGAGAGAGGTCGTTTTCGCGTTTAAAACTGATCAAAACATACCTAAGATCAAAATTATCTGGCCTTATCTGGATTATATGAACTATCAATGATTGCAATAGAGAGTGAAATTTGCGTGACAGTCTCACGCGTCCTACTCGCGCAGATTTGGAAGGCATCGTAAGGTCGGTAATGTCATTAATAATTATGTAGGCTACCAAACTCGATATAAATTTATAAATGGCGGTATACTTAATAATTACTGGGAACATATCATGACCATTTACTTATACATGAAGCAAAAAAAGAGGAAAACATACATGATATAGTACATCTATTGGTTCAAAGGGCCTTTTCAGTGGATCAAAAATAAGTTTCAAGTAATTTATGGAGTAACATAGTACAGGGTATTTATAAATGATTGTAGTCGAAGTAGGCCGTGTCAATGTTAATAATTTTGTGCCGCTATACCCAAACAACTGTCAAACATGAAAAAGGTTATGTAACTAATGTAACTTTTGTGTGTAGAACAGTGGTATTCCATTCAAATAGACCGGCAACCAGAAATATTTACATTTGATTTCATGGCATACTTCGACTACAATCATTTATAATGACCCTATATAAAGTAATGACCCTATATAAAGTATGTAGAATATTGCAAAATTAGCCTCAAGTTTGTAATTTTACAGGTGAAAATCAAGCAACAACATCAGTATGTTCACATCAGTATGATAACGATGGACTAGAGATAACTTAATATTTGTGTCGGACTAGGGCAATAGACGGATATTATGTTCTTGTACGGTTCTTTTTAACTGTGGTTACTATTTAAGTAATCGAAGTGTAGAGCACTTAAAGATGCAATGAATATTTATTGTCCTCCGGGTGGTGGAATGTTTAACAACTTAATTTGATATCTATTATTTAGAAGTTTTAGGGTTCTAAGAACTAAATATACAAGGAGAGCGGAAACACTGAGGAAAATAACCGCGTCACATGCTTGGTTAAAGATATTTTGTAAATTAAATTGTTGAGTTTTTCGGGATCGGTTGGAAAAAATCTATAAATAGATGTATTGTTTGTGAATGCTGTTATTAATTGATATATTGTGTAGTTTTGTATAGTGTACCTCCCTACCTATCAGTGTATGATCAGGTGAGTGAATACATCATTTATCAATCCATGTAGATAATACTTACAGTATAGTAACGTGTTCCACAAGTTCATATTACTTAATAGTCACCCCCAAAGGTTCCTGAATCCCTTATTATTATTAATAAGAATTAATATGGTTATAAAAATGATTCTATTAGAAGTAGAAAACAAGTAATGGAATTACATAAATTAAAAGTTAAAATTAATTTGTATTTCAATACTTATAAGTAACTTGGACGAAAAGAGTCTTAGTTTGAAAATATGGATGCCATTTCTCGTAATATTTTCAAGGTATGTAATACCTATAATGCACAAGGATTTTTTTAATTTGTTCATATTTTGGACAACAACTTTGTCGTTCACGTTTTGGAATAGATAAGGTAGTAAAACATGGGGTTTACGTGTTCACACTATAGAGACTATCATGTACTAATGCAATTTTTTTTGGTATTTTCTTGAATTTTTTATAACCACACTGAATATACAAATAAGTTATATGATAAAACTTTATTGAATAATACCACACATTCATTAGCTATGTAAAATGCTGAAAATATAAGAAACTCTGAAACTAATCATAAATCAATACCATTATCAATTTAATAAGTACAGGGTGGGCCAAATTTGATGTTACTATAGGAGATCTCGGTAATTATAACAGATATCGAAAAATGAGTAAAGTTGTTGTGTCGTCTTTTTTGGAGAGAAACTCAATGGTGAAAACCAAAATTAGCTCTCCTCTTTTGTTTTCGAGTTATAACACAAAACGCGATTTTTCGCAATTTTGATATTTGTCGATATCTTTGTTGTTTGTTAAATCACACGAATGATATTTGCATGTTCTTGAGGCACTTTTTCGATTAGAATTCTGTGGAATTCACAGATTTTAAATATCTCTAATAGTATTGTAGATATAACATAAAGTTGTGTTTTTTAAATGGAAACCATCTGGCTATGACTGAAATAAATTCAGCCTTTTTACCCCTTTTCAACGATATATAACATGCCGGTCCAAAATATTCCAAAAGTAATGTTTTATTGAATAACATGAAATTAGTATACAGGGTCCCGCAACTCATCAACCACGGGTCATTTAGTATGCCAAGACCCAAACATTACCATATTGAAAATGCCGAAGAAGCTGCCACCAACACAGTTGCAGCCGCAGTTGCAAATCCGTCAACTTCAAGTCGTGAAATAGAAACTGAATATGGGATATCAAGACGTCGAGCTTTGAGAATCCTCAAAAAGCATAAATTTAGGCCATATGCTTTAAGAAAACAACATCATTTACAACCAACAGATCCTCAGCAATGAATGGAGTTTCGCCAGTGGTACCGTGAAAATCTTCAGCAGAATCCATTATTTATTTAAAAAAGTTATTTGGACTAATGAAGCCTACATCAGCAGTGCCGGAATTCAATAGGCATAATGAGCACTATTGGTCTGATCCTCACCGTACTGTCAACGTGCAAAACCAAGGACGTTTTGGCTTTAGTGTGTGGTGTGCCGTGCTTGGCGAGCGTATTTTACTATACCATATTTACGAGGAACGTCTTACTGGCGACCGGTACTACGATGTTGTAAACCATTATATCGTGAATGAATTTTTGGACAATTGGCCACTAATGGAGAAGTGAACTATATACTTCCAGCAGTACTGTTCACCACCTCACAAAATAAGAAGCGTAAGGGAGTTATTAAATATAAATTTTGAAAATCGTTGGGTGGAAACAACGGACCAGTGAGGTGGCCACCACGATCACCAGATGTTACACCTTTGGATTTTTTTCTTTGGGGGCACATTAAAAGCAAATTATATAAAAGATCACATAACGACATTGAGGACCTAAGGCAGCATTTTGAAGAATGTATCAATGCCGTTCCAAATATTTTCATGAACAACGCTCTTCGAAGTATTGCGATGGGATATAATTTATGCATCAATAGAAATGGACATCAATTTGAAAAATGGTTAAAGTAGTATGTGCTAGGTAACCTTATTTTTAATTTTTTTTTATTCAGGTAATTATCTAATTATTTTACTTCGAATAAAACAATAAATCCTGCAATGTTTAACGTTTCAGTTATACCCTCGACATGCCGATATAAAGTGATGATAAAATCATGGCGCCAGTAAGCAAAGTTTTGGAAAGTATCTGTGGTAAATGTTCTACTGTTGTCAAGAATTGTGCTGTTTGTGTGAAATGTGACAAAAGATACCATCCGTCTTGTCTATTACGTGTAAAGCATATGTTTGTGAATGGCCAGGGCAAGGTAGTATGCTGTGAAGACTTACCCAATGTTCCATGTCAGTGTGTTGAAAAAAGTAGCGAGATCCTTCTGCTGAAGTCCAGGATAGCACAGCTCAATGAAAGGAAAATGGATAGATCCATTGCTGAATTCAATATAACTAGGATCAGCGATACTAATACTAACGATACTAATACTAATGATGCTAACAACACGTCACTGGATTCAACGTCTTCCCAGCTTGATGGTCTTGCATCGTTGGCATATGATATTGGAAATATGAAGGAATCACTGACACAACAACTTGATGAGCTTAAACTGCTGCTTCATAACAATAAAGAGGTAGCAAACCAAGAATTAACCTGTAAACCAATACCAATGATAGATGGAAGAAAAAATGACAATAATGTGCAGGATAGTCAAGCGCCAAAACTGCCATCTATGGGAGAGGAGCGAAACTGCCGGCCTCTGACATCCAGAATGCCTATTCGCCGAGATGCTATGGATAATGTTGTATATGTTGAAGCAGTGACCAAACCACGGGTTCTGTTGTTGGGAGACAGTCATTTGCGAGATTGTAGTGAGTTTTTGTGCTATGGATAATGTTGTATATGTTGAAGCAGTGACCAAACCACGGGTTCTGTTGTTGGGAGACAGTCATTTGCGAGATTGTAGTGGCGCTCTGCACAAGTCTTATGATATAGTAACAATCTGTAAGCCTAATGCCACTTTTGGGGGAGTCATAGTAGATATTAGAAAGTTGTGTAAAGGCTTTACCAAAAAAGATTTTTTAATTTTATTTGGGGGATGTAATGACTTATTGAGGAACCAGCAAGTTTCATTTAACGATCTGAGGACTATTCAATCCATGTGTAGGATAACCAATGTTGTAATAATGTCTGTTCCTTACTGGGGAAACAAAATTGAATTAAACAACCGTATATTTAAATTCAATAACCAAATGTATGAATTCCTGACGGTCGAAATGAATGAATATTCCTGTAGGTATGTTGATGTTAACTCCTTACTTTGCCCGAAACTCAAAACAGTTCATGGCTTGCATCTCAATAGACACGGCAAGAACAAAGTGTTTTTCTATGTAGCTAGTTTGATATTATCTATGTCCGGATCGAAAAATAACTCTAATTCTAACTTGATTACGATAGACTGTGAGAGTGGGAATTTTTGCGTCTTGGGAGCAGCAGGGTTACTCCCATACTCTTTTCTGGGTGTGGGAGTGGGGCCTCGGAACGCATGGAATTATTAAAAATATTGCATTATAATGTTCAAGGTATGTTGAGAAAATCCAGTCAATTAGAAGTTTTTTTAAAGTCAGGCAAATATGACGTTTTATGTGTGAACGAACATTGGTTGACTGGTGATAAGATGGAGGTTTTCAGTATTAATGGATATGTAAATGTTTCTAGTTTTTGTCGGTCAACCCACCAACACGGTGGGGTAGCTATTTTTGTAAACTCTGGAATATCGTCTCTGGCCCATCTCCCGTTCAGTCCAGTGACTCTATCTGCCGAACTTGACTTTGAAGTGGCACGAGCGGTGATAAATAATGTTCAGATTTTGACGATCTATCGGTCGCCAAGTGGAAGCTTCGAGTTATATATGTCAAGACTTAGTGAAGTTTTAGGCCAGCTTTCGAACGCGAAGGGTGTTGTAGTAACTGGAGACTTCAATGTCCACTTTGAGAACGATTCAAAAGAGGCAAAGCTGCTATGTAATCTCTTTGCATCTTACGGGTTGCTTAAAACAAACGACAAAAACACTAGGTTAAGTGCGTGTCTTGATAATGTGTTCACAAATTTTGGCGAGTTTACTTATGGATCCGAGGTTGTGGACCCTCTGATGTCGGACCACTCTGCGGTCTCATTTGATTGTTTTATTGCTAAGGGACAGTGGGGTCAATCTAAGACTAGTTGTAGACCCATTACTAGTAGGGGGCTGACGACATTTTATGCTATTATTGAAAACACAAATTTTGCTTTTGTCACTGATAATCATTTGGATGTTAATAGTAAGTGTCTTAAATTTTTAAACGTAATAACAGATGCAATGGATTCCAGTTTTGGCTTAGTAACAAAAACCGTGCGTCGTGGGACTCGAAATAGAATTACATGGTTTGGAAGTGAGGCCAAACACGCACGTGACACCCTTAAATTGGTAACCGGGTTATACAGACAGAATCCCCAACTAGTACCAGTGGATTATTTGAGGGAACATAGAAACAAATATCGTAACGTCTTAAACAAGTATAAGAGAGAAGCAAACAGTAGATTAATACAGGTTTCAACAAATACTCAGAAGGCAGTGTGGGATGTAATAAAGCCAAATTGCCCCCAAAAAAGCGAACCAAGCTCTGATAAATTAACCGCTATACTAGAGTATAGCGGACAGTTTGGTATCCGCTGTCGCTCGTACCCGTGTTTTTCCTGTGCTATCACAAGCGAATCGTGCGGCAGACCAATTCACTTTTAAGGATGTATCTTACAATGATATAAGGGATATTATTTGTAATCTCAAGAGCAGTAGCAGTAGGGACATGTATGGGATGAATTGCAAACTTTTAAAGTGTATAAAGAATCTAATTATAATACCTTTCACTAACTTGATAAATCAGTGCATAGTAGCAAACATTTTCCCGGAGTGCTTGAAGATTAGTAAAGTTGTGCCAATATATAAAAAAGGCGATTGTGATAATGTTGCAAACTACCGGCCCATCTCCTTAACACCAATTCTAGGAAAAAATTTCGAGAAGGTCATCAACCGTCAAATTAATTATCATTTGGAGATTAATAATTTTTTGAACAATGCTCAATTTGGTTTTAGAAAGAGTAGATCAACAGCCAATGCAGTTAGTGCTTTGGTGTCATATGTACAGGATTGTTTTGAGGGAAGGTTGTATGCGCAGGCGTCTTTCTATGACCTGACTAAGGCATTTGATTGCGTGTCGCATGACCTGCTTTTGGAAAGGTTGTGCTTGTTTGGCTTTGCTGATTATGCTGTCGCGCTTGTTAGGTCATATTTAGTGAATAGGTCGCAGTGTGTTAGCTACAAAAATAAAATGTCGGCTAAAGTAAACATGACTTACGGTGTACCACAGGGTTCAGTTCTGGGCCCAACACTCTTCATATTATTCATTAACGATATATGCTCTGCTGTCCCTGCTGGAACCAATATGGTACTTTATGCTGATGACACGATAACAGTGAATAAGTCTGACTCACTGATTGGCCTTCAGCAGCGCGTCGAGGATTCGCGAACCAGTGTGTGTAATTGGTTCTCAGCCAATATGCTTAGCATCAACGAGGCAAAAACGCAATCTTTATGCTTTTCATTGCGGAAATTGGAAATAAGCACAGACCCAGTTAAATATCTTGGGGTCTATGTTGACTCAAAGCTGACATGGGAGGAACATGCCACACAGATCACTAGGCGACTAAATAAAATAATATTCACTCTGCGTTGTCTCAGGGACAATGTGTCATTCGGTGCCTTGTTGCAGGCGTATTATGGCTACTTCCATGCACATGCGACTTACGCTGTGATCTGTTGGGGTCACTCTGCACATGCCTCTGCTGTGTTTGGGGCGCAGAGGAGATGCATAAGGGTGATGGCGGGCATGGGATATGCTGAGTGCTGCAGGGGAAAATTTGTAGCTTCGTATTATGACGTTCCCATGCATTTACATACTCACTTGCCTGCTGCATGTAAGGGCCAATATTGAGTTGTATCGGAGACACGAGGATAACCATGGCTACAGCACCCGACACAGAACAAGGTTGGCTTTGGATTATTATAGAACGGATAGGGTTAGAGACGGGATAAACTATTACGGTGTAAAGTTTTTTAATGTGTTGCCAGACCGCATAAAGTGCAATCGCTTTAAATTGAAGATAAAGGAATATCTCCGTCAGAGGGCATTTTATGATTGGGATGAGTATCTCACTTCTGATTTTACACGTCTAGATTGAGAGCTCTCATCTGGGTGACGTTTGTTTGTTCCGTCCGTTGCGTGTGCCTGAGTGCCATGTGCCATGTTCGGTCCCTCCGACGATGAAGTTTAACGTTGTTTTTAAGGTGGACATTTTATGTTGTTTTGATTGTTCATTTATTTATTTATTTTGTCACTTGTGTTTACTGAGAATTTGTTAACAATGTTATTGTAATTAAACTTTGACGTGCGAAAATGTATATACATGACTGTCGCCAATAAAGAATTTGGATTTGAATTTGAATTTGAAAATTGACGACTGGAAATTGTAGGATCACGGCTACATAATTTCAAGACAGTTTCTTCACCATACCACTTCCATATCACTATGTTCGGCTTTTGGCATATTAATCAACCCGTAATTGGTGAGATGTTCTTTTAATCCCAAAAACAAGTTTGTGCGGTCGTGCACTACCTGGGTACCGATTGAATTATGCTTCGGATGTTATATCACAATTATTGTTATTACTTTGAATAAAGCATTCGATTATTGCGCATTTTTCATACTATTCAAACGGCATTCCGTAATTTTCAATTAAAATAAAAGAATTAAATTTTACTAATTTCACCGATTAGTATTGGCAAACTACCTGTGATATACGCCTACTCAAAGAAATCTTGAAGGGAATAATCATAATACCTCTGATATATACTAATTTCATGTTATTCAATAAAAGGTCACTTTTGGAATATTTTGGACCAGCATGTTATATATCGTTGAAAAGAAGAAAAAATGCTCTATTTATTTCAGTAATAGCGAGCTATTGTTTCCATTAAAAAAACACAACTTTGTGTTATATCTCCAAAAGTATTAGATATATTTAAAATCTGTGATTTCCACTGAATTCTAATCGAAAAAGTGCATCAAAAACGTGGCAATATCATTCGTCTGATTTAACAAACAACAAAGATATCGACAAGTATCAAAATAGCGAAAAATCGAGTTTTGTGTTATAACTCGAAGACAAAAGACGATAGCTCAATGGTTTTCACCATTGAGTTTCCCTCAAAAAAAAGACGGCACAACAACTGCACAAACTCCGGACATACCCGACGTTTGATAAGGGAGGGAAAGGGTAAGGGAGACCTGAAAGAAAGAGAAAACGAGTATTCAATGAACACTGATTTTGTTAATAAATTGGTTGAGTATATATAGTAACAATTTCCATAACAAACATACAATCAACAACACAAATTACGCCACTATACAACTAAAGGTTATTGCTGAATTAGCAAGGTAAAGTTGGTCACATAATTAGTACGGCATAATACTTGCGTATGTGTATCACATTACAACACAATGTCAAGTTTACTATAATTGGAATTTAGGATGAATATTGTTTGTAGTTAAAAGAAATATACTTTTGTTTAACTTGAAATTAAAGAAGCTGCGGGCTGTAAGACAGAAAATAAATGAACATATATAAGGTAATAAGCACATTGCTTTTTTGTTTAATTTGATATTAAACAAGCTGCGGCCTGTAGACACAAAATAAACACTTGGTTAGTGTGGACACAGGCTGATCTTCTGGTTGGATATGGAGGCGCTTCCATTGGTTTTTTGTTTGAGATTAAATAAGCTGCGGCCTGCAAATATGTCGGAATGGTCGGAGATTATTTGTTGCTTGAAGACACTCTTGTATTAGTGTCGTGATCTATAGGTCTATATCCTTCTTCTCGTTTTCCACCTTCCAGGGATTCGAAGGGGATTCTCTTCCAGGGATTCAAAGTGTTTCTTCCGAAATCGAATAAGAAAATCGGCAAGAAGTTCTGGCCCTGGAGCATCCTGGACTGTAGCGATATGCAACAAAAATTCATTGTTTTGTGAATCTTTACTGCTGAGACTTATTGGCTTGTGGTCCTTCTTGTTTTCTACCATCTAGGGATTCGAAGCGTTTCTTCCGAAGTCGAAGTTGAGTTGGCAACAATTTCTTGAATCCGCTCCCCAGTCCATCTTGCTTGCGGGCGTTTCTAGTTCTTCATACTTCCTATTGAATGAACTGTCTTTTGGATGCTTACGAAAGTTAAATCGACGCGATCCGAGCTATGTACGTAATAACGACTATATTGCGCCCTTACGCCGATTAATTATGCCCTAACGGATCTACGAAGTTGCACTAATGCAGTAGAGACTTAAATGGTTGTGCCCGACGATTTGCTGCCGCCGGGGCTTGTATATTATTGGGTGCCCGCTGGCATAGATGAACTATTTGTTAGGAATGGTAATATTAGGTAAGGTGTTATGAGGGATGTGCTATCGAGACATGGTGGACATAAAGATGGATTAAGAGAATTGAAGGGCCATGGTCAAACTCCGGGCAGGCCAGACATTTGACATGGTGGATATAGAAGATGAATTAAAAGGGTTGAATGGCCATGGGCAAATTCCGGGCAGGCCAGACATTTGCCATGGTAGATATAGAAGAAAGGTTATTGTAGGTAGTTCGGTTTTAAAGGGCTCGACGGACCATGAACTAAACTCCGGACATGCCAGACGTTTGATAAGAGTTGGAAACGCGGGAGAAGACCTGAAAGAAGGAAAGGAAACGAGCATTAGTTTAATACTGATTTTATTATAAAAATGGTTGAGTGTATATAGTAACAATTTTGCATAACAAACATACAATTAACAACACAAATTACGCCACTATGCAACTACAGGTTATTGCTGAATTAGCAAGGTATTAATTAGCAAGGTATTAATTAGCAAGGTCACATAATTAGTACGGCATAATACTTGCGTGTGTGTATCACATTACAACATAATGTCAAGTTCAAACAACCGTACTCATTTTTTGATATATCTTATAGTTACCGAGATCTCCTATAGTAACATCGACCTTGGTCCATCATGTACAAAGAACTTCAGACAAACAATGCACAATCTAACACAAGTTTAAATAATAATATTCTATAAGGTTATATGGAAGTAAAAGTAAATAAAAGTACAAATAAAAGTAAGAGCCACACCATACAAATATATAATAAAACTATTTAACACAAATTACAACATGCAACAATTATCAATCCTAATAATACATAAAATATGAAATAAAAGGTTCTATTAGGTTATTTAATACATATAATAATTCAGAACAAAAACGTTAGAGTACCCAAACGTTAAGTGCAATACATATACAGTACACTATCGGTAATCTAAATCCATTTTTGCAACCCCCATCCGGATTACAGAGTTGTTCGGAGTATAAAGTTGGTTATTGATAGCAAGTGCATATGATTTTTCTGTTCACACCAGGGCCACAAAGTAGGTGGGGCATTTGAATTAAGAGGTAGTGTGGCGTTGTAGGCCGTACGTAGTGCAGATTAGGCGATATACTGATTAGTGAGAGTATACTGTATTGATTTTGAACATAAAAGTTAGCCACACAAATTACAATAAGCAACAATTATCAAAATCCTATTAATACATAAAACATGACAGAAAAGGGATTTCAGTTTCGTGCATATATGTACAAAGGATTTACACAAATTATAATTCCATCCAACAATTAGCTATTCCAATAATAAATAAAAACATGAAAAACCCACTGTGTTTGGAGATCTCGGGTGACTGTGGAAAATTACTAAATGTTTAAGGATATTTAATGACAGTTTCTATGCAATATTGGGCCGATTCTTAGTCCAGTCGTTCTAGATTATGATTTTCTGGATTCTGGAAAAAAATACTTCAATCAAATATATAAAATTAACCGTTCATTTTCTCGGATAGGTTCCTGAATCCTTTTGATGGTAAATTTTGTCTGCTACCGTGAGGTATTTTTATTTTTGTGATTAAGTGAGTGAAATTCGATGAATGAAGGATAAATGTTTGACAGGTACAATTTTTCAATGGTTGTTCGTTAACTTAACATTTTGCTATTAACTATCATTTTAAACAATTTAATATGTCACTACTGGAACTAGATGCTATCGATTGGTATCAGTTTCATCGACTGCATTTAATCTTCTTAATACACCGTATATCAAAAATCTAGAATGACTGGACTATATATAAAAAATCTGATGTAGCCAGGCACATGACTTTATCATACAATATATATAAAATTAATAGTTTAGCTGCATGCAATTCTATTTGACCGAGATCGATCGTGTCTGCATTAAAATAAAACAAGTTAGCCAGGATTTGATAGATATTTTGTTACTATTGACAGTACGACACTCGCTACTGTCATTAGAATGAAAATATCTGTAAAATCCTGGCTAACTAGAATTATATTAATGTAGACATGACCGAACTCGATTAAATAGAATTTGCTCATTCAAGTATTAATATTACAAAAAAATTCCATAGACATAAATTTTTCAGAATTTCCTCTACTTTAATTTATTCTTTAACTATTTGGACGAAATTACAGAAATGGCGACTCGTTTGCAAAATCTTGTAAAAATGCTTAGAGGAAACATCCAGTTCCTTTGGAACCTTTTGAACAAAACGCTTTTCAGCTCTAAGTTTGGCCATGAAACTTCTAAATATGAATCATTGCCACAAAATCAGGTACATACAGACACACAATAATTTGTTTGTACCTTGGTCAAAAATATTCAGAGCACCAAAAAAGCATATTTCCGCTAAAATCTCATTTTTTTCTTTCGGGAAGATTACAATACTTGAGTTGCTAACTAACCACTTTGGTGCTAAGATTTTTAAAGGCGTTTCCAAGTGGTTAGTTAGTAACGTTTTTTATAGAATCAGTCTGATTGAGTGTAAAAAAGATCATTCAACAAGAGTTCCGTTGGATAACTATCTTCTGGTTAGTGGAATATTTCCAGAAATTATATCTAGAAGATGTCTAGAAGATTAATATTTATCCCTTGTTGGTGAATTTAGGCATTGATATGGTATTTACAGTCGTTCGTCCTATTTAATACCACTAATGCCATATTGAGAGTTCTCTTTCTATCTTTTCAACATGCAAATATACAGGATGAAAATGTAAAGGTATACATACTACAATCTAGGATGTTGAGCACAGTGGGTCATCAAAGACCAACTTTTAGAGGATATAAAAAAATAGTTAATAAAAGTTAATAAAAGTTAACACCATGCAGCATACAATGCTTTTCTGAAAATTGTGTCTTGACGAACAATAGTAACATATTTTCCGCAATCCGACTAATATGGACATATAACAACCACAAAAAATAACACATTTTAATATCATATAATACTTGAAAGGATATAGTGGATTATAGTTTTTGGGATCATTTCGTCAAGAGGTGTACGGATTGTATGCTCAAAACTGGTATGCCGGACAGTTCCATCACCTGCAAGAATAAGCATGCTATCTTGCTGTCCTTGGCTGCTGTGACTAAACTGGATGCAACAGTGGTCTGAAAATATTTATATCAGTTACTTCATTCTAAGCAGAACAATAAATCAGCATGCCTAAAAAGAATTTTGGGCATGGTGATTTGGGTATGGAATTTTAGTGATTTGGAGTTGCCATTTGGAGGTACTCTCAATTATTATTTAATTATTAGTTATTACATAAACCCCACTGTTGGCAGAAAACCAACACAACTCAGTAACAGCAAAGTAATTTAATCTGCAGATAATATTTGGTTGGCTTCACAAAAATGTATGTATTTGAATCAGTTTTGTATTAAAGCAGTAATATATCTTTGGCAAATACTCACTTATGGATGACGGGAAAGTAGAGCTAACGGTGGAATAGGTGGCAAATGTTCTGGATGTCTATGAACTGGTAGGTAAGGACGCTGTGTGAGAGCTAATGCTAAAGCTAATGGTGGTGGCTCTCTATTATGTACAGGTGCTACAGGTGGTGGCAATACTTCCGGTACCGGATCAGGTTCTGCCAGTGGAAGTAGAGGTGGTGGCAACAGCTCCTCTTTGGCTGGAACTGGGAGTGGTATTCCTACTGGGAGGGGGTGGGCAGCTACTGGTAAATCGTGATATACTCCCAAATCCTCATTTCTGTCCCAATTATTTAAATGTGCATCCACGCCCGCAACAAAGTGGATGGCCTCATTTAAAAACCCTTGGGTTGTCAGTAACCTATTATTTAAACCCCATCATATGTTTGCCCAAGGATACAGTTTACAATAATTAATCCAAATTCTTGAAGACAATTAATTTACAATTATAGTTGAAATAACAAAGTGGCTCAAATCCATCGCAAGAGATTTCTGCAATGTGTTTTATTACTCTAGCTGTTGTGCCATATGCAAAATGTAAATACCCATGATATTGTCACGTTACCCTCGTGATTTCCTACTTTAGGGGCTACTCGCTTGGTTACTAATCCACTAATCTAGTGCTGAGGTACCAACTGATATTTTCTATAATAATAATTAACGTCACTTACCTTACATTAACTTCTCTAACACCTTTCAATCACTTGGTAGTCGGGGGGATAATGTATACGCTTCGAGTCCCTTTTACAAGTCCCTTTATTCTTCCTATATTTACACTTAACTCTTACGCTACCTATATTCAATTAAATCTATATCTGTGCTGTTCGTCGTTCACCGCCCGATCCCCCCATCCGGCGACATCCTCCTATTTCATTTATTCAATGTTCACCGGATGTATAGTGACCTATCAGCAAAATATGTGAATCGGCCAGAGAACGACACAGCAAATATCGCTAACGAGAACTTTTCGTGGCATTACCCTCCCCCTGGGAAAAATATGCTCCGGCATATTATCATCATGTTATCATTATTATTCCAACAATTAGTATAATTAATACTAAAATCCGGCTCCGCCACCAAAGTTCTCGTTATTGTCCTATCCTACCTAACTACGCTATCTCTATTTTAGTACTTCCGGGTTACATAGTAACATGAAATAACAAAACTTAAAAACAAAACAAAACAAACAATAGTGGTGACTGCTGGGGTTGTCTTTTAATGTTTTCAGGACGTAGTAGTTCAGCGGTAATTGCAAGCACTGGTGTTGGAGGGTTTGGGTCATTCTTTCAGCCCTACTCAGTCCAGGCTATTGTACTCCATGTCTCCTCCTTGACAAACATCGCTGTACGGATACCATAGGTAGTCCATATTGTGCCTACTTCGCAATGTCCATCTTGCAGCTTCAGGTCCGACAGTTTACGAGCCCTACTTAGTTCAGACTCCCTGCTTTGGAACGAAGCGTTGTCTGCGCCAGTGATCTTGAAACCTTACTATAACCTCCACGCTGATCAATCAAGACCCCCCGCAATCATTGAACATGAAAACAAACAAAAAACATAACGGCAGTATACATAAAGCAACTTAAAGCAACTTATATATTACAAAATCATACAGGATTATAAGGAATTTAAATTTACGGTGCCCAGAAGTACTACATCTTATTACTAATTTTTCAAGAACTACGTCAAGTTGGATAACTGAAAAACATCATATACTCCTCTTCTCAAAGTTAGCCCTATTACATCTTGTCGAATATAACAAATTTATAGAAAATTTATAAAATTTATAAAAAAATCTAAGGTTTCCACGGATCGTGATAAGGAGCGAGGCGTGATACATGAACTACATCCCGTTTACATCTACTTCCCGACCCCGACTCCACTACATAATTTAAATTGTTTCTTTTTTCAATTATTTTGTACGGACCGAAGTATTTTGGCTGCAGCTTATCACTCTTTCCCACCTGTCTTAAGGGTGTTCTAAGTCTTACTTTGTCTCCCACATTAAACGTCACGTCCCGGTGTCGGTTGTCGTATCGTTCTTTGTATTTGTCTTGGTGTTTCTTAATATTATTTCTGGCCTGCTCTCTGACTTCTAAGATGGCATCTTGGTTCTGTATCCCGTACTCTGAGGATAGGTTGACCATTAACTGTGCATGACCTGGCAGCACAGGTTGTCTTCCATATACTAGCCGAAATGGGCTGAACTCCGTGGATTCCTGTCTGGTGGAATTGTATGCAAATACACAATGGGGGAGAAATACGTCCCAGTCCTTTTGAGATGTCGACGTAAAGAGACTTATCATTTCTATGATTGTCTTGTTGGCTCTTTCCGTCAGCCCGTTAGTTGAGGGTTTATATGCCGTGGTATAAGTACTCTCTGTCCCCATTAACTTTAATACTTCGGTAACGATATTGGACATAAACACTGTACCTCTATCACTCAGTAACAACTTTGGCGATCCATGTCGACAGTTAATCTGTTCTACCAGAAACTTGGCCACTGGGCCGGCTTTTCCGCTTGAAAGTGCCTTAGCTTCTACCCAACGAGTCGCGTAGTCGGTGGCTACTACAATAAATACTTTTCCGCTTGATGTTCTTCTTATAGGACCAACCAAATCGATTCCTACTTTTTCAAATGGTTGTCCTACTTCTATTGGCTGCAGTAATCCTGCTGGTTTTTGGTTAGTCGGACCCTTCCTTGTTTGACAGTCAGGACACCCTCGTGCCGCGTGTCCTTCAGCATTCCATCCCAATAGTACCGTTTTCTTAGCTTGTCGTAGGTTCTGGTATATCCCAAAAGCCTGCTCATTGGTTCGTTATGGTTAGCGAATAAAACTTCTTGCCGGAGTTCGAAGGGAACCACCAAAAGCAAAGTTTCGCCGTACGTTGTAAAATTGCGCCGATACAGTACTCCGTCTTTAATAACATAGTTCTTCGCCGCCCTTTGTTCAGCGGGTCCTCCGTAATTGGAATCGTCTATTGTTCTGATAATTTCCATTATTCTGCTGTCATTTTTCTGTATCTCCTTAAGGTCTGTAGGCGTAGCGATGAATGTTGGGATTTCCAGAGCACGTTTTTCGTCCTCTTCGGTAGCCAGTTGACAAGGGCATCTAGATAGGGCATCAGCATCTTTGTTTGCGGTACCTATTTTGTGGAGTACAGAGTAATTGTATTCCATTAACTTCAGTGACCATCGCAACAGTCTTCTGTTAGGACTTTTCATGGAATGCAGCCAGCACAAGGAATGATGATCCGTCAAAATCGTAAAGGTTTGGAGACCCCAAAGATAAGTACGTCGGTATTCCAAAGCCCAAACCGCCGCCAAACACTCAAGTTCCGTGATAGTATAATTTTGCTCGCTGATAGTCAGGGTACGAGAAATAAAAGCAACAGCAGCTCAGTAGATGGATCTTTTTGTACTAAAACTGCACCTAACCCGCTTCCGCTCGCATCTACGTGTAATTGAGTATTCTAATTTTGACTGAAGTGATGAAGGAGGGGAGGGTTAGCCAATTGTTCTTTTAAGGTATCAAATTCATCCCCCCAAAAGAATGTAGAATTTGACCCGGTAATTTTATATAAAGGACTGGCAATCTTTGAGCAATTTTTAATAAACCTACGGTAATAGTTACACAACCCTAGAAAACTTTGAACATTCTTAACTCTTTTTGGAATAGGGAAATCTATAACCGCTTTGACCTTTGTTTCGTCAGAGCGTATGCCCATGGGAGAAATTTGAAAGCCTAACATTTTTTGGTCCGGTTCACAGAAAATACACTTTGATACTTTTAGGGTTAACCCTGCCTCCCTAATACAATGGAATACGTTATTTAATCGGTCCAGGTGTTCCTCAAAAGTTTTACTGACTACAATTATATCATCGAGATAAATAGCTACTTCTTTCCACTTGAGTTTTCTGAAAACGTGATCTGTCAGTCTCTGAAATGTGCTAGGAGCATTACATAGGCCAAAACTTAGCCTATTGAACTCATAAAGCCCATCCGACGTGACAAAAGCAGTTTTGTGTCTATCCCTCTCGCGTACTTCACATTGGTAATACCCACTATTCAAGTCGAGCACTGTAAAATATTTATTACCAGCCAGAAAATTTAATATATCATCTATTAAAGGCAATGGATATGAACATTTGGTAGTTATTGAGTTTAATTTTCTATAATCAATACAGAACCTAAAGGAGTTGTCTGGCTTTTTAACAAGCACCACAGGGGATGCATATTCGCTATCAGACGGTCTTATTATACCTTGTTCTAACATTTCTTCTACTTGTTCCCTAATTATGTCTCTTTCCTTAAAACTCACTCTATATGGTCTGGATTTTACCGGAGCGTTGTTACCTGGTTCGATAGTGTGTTCTATTAAATGCGTAAGTCCCAATTTGGTAGAGTCCCAGGACATTATATCCATATTATTATTTAATAATCGTTCCAAGTTACTGAAAGCTACCGTATCTAGTGATTTACTAATATTATACCCCCTACCACTTTCATGTTTCTCGTTCATTTCACTTTCAACTGTTAAAAATGAATCATTATTATTTTCTAACGGAGTCTTGACTTTTACTACTATTTAAATACCCCACAACACATTTTTACTTTATCATACGCAGTATGTAAAGTATTGTAATCGTGCCGAAAATTTTTTTTTAGATTTTAGCGGAAATAGGTCTTTATGGGTCCCCTGAACATTTTTGACCAAGGTACAAAAAAATGTCTGTGTGTGTGTGTATGTGTGTGTGTGTGTACCCAATTTTTGTTAATTCATTTCCGGAGAAACTACTAAAGGTATCGGCACGGAACTTCATATTTAGAAGTTTCATGACCAAACTTAGAGTTGAAAAGCTTTTGGTTCAAAAGGGTCCAAAGGAACTGGGTGTTTACTCTAAGCCTTTTTCAAGGATTTTAGAAATGAGCCGCCATTTCTGTAATTTCGTCAAAATAGTTAAATAATAAATTAAAGCAGAGGAAATTTTGAATAATTTATGCCTATTTATTTTTTGGTAAAATTAATAGTTTAGCTGCAAGATCAAATTCTATTTGATCGAGATCGGTCGCATATGCATTGATTTAATACTATATAGTGACCCAGGATGTGCAAATTTTTCAGTCTAATGACAGTACCGGTAGTGTCAAATGCTGACAGTACCGGTAGTGTGAAATGCTAATGTTTTGACTATCTCACAATTAATATTGACCGTAGTTAATAGTATCGAAAGATCTCATATTGTGATACCGTGTACAGTCCTTGCCTGATGGCGTCGGATAGGTAGCGTGTTGAGCGTGTCCAAAATGCATGTGTTCTGTTTGTTTTTAGTTTGACGAAGTATGATCATGCATCGAATGGGCTGGGCGACTTGGGGTGGTTGAACATGGATAACACTAGGGTGTTGCATGCAGCATTGTATCATAAGTTACTATCCACTAGGATCCCACAATACCTCATGCGGAAGATATGCTGTAGAACGTATGTCCATAACCTTAATTTAAGATTCGGGGGTTTGTTTGCTCCACCTGCCCATCGCACTGAGCTGTATAAACGGTCATTCTCTTACCAGGTCAGTCACATATACAATGGTCTCAGAGAAGATATGAAAAATTTATCGTTAAACAGTTTTGGGGGAAAGGTGAAGCGTTGGCTGTTTGCTCAACAGGGACTTTAGGCATCGAGCGCACATTGGAAGCTTTTTAATTTTTATTTTTTATGGGCAGGTGTTTTGTTGAGTTGGATTTGCTGCAATTACGAAGTAATTAGACTCTAGTGTAATTTTGTTGTTTGTTTTTGTTTTGAAGTTCTCGGAATTATTTTAATATTATTGCTACAATTATGGTTTGCGTAAGGGGTTGAGTGGAAGAGTAAGGCAATTTGGAAACAAGTGTGCTGAACTGCGCCCTAAATATAAATAATATTTTGTTGCAATTAATATTGTCTTATTTTAATAAAGGAATTATTTATTTATTTAATTATTTATTTATCTGTGAAATCCTGGCTAACTAGTTTTATTTTAATGCAGACACGACTGATATCAATGAAATAGATTCTCATTCAACTAAACTATTAATTTTATATATTGTATGCTAAAGTCATGTGCCTGGCCACATCACATTTTTACTTTATCATACGCAGTATGTAAAGTATTGTAATCATGCCGAAAATTTTTTTTGAGATTTTAGCGGAAATATGTCTTTATGGGTCCCCTGAACATTTTTGACCAAGGTACAAAAAATGTCTGTGTGTGTGTGTATGTGTGTGTGTGTGTGTACCCATTTTTTGTTAATTCATTTCCGGAGAAACTACTAAAGGTATCGGCACGGAACTTCATATTTAGAAGTTTCATGACCAAACTTAGAGTTGAAAAGCTTTTGGTTCAAAAGGGTCCAAAGGAACTGGGTGTTTACTCTAAGCCTTTTTCAAGGATTTTAGAAATGAGCCGCCATTTCTGTAATTTCGTCAAAATAGTTAAATAATAAATTAAAGCAGAGGAAATTTTGAATAATTTATGCCTATGACATTTTTTGGTAAAATTAATAGTTTAGCTGCAAGATCAAATTCTATTTGATCGAGATCGGTCGCATATGCATTGATTTAATACTATATAGTGACCCAGGATGTGCAAATTTTTCAGTCTAATGACAGTACCGGTAGTGTCAAATGCTGACAGTACCGGTAGTGTCAAATGCTAATGTTTTGACTATCTCACAATTAATATTGACCGTAGTTAATAGTATCGAAAGATCTCATATTGTGATACCGTGTACAGTCCTTGCCTGATGGCGTCGGATAGGTAGCGTGTCGAGCGTGTCCAAAATGCATGTGTTCTGTTTGTTTTTAGTTTGACGAAGTATGATCATGCATCGAATGGGCTGGGCGACTTGGGGTGGTTGAACATGGATAACACTAGGGTGTTGCATGCAGCATTGTATCATAAGTTACTATCCACTAGGATCCCACAATACCTCATGCGGAAGATATGCTGTAGAACGTATGTCCATAACCTTAATTTAAGATTCGGGGGTTTGTTTGCTCCACCTGCCCATCGCACTGAGCTGTATAAACGGTCATTCTCTTACCAGGTCAGTCACATATACAATGGTCTCAGAGAAGATATGAAAAATTTATCGTTAAACAGTTTTGGGGGAAAGGTGAAACGTTGGCTGTTTGCTCAACAGGGACTTTAGGCATCGAGCGCACATTGGAGGGTTTTTAATTTTTATTTTTTATGGGCAGGTGTTTTGTTGAGTTGGATTTGCAGCAATTACGAAGTAATTAGACTCTAGAGTAATTTTGTTGTTTGTTTTTGTTTTGAAGTTCTCGGAATTATTTTTATATTATTGCTACAATTATGGTTTGCGTAAGGGGTTGAGTGGAAGAGTAAGGCAATTTGGAAACAAGTGTGCTGAACTGCGCCCTAAATATAAATAATATTTTGTTGCAATTAATATTGTCTTATTTTAATAAAGGAATTATTTATTTATTTAATTATTTATTTATCTGTGAAATCCTGGCTAACTAGTTTTATTTTAATGCAGACACGACTGATATCAATGAAATAGATTCTCATTCAACTAAACTATTAATTTTATATATTGTATGCTAAAGTCATGTGCCTGGCCACATCAGATTTTTACTTTATCATACGCAGTATGTAAAGTATTGTAATCATGCCGAAAATTTTTTTTGAGATTTTAGCGGAAATATGTCCTTTTGGGTCTCCTGAACATATTTGACCAAGGTACAAAAAATGTCTGTGTGTGTGTGTGTGTGTATGTGTGTGTGTGTGTGTGTATGTGTGTGTGTGTGTGTGTGTACTCAATTTTTGTGAATCCGATTCCGGAGAAACTACTAAAGGTATCGGCACGGAACTTCATATTTAGAAGTTTCATGACCAAACTTAGAGTTGAAAAGCTTTTGGTTCAAAAGGGTCCAAAGGAACTGGGTGGTTACTCTAAGCCTTTTTCAAGGATTTTAGAAATGAGCCACCATTTCTGTAATTTCGTCAAAATAGTTAAATAATAAATTAAAGCAGAGGAAATTTTGAATAATTTATGCCTATGACATTTTTTGGTAAAATTAATAGTTTAGCTGCAAGAGCAAAGTCTATTATATTGAGATCGGTCGCATCTGCATTGATATGAACCTACATAGTAGCCTGGATTTGTCAAATATTTTTTTGTGCTGTCGCCACAGAAATGTCTATGGCTGTCACACTCGAAAACAGCTGATTTCATCATCAGAGATTGGAGAACCGCTATGGAACGTTGCCGCTCTAGTGCGGCAAAGTACAAAATTCAAATAAAATAAGATCACCAATTTGATTGTTGGTTGATAAGAAATATCAGCCCGTTGTTGTATCTAATTGTAAAAAAGATAAATTGAGAAAATTGTAAATAAAGTATAGCATATTGGTACGGATGTGACATCTACAGTGTCATGAACGAATATAAATCTGTCAGAATTTGAATTAGCTTTGTAAACTTGACGTTTCGTAGAAGTGGTATCAACCTAATATTTCCTATACAGAAATATAACCATTCTTGAGTTTTTCTCAACGTATTTCTCAAAACGCAACACAAAAAACGTTGATGTCACTCCCGCCGAAAACTACATAGCACGACTCGCTCACATGCGACGGCGACGCTGCGCCATCGGTGACGCGCCGCATTACCGCTCGTCGCGCTATTCCGTACTTCAGGCACTTGTGAGATAAATAACTATTATTGTGATGACAGTAGGTAGTGTCAAATGCTGATGCTTTGACAATACCTACTATTGATACTATTGACTATCAAAATATCTGTCAAATCCTGGCTAACTAGTTTAATTTTATTGCAGACACGATTTATCTCAATCAAATATATTCTCATGCAGCTATAAACCATTACTTTTATATTTTGTAGTTAAAAACCTTTACAACACCTTGTTCTAAATTCTCTAAGCTGTCCACTATTTCTAACCTATTTTTATTTAAAATACTGCCTCTATTTACAAACGTATAATACTTATCCCTTCCATCCAACTTTCTCGATAACTTTACTTTACAAAACGTCAATTTCCCCGACTCAAAAAGCACGTCCTCCGTCAAACTAATTTTCGTAATACTAGCATAAGGGCTAGTTTCAATAATATCCACGCTAGGCAACTCATTCCAAATATCTGGATCTTTAATACAAGTTGTATTTGCCTTACTTGTATTTTCTAATTTACAAATCCAAATGTTAAGGTTACTATCTTTAAATACCTCGTCTAAGATTTTTACCAATTTCTGATACCGTAATCCGGATATGTGTCTAGTTATTGCCACATTACGAACATTATTGTCTAGTAAATAGTTTTTAACTTTGTTTAGCGTCTCTATAAACGTATTCTTATCTAATTTACTTTTTCTATTTTCTTTGGTAATCATATAACACATGTGTCTATTTTCGTCTCTCGCATTAACTATATTTCCCAATGAGAGGTTCTTTTGCAACGGTTGGATATTAGTAAAGAGCTTTTTAAAGTTTTTATTAAATTTATAAGAAACCGCAAGATTTTTAGGAATAGTATTTAATAAACAAAAATTGCCATCCAATGTAAATATGTCCATTGTTTTGTATTCTATTTTCAGGCCATCGGGTGCTGATGTAGCATCGTTGGCTTGTGCAACATAACAGTCCGGTTCATTAATCTGTACGAATGAAATCTTACCAGAACAGCTGTTTGAATTAAAACGAATACTCTTAGTGGAAAAATTAATATCAACTTTATTTTCTTCTAAAAATTCGTATCCTAGTAAGAGGCACGTTGGCAAATTTTCCACTACTAGCGCTTCTACGATATATTCCTTCTCATCAATCGTAATTTTAATTTTGGATATACCTAGCGCTGAGACTAAGGTGTCATTAACCGTTCTTAAATGCGGAGTTCTCTTAGATTCTAAAATGCCGACCCAGTATCTATTATTATATTTGTATAAATATTGTTTACCGTTCCCTTCACTGTTAATATTCTACGATCTTTGAGCATTGGAATGACGTTATGTACCAAGTTATCAGGTTCCTGTTGCAAGTGCGATAAAGAGGTCCGCTTCTTAACATTAGTGAGGCTAGTATATGGGACAGATTTTAAGACCTCTGGTTGGTCTGTCCGTTGTAGTTTAAAGACTGGCCGCCTTGGTTCGAATTTTCCGATGCTTTAATACGACACGCTGAGGCTATATGTCCTGGTTTGCGACAATAATAACAAATAGGGCGGCCGTCGATAGTTCTAGAATTTTGATTATACGCGTACCGTCGATATCCATCACCTGCCGTTTGCTATTATTAAGATGTTCCGCTCTAAAATTTTTTAACTCATGTTTTAGTTCCGCTAGTACTACTCTTGAAATTTCTTTTGTAATTTCCCCTATCCTTAAACTAAAGTCTACCTCTTTAGGTTTTTTATTATCGATCATACTAGTAGTATAATTTTGATATACACTTCCACCGCGTTCCGTTTCTGAAATCGAATCTATCAGCTGCTCCATTTCAGGTAAAGACTTCGGTCTGCTTATATTAAACATATGTCGGTAATAAGGTAACAACCCTACTAAAATTCTGTGCATTCTTTGCGACTCCTGCATTCCGGGATCTATTTCCCAACACAAGTCTATCACAGTATAATAGTAATCTAATAATGGCTCATCTGCATTTTGACGCTTACTTAACAATCTAAAATGCAAGTCATCTTCATAATTTGGCCCTATACATTTACATTTAAATCCCCTCAGTGTTTGTGCCCAATCTGCAGACGGATTTTGTTTTGCAAAATTTCTAAAACATATAGCTGCAGTATCATGCAAAAAATTTGCAAAGTAACAAAGCTGTAGCGTGTCGTCCCACGTCCCATTAGTTTGGGCGGCCATTCTATACTCTTTTAAAAATTGGATAGGATCGTCATGATTCGGTCTAAATGAGGGCGGTTTCATGAATTTTGGAGTGATAGGATTGCGATGTTGATGGATGTCTGAAATTGTGTTATTTCCGAGATCTGTATCGTTAGAAGCTTGGGGATTTGGGAATGAACTTTGGTTGGGAGGTGATATTAGGGTGACCTTCTTTTGACTTGAACGGGATTGTACTTGAGCAGCTGATCTTGGGGCGTTATCTGCACTTGTAAAGATATGTCTTAATGACCCTAGAGGTGTTTGAGGTGGCAAAAACGGGGTGTTTAGTGTTTAGTGTGTAATGGGAACCTGCTCATAGGCCTTTGACGAATCGGCATCATCAAAAGGAATATCTGTCGGAAGAATACTTTTGGCTGGTGGCGGGGGTGGTGGAAATTGTGGAGCTTTAGGAATTGCACCGGTACCAGAACTAACTATTATCGGGAGTGGTTCTGTGGATGTAAGAGGAAATGGTGTACTCATGTTTATTGGGGATCTTGGAGTAACTAAACTTCTCCCAAATGCGTTATCCTCTAAATCAAGATCTAAATCAATATTCTGATTCCCTAAAACTGCTTGCCTTTTAGCCTGCAACCTAGTCTTAGACATTACTAGATTTTATCGGTATACGTACTCACTAAAAAAAGAAACAAAACAATCTAAAAATTGGGAATTTTAGCGCCTCCACCAATTGTCACGTTACCCTCGTGATTTCCTACTTTAGGGGCTACTCGCTTGGTTACTAATCCACTAATCTAGCGCTGAGGTACCAACTGATATTTTCTATAATGATAATTAACGTCACTTACCTTATATTAACTTCTCTAACACGTTTCAATGACTTGGTAGTCGGGGGGATAATGTATACGCTTCGAGTCCCTTTTACAAGTCCCTTTATTCTTCCTATATTTACACTTAACTCTTACGCTACCTATATTCAATTAAATCTATATCTGTGCTGTTCGTCGTTCACCGCCCGATCCCCCCATCCGGCGACATCCTCCTATTTCATTTATTCAATGTTCACCGGATGTATAGTGACCTATCAGCAAAATCTGTGAATCGGCCAGAGAACGACACAGCAAATATCGCTAACGAGAATTTTTCGTGGCAATATGATACAAACCATGAGCATTGCATATCAATTCTTATATATTACTTAGCTACAGAGTCATTTTTATCAAAGATATGAAATTGTATCTGAACATTATAGATTTAAATCCAATCTTAATGTGCAATTCATGCGGACTTCAAAGACTTTAAGGTATGCCCTGAAAATTGAATTGAATTATTTATACTTTAAATTAGTTGAAACAAATTATTCTGTACTTTTATTGATAAAAATAAGTTGCAGAAATTTGTTATGATAGATTTGAGCATTATAACTAACTAATTAAATCCCAAACACTCGGGTTCTCCACTACACGGCTATTCAGTCTGCTATGGTATGACTGCATAACGTTACTAGTTCGGTGGATTTGGTTGTACACAGAAAATCTGGCAGGGGTAACCTGATCAATCCACTGCCTGGCCATGTACTCATGAAGTTCTCTAAAGAGTGGATGGTTATGTTGTTGCTAGAGTATAGCAAAATAAGACTAGTAAATTATTATATGTCAATTTTAAATATATGTACATTGTATACCTGACAACATATATGACTTATACCTGACAAAAATGAACAAACATCAATGGAACACTGCATTAGGGAAGCATTCCTCTAGAGCTACAATTAACCCCTGTTCGTAGTCCGACACAATGTTGCTGGGGTGATATTCGGGAAACGTTGTGCCATCCATCCAAAAATTGCTGAGTACAGGGCAGAGTGCTTACTCTCCATAAAAATGTGAAAAACGGGAACGGCCTAATAACATAATTTTAATAACACCAAACTGTCCTAAAGGAACAAAGTACTTACAGCATCGACAGTATAAATTCCATTAATAGATGAGCCTGGTTGGCTTGATCGATTCTGGTCTTCCTCGATGGATCCTGGCATTCTTCGATAACCTCTGTTTCTTAGAACTTGGTCACTGGGTGGTTGAAAGTTCGATATCACAAAGTTTTTGATTTTCGATATTTCGTTGAAAAGTTGCCACTCACGTATTATCACAAATTGGATCATCAGACGAAATGTCCTACCGACTGCGCCAAATATAAACTACGAACTTATGGAGATCTTTCTAAAGTTATTTTATTTCAAAAATAAGCGAACATCTCTAATGTTAAATACAGACTGAATAGTATATTATTATTCCGTATATTTTTGATATTGCAGTCTTGAAGAAGTAATAAATAACCTCCTCTGGGAAAATATACAACAATTTCTATTGCTCATACACCCCCTTATAAATAAAATCTCTTACTTCTTGTTGAAATTCCTTCTATGATTTGAATATAAGGTGCTTTCTAAAGAACAGATCTATCAGCATCTTGTTCGTACAGTGCCGCCTATTCTGGTCAATGTCTTCGATTTCTTGCAACTGTTCGTCATCAGTACCTGAAATTATATAATACAATACTTTAGTAACAGTGCCCAGTAGCCAATAACAGTGCCGTTTTTGACAAAACTGATATTTTCAGGTTTTTACATTAATGTACTGTATTATTAAAATCCAAACATACTGGTTGGCTACTTCAATTAAATATTTAAGTTGTATCGGAACAAGCGCTCTGCGCCACAGAGAGCGCTACTGCATCTTATTCTATATAATTTAGTGATGTAAACAGAAAAAAAGTTCTGTTTTTTATTAAAAACATTTCTTTAGAAAAAAAAACAATGCGTAACATTGTTTTTCCGTATTATCGATTCTCTATTTGACAAAAGAGTAAACTTGAAAATTTTGCAACTGTGTGTTAGATCATCTTTATTTATATATAATAGAGACCGGTATTTAAATACAAACACAAAATAAAGACTTGTTAGTCTAAAATAAACATACATGAGTATCTATGATTGAATATAAAAACAAAATCACAACTAAAATAGTTTTTTATTATAAAAGCTTTCCAAAATGAATTTTCTACGATGGATAGTGTATCGCTTACATATATTGCTCTAGTCAAAAGCTTGTGGGCCTTAGCTTGATCGGATCCCGTAGTTTGTCCGCAAATGATGAAAGAACTTGTTGTTTTTTCGTCGATACAGACGAATCCGTAGAAGGCTCTTGATGTTGAACCCATAAAACTCTAAAAATAAAACATTATTGTGTAAAAGAAAATAGAAATAGAAGCACCCTTTTAATTTTTAGTATTATTTACCATTCCACTTAAATCGACCTCATCTGCTTTAAGAAAAATGTTTTTTATGGCAGGGGGACAGTTTAGACATTTTCGTAGATGTAGTGCCATTAGCGTTCCATTTTTGGCCATCTCTTTCGAACAGAAAATACATTTTGCTCGAGGAGTCTTTTGGGTTTTTTCTTCCTGACCCTATGCAATTCGGCATTTCTCAACATAATACTACAATTTAAAAAGATAACCTTACAGCTTCTTACACAAACACCAAAGAAACATATTGTTATTTTCCAACTAGCAAAGACACCCGGTGTCCATTCTTCGTATCTGTCCATCAATATTAGAACTGTTGGACATTTGTACGTCAGGTACATTAACGGTATAATAGCACAATCACTGATGCTGCATAGAATGCATTGTATGCGGTTATATACACTTTAGGAGACCTCTCTTATGACGAGAAACCAAAGCGCCAGCTATAGGCATCCCTCACATTATTTTCAACACAACAAGTTTCTTAAATCGAAACAATCGTTTTCTTAAAGCAAATATATAGGTTGTTTTATATTAAAGAAATATTCGTATTATAAATATGTGTTGTCTTAAAACAAACAAATTATGTTAAGAATGATATTTTCTTAAAATTACAACCATTTCTCCGTGTGTAGTGTGTATACCCGATCTGGTATGATGCCAATGAGTAAGTCGTGTTCTGTGCTCTAAATTCATCTCGTTGAAGAAAATATTACTAAAATCTAAAACCATGCAACAAAGCTGTCCGACGATGATTTCTAATAGCTATCACCCATTTTTAGGAAGTAGTATAGTCCTACCTTGAAATTCGTATACTACAGCTACTATACTGCCCTTAAGGCACTACACCAGATGGCGACACTTGCCTTTGTTATAGTGGTTCGTATTTTTTAAATATAAAAAACAAAAACACAAACGCTTTTTTTAATTTTTATCAAGTTTTACTTTTAATTTGAGAAAAAAACAATGTTTGTTTTTTTTCGGAGAAAACGGTACATGTTTTTAAAAACGTCTTTTTTCGATTTGAAAAAAAAACGTTTTTATTTATCATACGCAGTAAAAGTAAAGTATTACTAAAGTATTGTAATCATGCCGAAAAAAAAAATTGAGATTTTAGCGGAAATAGGTCTTTATGGGTCCCCTGAACATTTTTGACCAAGGTACAAAAAAATGTCTGTGTGTGTGTATGTCTGTGTGTAAACGATTTTTGTGGCGACGATTCCGGAGAAACTACTAAAGGTATCGGGACGAAAGTTCATATTTAGAAGTTTCATGATCTAACTTAGACCTGAAAGGTTGAAAAGGGTCCAAAGAAACTGGTAGTTTATTCTAAGCCTTTTTGAAGGATTTTGCAAATGAGCCGCTATTTCTGTAATTTCGACAAAATAGTTAATTAATTAATTAAAGTAGATAAAATTTTGAATAATTTATGCCTATGACATTTTTTGGTAAAATTAATAATTTAGCTTCAAGAGCAAATTCTATTTGATCGTGATCGGTCGCATCTGCATTGATATGAAACTACACAGTAGCCTGGATTTGTCAAATATTTCCTTGTGCTGTCACCACAGAAATGTCTATGGCTGTCACACTCAAAAAGAGCTGATTTCATCAGAGGTTGGAGAACCGCTATGGAACGCAATATGGAACGTTGCCGCTCTAGCGGGCAAAGTACAATATACAAAATTCAAATTACCATCTGGCCGTGAATAAACACACGTTTTCAAACGCTCTGTGGTTGTTGGCGAAATTTAAGGGGTAAAGTGGCAAAGTAGTACTAGTGTTTTATACCATTCGAAAGGCAAAGAATAGACGAACTGAGATTTCGACAGACCCAAGCAATTTTGACAGCGTACGGAGCATACATTAACAGTAAGTGTAAACTTCCAACACATATGCTAGTCCGTATTTACTTTTTTGTCAATACTTGTTTGACTGAACCAGTCGAGCCAGTAAGTGTGGAATTCCTTTTCCGTTGCCTATCACGTCTGTGAATTAGCCACCTGTAAGGGCACACAGGTGTGAAAAGTTCTCCCTAGCCCTTCCCCGTACACCTGTATAAAATATAAAAAACAAAAAAAAAACAAAAAAAAAATAACAAAAAAAAATAAATAAAAAGAAACATGACTAGATCAGGCAAGAAGAAAACAACAACTAAATCTTCAGGAGACGCCAGTGATAGTGACGATGGACGGAAGGAATGCACGAACGAAAACCTCATGAAGGCTATCAAGGAATTAACCAGAACTGTAGAATTTCTATCCAATGCACTCAACGACCAACAGACAGAAATAAAAGAACTGCAAAAGATGGTAAAAATAAAAAATCTGATGTGGCCAGGCACATGACTTTATCATACAATATATAAAATTAATAGTTTAGCTGCAAGAGAATCTATTTTATTGAGATAAATCGTAGGTATTGTCAAAGCATCAGCATTTGACACTACCAACACTACGTCATTACAATAATAGTTATTTATGTCACAAGTGCCGAATGTGCGGAATAGCACGACGAGCGGTGATGCGGCTCGTCACCGAAGGCGGAGTGTCGCCGTCGCATGTGAGCGAGTCGCGCTATCTAGTTTTTGGCAGGAGTGACGTCAACGTTTATTGTGTTGCTTTTAGAGAAATAAGTATTTAAAAAAATAAATAAAAAAGGTTATATTTCTGTATAGGAAATGTTAGGTTGGTACCACTTTGACGAAACGTCAAGTTTAAAGGTACGTTCTGATTGGTCGTAATGGTAGGTAATGGCGGTGGTAGAATACGAAATTATAGCATTTCTTACATTCGTGATAGTGACACATATTAGTTTGCATGTACATAAACAGGAGTCACTAGCAATTTTCTATTAGAAATACTATAATGGCGTCTGCTACCACTGGCATTAGCACTAATGAAAACGCACCTTAAAAAGCTAATTCAAATTCTGACAGATTTATCGCTATAATTTATTTACAATTTTCTCAATTTAGCGTTCTTAGAATTAGATATAAAGACAGGTTGATATTTCTTATCAACAAACAATGAAATTGCTGATCTTATTTTATTTGAAATTTGTATTTTGTAATTTGCCGCACTAGAGCAGCAAGATTGGAGAACCATAGCGGTTCTCCAACCTCTGATGAAATCAGCTGTTTTCGAGTGTGATAGCACAAAAAAATATTTGTCAAAATCCTGGCTACTATGTAGTTTCATATCAGTGCAGATGCGACCGATCTCGATCAAATAGAATTTGCTCTTGCAGCTAAACTTTGAATTTTACCAAAAAATGTCATAAGCATAAATTATTCAAAATTTACTCTACTTTAATTTATTATTTAGCTATTTTGACGAAATTACAGAAATGGCGTTTCATTTGCAAAATCCTTGAAAAAGGCTTGGAATAAACTACCAGTTCCTTTGGACCCTTGTGAACCAAAAGCTTTTCAGCTCTAAGTTGGACATGAAACTTCTAAATATGAACTTTCGTCCCGAAAGCTTCAGTAGTTTCTCCGGAATCGTCGCCACAAAAATCGTTTACACACACACGCACAGACACACACACACACACACACACACACACACACACACACACACACACACACACACACACACACACACACACACACACACACACACACACACACACACACACACACACACACACACACACACACACACACACACACACACACACACACACACACACACACACACACACACACACACACACACACACACACACACACACACACACACACACACACACACACACACACACACACACACACACACACACACACACACACACACACACACACACACACACACACACACACACACACACACACACACACACACACACACACACACACACACACACACACACACACACACACACACACACACACACACACACACACACACACACACACACACACACACACACACACACACACACACACACACACACACACACACACACACACACACACACACACACACACACACACACACACACACACACACACACACACACAGACATTTTTTGTACCTTGGTCAAAAATGTTCAGGGGACCCAAAAAGACCTATTTCCGCTAAAATCTCAAATTTTTTTTCGGCACGATTACAATACTTCATCATACTGCGTATGATAAAGTAAAAACGATGAATGCAGAGCTTTAGAGGATAGAGTAATCATGTTGGAGAACATTGTCGAAAAAAGGGAAAGGAAAGAAATAAGTACAAACATAATTATTACGGGAGTAGAAAAACAACAACATAGAGAGAAAATAACCGACATCGCGCAAAAGATTATTCATAAATTGGATCAAACCATCGACGCCAACGAAATAATTTCTGTACAACTTAAAAACGACAGACATGAGAACAGCCCTATAGTGGTTACAATGAAAACGGATGCAACAAAAAACAACATCTTAAAAGCTAGAAAGGCGGTGGGCACATTAACAACATCTGAGTGCGGAATAAGCGGAAAATCTAACCCATTTACATAAATGAACAGCTCACGGACGCAATGAGCTCCATATTCTATAGAGCAAGAGTAGCAAGAAGGGAAATGAAGTATAAATATGTGTATACAAGAGATGGTAAGATATACATGCGGAAAACTGATACAAGTGCAAAAATCCGGATCACACACTTATCAGATCTGGACAAACTAAACTAAGCCAGACAAACACTACAATATATAATTATAGCATCATAAACAGCTATAACCAAGATGCTGTACAACATATTTATGATCAATGCAAGAAGCATAACAAACAAATTTAACGACTTAGAAACATTGCCTCTAACATATAACAAACCACACATAATAGCCGTAACAGAAACCTGGCTAAAACCCGAAGAAGAAGGCATTTACCAACTTAGCGGATACAACGGAGTCTTCCATTCCAGAACTACAAAGGGCGGAGGAATTGCTATTTACATCCGACAACATATAGGCTACACAACCACAACTCAGAGAACCTTCGCCGATGTAGAGACCCTAACAATCTCTCTAACTGACACGCAAACCAAAATTACACTCATTTATAGATCACCACATGTGAAATTTACAGCATTTAAAGAAATATTCAGAAACAACATTTTCATGAAAAATAAGAAACATATAATTTTAGGCGACATGAACATAAATCTGCTAGAAAATTCACCAACAGTCAGAGAATATAAAACAATAATAGCTGAAGCTGGATATAAGATTAAAAACAAAATACATAAAACACAATACACAAGAATAAACAACAACAGTAACCACTCACTACTCGACCATATTCTGACAAATAACCCAAACCAAATAAAGGAAGCCACTGTCCAGGCAATGGTAATATCTGACCACCTCCCAATCACGACCAGTCTGACAACAACCAGTCCAAATAAAAAAAAATATACATACTACCAAAAAGAAATAACAGATTATAAAAACTGAAATCGAAAACTTAGTTATCCAGAAACCTTCAATAAATGACTTTGAAGAGCTCTCCCACACAATACAGACCATAATTCTGAAAAACCAAACAACGACTAAAACAAAAAGAAGAGAAGACTGCCCTTGGATTACCAATAATATAATAAAACAAATAAGACATAGAAACAAAATATACAAAAAGGTAAAAAACAACCCCACGAACACGATTTTAAAAGATAGATATGACGAACAAAAATCTACCACTAAGCTTTTGATAGAAACAACGAAGGAAAAATACTATAATTCAATACTCAGCAAATGTGCTGGCAATACACAGAAAACATGGATGGAACTAAATAAAATGCTTAAAAGAGCACATTAACAACAGATAAAAGAGAAATAGCAGATACCATCAATTCCTACTTCACCAGCATAGGGGAAAAACTTGCAAACGCTCACCAAACACAACAGAATGAGACATAAAAGACAGAAAAACAAGACAAAGCAAACATCCAACCACTACTGCTAGACTGGAAACATACCAGTACCGAGGAAATCGAAAACATCATATCAAAGCTAAAGACCAACAAAGCTCCTGGACATGACAACATAAGAACTGAAATAATAAAATCAAACAGTATCGCACTCGCACCGATTATCACTCGTCTGTCAAATGATGTACTAAACAGCGGCATGTACCCGGAACATCTTAAAATAGGTATTGTAAAGCCATTACATAAGAAAGGTGACAAAACAATCCCGGAAAACTACCGACCACTCACGCTGCTCTCCGTATTGGATAAAATCCTAGAGACTGTATTAAAATACAGAATAGAAGAACACATTAATGCGCGAGATACTCTATACAGTCAGCATTATGCATTTCGGGCTGGCTCCAGTGCGTTATCAGCAGCGTACGATCTTGTCAGGTACATCCACCAAGGCATCGACAGGAAAAAGACCGTCGCGGCCGTATTTATTGACATGCGCAAAGCATTCGATACGGTGTCAAAGACAAGGCTTATCCAAAAATTGGCAAACGAAGGTATCCAGAACAAAGCACTGCGAACTCTTCAGACATTCCTAGTAAACAGACCACAGATGACAGAAATTGGTGAAGTCCGGAGTAATTCATTGACCTCAGAATATGGAGTACCACAAGGTGGTAACCTTCCGCCCCTGATGTATATAATACACACAAATGACCTCAAAAACATCGACCTAAAAGGAAATTTATTTATTTACGCTGATATAGCCCTGGTCTATCACAACACCAACTACGAGACGCAACAACAACACATCAATGATGACATGCATAAATTAACAAAATGGTGCCAGATAAATCTGCTAACAATCAACGAACAAAAGACCCACTATATGATATTTAACAACACAAATAAATCCACAATGAACATATATATATAAACAACACGGAAATCTCAGAAGCAAAAAACATAACATACCTTGGACTATCTACTGCTGCAAAATAATATGAAATGGGACGAGCACATAAACAAAATACTAACAAAAAATGCTAGTGTGATTGCAGCTATGAATAAGGTAACAAAATACATAGACCTCAAATCAAAAATAAATATTTACAATGCCCTATTCACGTCAAACATAAACTACCTCATCAACATATGGGGCAACACGACGGAAAAAAATCTAAACAAGCTGCAACGACAACAAAACAAAATACTGAAGATTATGTTTAAATGGGACTGGAAAACACCTACCAAAGATGTCTTCAGTAAAAGTAAAGAACTAAATATACGTGAAAGAAAAAAACTAAATAATCTCCTCCTATTACACAAAATAAAAACAAAATGATCAGAATACATCTAACACTAAGCGAAAACCAACACATACACAACCATAGTACAAGACGCAAAGCATTCCTAAGAACACATAGATTTAGAACAGCAACGACAAAAGAGGATTTGCTGACGAAAGCCATTCATACTTATAACACTCTACCCGAAAATATCAAAAAACTGTCATATACCACATTCAAGAAAAAAATAAAAAGCCGACTAATTTGTAGCACACAAACAAACAAAAAATTAAAATAAAATAAAAATAAAAAAAATTGATTACAAAGCCAAAACAAAAGAACAAAAAAATATATTAAACAAATGAAACACAAAAAAAATTAGAAAACAAAAATATTATCAGGCCAGATATAAAAGAAGCCAATCATGCCCTCAATTCCATTGATTCCGGACGGCGGCGAAGCGGCCATTCCAGGATCAAGCAGGAGGGACAGAATCGCGTAGTGTTGTGGTGCAGTACTGTGTGTTAATGATGTATAGTATTGTATTATGAGCACTGTACGTATTAGAACGAATAAATTATTATTATTATTATTATAAAAATAAAATATGATCACCAATTTGATTGTTTGTTGATAAGAAATATCAACCCGTTGTTATATCTAATTGTAAAAACGATAATTTGAGAAAATTGTAAATAAAGTATAACGATGAGTGTAGTTATATTTTAGTATGCTGGTACGGATGTAACGTCTACAGTGTCATGAACGAATATAAATCTGTCAGAATTTGAATTAGCTTTTTAAACTTGACGTTTTGTCGAAGTGGTATCAACCTAACATTTCCTATACAGAAATATAACCATTTTTGAATTTTTTTCTCGTATTTCTCGAAAAACAACAAAAAACGTTGTTGTCACTCCTGCCGAAAACTACATAGCGCGACTCGCTCACATACAACGGTAACGCTCCGCCATCGGTGACGCGCCGCATCACCGCTCGTCGCGCTATTCCGTACTTTCGGCACTTGTGAGATAAATAACTATTATTTTGATGCCAGTAGGTAGCGTCAAATGCTGATGCTTTGACAATACCTGCTATTGATACTATTGACTATTGTTATAAGTTGCACAGATTAAAAGGCGTAATGTCACAAAATAAACAGTTTATTGATCAAAGTAGAAATAACGTTCAGTACAGAATGGTTACAGACAAGAAGAAAAAACGTGTATATCGCGATGTTGTTTTTACACTCAACTGCCAACACACTCGATGGCGGTTAACTTAAATACCTAGTATGGTTGCGAACAACCACTAACAGATGGCGCTATATGTATATGTAATTTAAACATTTAAAAATAACATGATTTCTTCAACACTCCCCCTAAATTACATACACATATGCACACAATACATATTTTATATGACAACACCCAATATACCTTTATTTCTATTGAAATCTGTTTTATTAAGGGCTTTCGTTAATATGTCCGCCGCTTGCAGTTTTGTATTAACATATTCTAGTTCAATTAACCCTTTTTGATAACATTCTCGTATGAAGTGATATTTGATGTCAATGTGTTTTGTTCGGTGGTGAAACACTGGGTTTTTAATCAGCTTGATTGCACTTTGGTTATCGATGTTTATCACTACCGCACTAGTTAACACTCCGATTTCGTTTAACAGTTGCTTAACCCACAACGCCTCTTTTACAGCTTCAGATGCTGCAAGATATTCAGCTTCCGCTGTAGAACAGGTGACGATCCTTTGAAGTTGGGTGCGCCATGTGATGGTGCTCTCTCCAATCTTGAAAACGTAGCCAGTAGTTGAACGACGTGTTTCGAGGTCTCCTGCGTAGTCGGAGTCTGAATATCCGATTATTTTCAGACCATCATCGCTGTGTTCATACAATATACCTTGGTCGATAGTTTCTTTTAGGTAACGTAGAACTTTCTTCGCTGCGTTCCAATGTGATGGTCCCCAACTGTGTAATTTCCTGCTCAAGACGTTGGTGATAAACGCAATGTCCGGTCTACACGTTGTTGCTGCGAAGATTAACGATCCAACGACCTCTTGGTATGGAACATGTTCGCTTATTGCTTCATCATTTGCTAGCGAAACGCCTGGTTGAGCTGGTATTGAACATCCTGCCGAGTTCTGCATGTTGAATCTACTTAGGATTCGACTTATAAATAAAGTTAACTTTATTAAAATCGAGCCGTTATGAGGATTGCGCTCGATTTCCAGTCCGATAAAGTTACGAGGTTCACACACTGATATTTTAAATTCTTGTTTTAATCGTTCGTTAATTTTGTTGAGTGTTTTTCGCGTTTTTGAGAAAATTAGACCATCGTCAACATAAATTACGAGAATAACTGTTTCTCCGTTTACCGCACCTGTATACACGCACATGTCAGCTTTGCACTGATTCAGTCCGATTTTCCTTAAATATTCATTGAAGTGCGAGTTCCAGCATCTCGGAGATTGTTTTAATCCGTAGAGGGATTTGTTTAATTTACATGCCATTGTTGATTTCACGTTTACACCCTCTGGAGGCTCCATGTAAATTTCTTCACTTAATTTTCCGTAAAGAAAAGCAGTTTTTACATCGAATTGACTTATTTCGAGATTGTTTTGTGCTGCTATGGCTAATAACATTCTGATGGTGTCGTACCTCGCAGTAGGGGCGAAGGTTTCGTTGTAATCTATTCCTTTTACTTGACTGTAGCCTTTCGCGCACAATCTTGCCTTGTAGATGTAGTCATCATCTTTGTTCTTAACTTTAAACACCCATCTTGAACCTATAATTGGCCTGTTCGTAGGGCGAGGGCATATCTCCCATGTTTCGTTGTCATCCAGTGATTTTAACTCTTCTTGGATTGCTTGCTTCCATTTGTCCTTATCACTACACCCGATTGCTTCGGTATATGTACTGGGAATAAATGCTTCTGTGAAGTTTATCTCGCCTAGTTCAAAATCATTGAAATGTTTTGGTTTCTTTACGTTTATTCTTTCACGCAGATTGTATGTTTTTTGTTCATCTTTTCATCGCCACTTTCAGAACTGCCGTGAAGGACGCCATCGTGGTTTTCATCATCATTTTCTGGACTTACAACGTTGTTTTCGTCTGCCACTGGTTCCATTTGTTCAATTTCTTGCCCTTCTTCTTCGCATGATAAGTCAATCACTGTGTTGCCTGACCTTGCGTTTTCCTTGGTTGCATTTTCATCGAAAATCACATTTCTTGACACTTTTATGCTTCCAGTTTCTGGATTGTATAGCCGATAATTGTTGGAATTTCCTTCGTATCCCACTAAAATGAGCTTTTCACTTTTCTTATCGAGCTTTTTACGAAGATGATCGGGTACATGTAAGTATGCAGTACTTCCGAATATTCGTAAATGCGTAAGAGATGGCTTCTTGCCACACCATTTCTCGATTGGGGTCATGTCCTTGATTTGACTGTTGAATGTTCGGTTGAGAATGTAGACTGCCGTGTTGGCCGCTTCTCCCCATAATTCCTTTGGCAAATTTTTCGTAAAAAGCATTGCTCTGACACTCTCCATTATTGTGCGATTTTCCCTTTCGCTTTTGTCGTTTTGTTCGGGCGTGTATCGTCCAGATGTCTCCAATATTATGCCTTCGTTTTTCAAGAACGCTTTAACTCTATCGTTGATGTACTCAGTGCCATTATCTGTCCTCAGTCTTTTAATTGTATGCCCTTGAGTATCGCACATCTTTGCGAAGTTCTTGATTGCTTCGAAAACATCAGTTTTATTCTTTAGCAACTTGATGACTCTGTAGCTCGTGCAATCATCCTTGAATAATACGTAATATCTTGCACCTCCGCATGATTCAGTGCTTATTGGTCCGCATACATCCGTATGGATAAGTTCTCCCGGTTTAGTTTCACGTTTTTCGAGTTTTCCGAACTTGAGCTTGTGTTGTTTGGCTAAAACGCAGTTTTCACAGAAGAAATCATCTTTATCTGTTACTTTAATGTGACAGTGGCTTTCATTAATCATTTTTAAAATGGTTTCTTTATTTACGTGACCAAGACGTTCATGCCATGTCTTTAGACTGCCACTTACTGCGTTTACTTCCGCATTAGTTTTTCTTGGTTTACGAAATAACATTTGGTACAGGTTATTTTCGGTGCGACAACCTTCTGCAACTAACAATTTTCCTTCAAAAATCTGAACCGTTGACATGTTTTTGATGACTGAGAACCCTTTCTTTGTGAGTTGTCCTTCGGAAAGCAAATTACGTTTAAGTTCTGGAACATACCAGACATCGGTCATTTCTCCTTCGTACCATTCACCATCGATAAATTTTTCTATTTTAACAGTACCTTTTGCTTCAACTTTGAGAGTTGTATCATTGCCTAATTTTACATTGGCTCCGTTCAGTTTGGTCATACCTTCAAACCAATCCTTGTTAGCAGTCATGTGATATGATGCGCCGCTATCAAGTAGCCATATATCGCCGGTTTCTTTGGCCATGGACAACGCTTCGACACTGCACGTCATTGCACTTCCCTGTCTTTTCGGTTGATGTTGATTGTTGCTCGCTTTATTTTTATCCTTAGAGGACGACCAGCATTCACTTGCAAAATGGCCCTTCTTGGAACACTTAAAGCACGTAATTTTCGACTTTTGGAATTTTTTCTTTGCAATATGTGGATTATTCCCACTTGTGGTCATTGCCCTAGCACCGTCTTCTTCTCGATTCATATTACTTTCTTCATCAAGAAGTCTTGCCGTTAAGTTACTTATGGTCTGCTTTTTTTCTTCAAGCGAGAGCCATGCTTGGCGGAAAGCGTGATATTTGCTAGGCAAGGTACTCAACATTTTCGTTACTATTGCAATATCGCTAATTGCATCGCCTGATTCTCTAATTTGTCGCGCTAACGTTTCAATTTTTGAAATGTGTTGAGCTACCGAGTCTGTTGTTTGCATTTGGTATTGGTAAAAACGTTCATGCACGAGCATTTTATTTGTTTCGGACTTTTGTTCGTAAATTGAGTCGAGTTTATCTACAATTTCTTTAGCGGATTCACAATTTTCAATGAGACTTATCTGTGTCAATTCCATTGCAGATGTGAGGATGCACATCGCAAGTGCATCGTCTTTGTTCCACTTGTAGAGTTTTTCTTTCTCCGCTGCAGTACTGTCAGTCGTAGGCTTGACCGTGGCTCCACTTGCGACTTCGTAGACTCCTTTGGCACGTAACGCACACTTTATCTGGAATTTCCACTGCCTATAGTCTCTCCCGTTTTCCAGTTACCGTTCCTAACCTCTTCAACTTGACCGCCACACGCAACTGCACTTATCACTGCCTGTTCGCGACCACTGGGCCCATAACCTGTTATAAGTTGCACAGATTAAAAGGCGTAATGTCACAAAATAAACAGTTTATTGATCAAAGTAGAAATAACGTTCAGTACAGAATGGTTACAGACAAGAAGAAAAAACGTGTATATCGCGATGTTGTTTTTACACTCAACTGCCAACACACTCGATGGCGGTTAACTTAAATACCTAGTATGGTTGCGACCAACCACTAACAGATGGCGCTATATGTATATGTAATTTAAACATTTAAAAATAACATGATTTCTTCAACAACTATCAAAATATCTGTCAAATCCTGGCTAACTAGTTTAATTTTAAAGCAGACACGATTTATCTCAATCAAATAGATTCTCATGCAGTTAAACTATTAATTTTATATATTGTATGATAAAGTCATGTGCTTGGCCACATCAGATTTTTTTACATCACTAATATAATTGCGCATCGTGTGCGGAGTCCTACCCCCTCGGCGCAATTTCCAAATAATACCATATTAGTTATAAAAATATACTTTTAACTAGTTACTAAGTGAGTTTCGATGTTTTCATGTTTTTTTTTTATATCTGGACTCCACTATTAATATAAATATACCCTACATACCTTTGGATGCGCGAAGATCATCAACTGCCTCCGGATTTTTGTAAATCTCCTTCACGACTTTCGTAAATTGGTTGGGAGAAGAATATCGAAATATTGTTTTAAATCATTGTCAATAAATTCACCGCCATCGGACAAAAGAGTTAATCTGTACTTCAGTAGTTTAATAATAATTACGAAGTTAAATGTACTACAAACTACCTGCGTAGCAGGTAGTTTAACATTTTAACATTTTACGTATTGTTGTACAACTATTCTATGTTGTAGTTTGTATATTAAGATGTAAACTGTATTACAGTGGTACAAGTCACACCATCTGTATCCGAACTACGGCAGATGAATAATACATCTAAACTTTCTGAGTTATAATCGGCATTACCATTAGTACCATTAATACTTTTGTCTAAAATCGGGCCCGTGAATATTAAATAACTTTGTAGTTATTTGGACAAACAAGTTTATAAACTGCTATCATACGGACATTTGCTTGTACATTGTATGCGGCTAGACCGTAATGCGCTAGGCCGCTAGGGCATGGCGTGATATCGACAAATGGTCCTTTTTTCTTTCGCAACAAAAACGCTCTTTTTTCGTGCGTTTTCAACGGCAGACTGGTTTCAAACGAACACATCTGACAAAAACAACATGATAAAGAGACTAATTAGCCAGTAAATAAAAATTGTGTTTTTAAACCAATTTCACAAAATTAGCGATTATCTGCGTAACTAGAACTTGACAACTGGTCTCTTTTCGTATCCATTAAACTAAGCACTAGCATCTAGGAAAACCTTTTCGACTCCTGACCACCTCCTGTGGTCTTGTTTAGCTGTGCTTATTTATTATTTGGTTATTACTCTGGATTTTGTGACATACTCAAATAAATGTCAAACATATTTTTGAACTACCGAACTGCGTTGCTATTAGTAATCGCGTTGTTTTTATCTCGAGTATATTTCCGAACCATTCTAGTTACCGCTTTAACCTAAACAGAGGCGTCAGTTGGCACTGACGTACGTTAAGATAACTAAACGGACCGTTTATAGTAACGTTTTTATACGGAGTTGGGTACTTTTGGGCAAATTTTTTTCCGTACGGTGGATCTATCAAAAGTTATTGACAATGGAAGTTTGTGGCGTCTGGGGTAGTTACAACCGCTGCCACTGCATGGGATGAGCTCGCCGTCTGGCATACAAGCCACGACTGTCATGGATACTCTTGGTACTACGTAGGAAGGTATGTGCATAACGGGGACACGTTTTGGTATCTGGAGTGTTGCCCCGTCAGACGGATAGGGTTTGTTTTCGCACCAAAAAAATGCATCGTACGAAAAAAAGATTCTTCTTATTTAGCGTAAAATCATAAATTGATAAAAAAATAGGTATTCCCATTTAAAAAATGAAGTTAACCTCATTTTCACCGATTGCAGCGCCATCTGCAATGAAATTGATATCGCCATCTCATTTCCCCCTTTCTGTCCTACAAGTTTATTTAAGGCCCTTTTGTCGAACCATGCATATTTCTCGAGATATTTAGGAGTCTCAAGTTAAAACGACCACCCGGTATAATGGAAATGAACAATATGCATTGCTACACAAAAGGCTAAGGAGCAGATTGCGACAGATAAACTGTCACCTTATTCTAACCTTTGCCTTAAACATAAAGGAAAATAAAAATAAAGAAAACAGATTAGACTTCACTATAACTATATAAGTCAACATACGACCAAACATAAAAAAAAATAAAACAAACTGATAGCAGGATGGCACGGCACATCACCATTAGGACAGTCTACTGCTTGTGACATATCGCTTATACGCGGCAAAAGATACCAACGACTTCGCTTTGAAAGGCAGACGATTCCAGGTACCCGCAAGGTTGTATAGAAAAGAGTTCTCAAATTTACTACTGCGATGAAGTGGTGGTGTTATGATAAATTTATGACGTAAATTAAGATTATGCACGTCAGATCGCAATGATATTTGATTATACAAATAAGGTGGCGTCATTGTGTGTATAATCTTCTGGTAGAAACTCAGCATATGCAGCTGTCGCCTGTGCAGCATACTTATCCAGCCTGTCATTGGCAAAGTGTGCGATATATGTTCTCCCCTCCTGATGCCGTGAATTAATCTCAGACATGAAGTTTGAACCAGCTGAATACGACGAGCAGTTCTGGACATTAAACATGGTGCATATACATCACAAAAATTAAAATTGAGATAACACCAAAGTATCACAAAGCGTAATCTTCAGTTTTTTTAGTTAGAACGTTTCTATTTGAGTACAGCAATCTCAAATTTGCCAACTCCAAATCCAACTCCAACTCCAAATCCAACTCACTGTCGATCCACATGCCAAGACTTTATAAACTCGGTTCAAGCATTAATGACACACCTGACACGCGCAGATCCAGATCATTCCGATTAACTCCCCTGTGACTTTTTAGCGATCAAACACAGGCCATGTTGACTGATGTGTGAGCGTAGTGCGACCAAATCTGAATTAATCCTTGTAGCTGCAGAATCTGTGTCGTTCTCCGGGAAGTTTAAATATAATTGGCTATCATCGGCATACAGGTGGTAATTACAGTACTTGTTGAAACAATCTTATAGTTGACTGGTGTATATCGTGTAGAGCAGTGGTGTCAAAAACTCATTTGTGGGCGCGTGCCACAAAATTCTGATCTGAACTTCGGCGGGCCGTATACAAAGAAGACTCAAAAAAAGTGATTAACTGGAAAAACATTTGTCTCATTTGAATTTTTTCATTTTAATTGTTCTTATACTATGTTCCTAATACCGTGTTAGATCAATTTTATCAGTATGTTAATCTTTGATATGTTTGATGACTCACATCAATATTTTACATTTATATATGCGTGCGCATGCGAGCACAAGTTCGAAGTTAACAAAATAAATAAAAATTCAATAAAGATTTTTTATCAAATATTTTTCATTTGAAATTTAGAATTACCTAAGAAAAGTACCATGAACATTAAAAAATAATGGTAATTTTTTACAATTTAACGGAAATCATAGAAAATAACATCAACTAAAGAAGAGAATGATAATTAAATCCAGGTGAGGATAATGGAGGATTCCTGGTTCAAATCCAGGCGGAGGTGTTTTTTCCAAAAATGTATCCTCAACTGGATTAATTTTCATTCGCTTCGTTACTTGGTCCTACAATACTGACGACTATGTTTCGGTTAGGTTTAGTAATGATAATTAATACAGGTGATGATAATGGAGGCTACCTGGTTCAAATATAGGTCGAGGTGTTTTTTCCAAAAATTTTTCCTCACCTGGATTCTTTATAATTCGCTTCTTTAGTTGATTACGTGCGACTTTACATAATCACTATTTTCATTGGACATTATACAAAATAGCTTATAAACTTGACTACACCTTCACCTTTCATGTTTAAAAATCATAGAAAATAACATCAACTAAAGAAGAGAATGATAATTAAATCCAGGTGAGGATAATGGAGGATTCCTGGTTCAAATCCAGGCGGAGGTGTTTTTTTCCAAAAATGTATCCTCACCTGGATTAATTTTCATTCGCTTCGTTACTTGGTCCTACAATACTGACGACTATGTTTCGGTTAGGTTTAGTAATGATAATTAATACAGGTGATGATAATGGAGGCTTCCTGGTTCAAATATAGGTCGAGGTGTTTTTTCCAAAAATTTTTCCTCACCTGGATTCTTTATAATTCGCTTCTTTAGTTGATTACGTGCGACTTTACATAATCACTATTTTCATTGGACATTATACAAAATAGCTTATAAACTTGACTACACCTTCACCTATCATGTTTAAAAACAATTATCACAGTACGCTTTTAATCTCAAACTCCCATTCAAATGATATTAACGAAAATATTTAAAAAGAATAAATTTTTAATATTTTGTTGTCAAAATATGTATACCGACTAATTCTTTCTCCTCGTATATGTTTAAAACTGAGGAGTTTGTATGAGTTGTATGTCTAAACCCACGCCGACATACACTCATGGCTTTTGGCTGTCCCTCATTCGACTTCGACGACATACCCTTAATGAGATTTGCCTGACTAGACGCCGCACCTGATGATGGTCCATCAACACATGGACCGAAATCGATTGTGAAAAGTATAACATTTTTATCGACAATAAAACACTAGCTACCATACAGCGTTTTATTCTACATACAATTAATTCCAGTTGATAATGGAGACATTCATACAAAATATCTTATTTAGAAGTTGAGTTATGTATTAAAATGTTCGCACGCTCACTGACTTACTATCTAACAATTTGTCAAGGGTTGAACTAAATGGAGTCTCAAGAGTTACGATACAATGTTTTGGGATTCACATAAATGTTCAGTAGTTTTTACGCGACGACGGCAAAGCCACAACGAATTCCTATTACCTGAACCGTCCTATTTCCTAATAGATGGCGCAGGTTTAGTATCCATAACTTTATATTTTTCAATGGACCCAGTTTTTCAATCAAACAAACTAAAGGGGAACAGATAATAACTTTTTCAAAAGTAATACCCGGCAAATTTTACATAAACACTTTATTCGAAAGTTCCTATTTGGTATTTAAACCAAGCGGTGACGGGGTATGCTTGGTTGCATAGCGGAAAGTTGACGTTCAGTTGTTATTATACTGTGGTATCTAGTGAGTGCAGAGCCGAGTTCAACATGAATAAGGACCACCGCCCCATAGGGGTCGGCTCGCTGACCCAGCTTTCGCCATACAGCATCCAGTATACACCATCTAGGAAACATGTAGCTGCCCCCGAGAGTCCGTACTCCAGATGAAAGAGGCCATGGCTGGCAGTTATAAATCCACTATCTAAGATCTTTGTCTGCACCTATGGTACCATCACACGCAGGCTCCCAAGACACAATTTCGAGCACGCACAATACAGACCAGCCATGGGGGCACTCCTTCCCCTCGGTACTCGTGTTAGTCGGGCTGCCCCGACACCGTTGGACGAGTCGCCGGCGAGGCCACTTGCGCGAACCTCTACTCAACATCTGTACACACCGTAGAAGGGCGGCCATTCACCCACGGCATAGGAACCATGGTATAGGGTAGCCCCCGGTGGTTCTAGGGGTCTACACCGAAGAGTTAGTGCATCCCACAGCCTTGGCAACGCCAAGTACTCGTGTCGGAAACCTTCCGGAATCCACGTTTGACGAGTCACCGCCCGGAACGCTCACGCGTTATCCGTACCCATCGAGGTTAGAAAGGTTACCCTTTCATCGGAGGATGGGTGCACCGTCGAGCACGCTTAAGCCGAGAACTCTACCACATGTCATCTCCCTCAGCGGCGCCTCATTACCCACAAATGTGGGGTAGGGTAGCTCCACATCAAGAAGGGTATAAACGTCATGTGGTCTATAGCGTCTATCCGCAATTGCCTTAATCCCTATTCGGATATACTAGATATCAGATCGTTAAGTACTCATTATGGCCAACTTCCGAAGGCCCCGAGATGAGTCACCGGTCGAGCACCAGATGCCTGGTATCCCTCCCTCACGTCTATTACTGCCTTGGTCGCCTTTCCTGACTAGGTCAACCAGAAACCTGGAATCGGTTGGACTTGAAACGATTCCGCGGGAATACCTAATTACCCGCAAATTTCCCGCGGGAAGATAAAGTCTGCGGGCAAGTAATTGGTAATTACTAAAGTTACTATACCCAATTAATAATATATAATAATTATCTTTGAACTATCAAACTCAGATACTTTCTAACACCTTGCTCTAGTTACTTAACTACCTACATCTTGCAATAACATAATTAGGAAGGATTACGTACTATTGCAGAGATTACAAAATTAAAGAGATCCTTACGTTATTATTATATGCTTTATTTACTATCTACTTTTCTAAAGAGAAATAGTTCAATAGTGGGTAACATAATATCGTACATAACGTAACGCAGAACTCGTGTAAATAAAACTAAATCACAAAATATAAAATTAAAAATAAAACAAAAAATAAGATTCTGAAATTCTGAAAACACGATCGTAGGAAACACATGGTGTCTAGCGTTGTGTCTCCCAGCCTACTTCTTACGGAACTGCAGATACATCCTGCTGCTGAAAACGCCTTTTCTGCTTCTACACTTGTAGGGGCTATCGTGTTCAAATAATCGTGGACAATAGTCAAATATTTGCCTTTTATTCCACTAATTTCAAATTCTGTCATTTCAGTCTTAACAGTTTTTCAAAATGTGTGTCCACTTTATCCATATGTACGCTGCAAGCATACTTTTTTCTTTATTAAGTTGCATCTCTAGTTGTTCTTGAAGAGATAAATTTGTTTCTATGATACCTTCGTAAATATCTGAACTTTCTGAGTTTTCAGCTATATTCTCGTTCACATTCAATATTCTCTCACAAATCTTTTTAATTTCAAGGCGAACACATATCTTTTTGGGAACGGATAATATGTCATCTGGGGCCTTTAGATACATCTCATACTTCTTTGGATTATGGAGATAGAGAATGATTCCAGACAAAATAGTCCGAAGTCTGTTTCGAAGAGTACTGGCTATGTTAGTGCTGACTTCACCTTGTTGCTTATCCAACTTCTCTAATATGAATCGGAGTATCAGCTGTTTGTATCAGCTGTTAAAAGCGTTGCATCTCTTCTGCACAAGACTACAACGCCCAATTTAATGGGCTCTAAACTAACAATGAACTCCTTGATCTTGGCCCATTCTTCATCGACAAATTTTATATCAGATCTTACTCCTGGATCAATCAAAGCTTTTCTTGTGCATCCTTTGAGGACTTCAAAACGCTCCAACATATTAAACAGGCTACTCCACCTAGTTTTGCAGTCTAGGATTAGCTCTGTCTTTACCGAGGTCATCTCGTACTTATTTCTGCAAGGAAAGCACTTTTAGTAAGAGATTTTTTTTTCAATCTTTACAACTTTTCTGACTTTATTCTGCAGGAGACTGACCTGAATCAGCAATAGTCAAGACCTGCTCTTCACTTGCTTCAGTTGCGTCTTCATCAGAATCGTCATCTTCATCTGAGTGATCAGGTAGAGCCACTTCTTGGTTTTCGATTGAATGAAATACTTCCTTTCTAGGTACATTTTGGTACAAAGTACCAACAACTGTTAGTTGAACCCCATGTGCGAAACATAGTTGTTGGTAGCAAGTCATCAATCTACCGACTTTCTTCATGACACTCGCACCGTCAGTAGTAATTCCGATAATATCAGTATCAAGATCGAGACTAAACTTCTCTAAGCGTATTTTGACTAAATCGATGGAGTGTTCAGCGTTGCAAGAGCCGTGGATTCTATCAACCCAAGATTACAATGTGTCCCTATATGATGCACATTCACGGTCAAATATCTTTGATTTTTTATAGAGGTCCATTCATCGAATGTTAAAGAAAATTTTTGTCCGCGTGTTTTAAGGTTTTGAAATTTCTTGATCATCTCAGATTTAACTGTTTTCGAGAAACTTTCAACAATCGATTTTATAGTATTAGGAGATCTTCAGAAGTGCTGAGACAATTGAAAGATAGATTTGCCACAATTCTAGATATCATATACTCTTTAGAGTGTTCTGTTATGAAATATTCGTCAACACTTTTAATTGTTTTGGCTTTCTTCTTTGGTATATTTGAATCTTCGACATCACATCGACGATCGAAGAATATTATCAAGTCATTTTTTAAAGTTGTTGGTTGAGGTTCTTGTATGGATCCTTGACGTCTAGAAGGTTCTAAATCGATGCAATGTTTAGACTTCAAATGATATTTCAAACCTTTTATGGATAGTTGACTTATTTTTAAAACGTTATTGCAAATAGAACATCTTGCACTTGCGCCTGCTTTTACGAAATAATCCCAAACATCTTTGTTGCGTTTATCTGTTTCGTTTGGCATCTTTAGAATAAGACATCTGAATTAAAAATAATGCAAAAAGGCGAATTCTTACGTCAAACTCATTTAATGAAAAAGGCCTAGCAAAGCCTGAGTTACCCAACATTACTTAAATAAGTAAAATATAAAGTTTTTACTATACTTACACGATTACAAATGCAATTATCAATTTATCACTTTGCAAAGATGTTTTTAAAATAAACAATGAGCATTGTTGAAATCGACGACACTGGTAACAAACGACTTCCTCAGACCCGCTTATTCGAATCATTCGGTCGTTACTCGGTACAACTGCGACCTTATTCGTACCTTACATACGACGCGGCGGCCATGTTCTGACGTCATTTTGTGGCCACACTGGGCACAAGCGTGGGGGAAGCGAGGGAACGCGCAAAGAGCAACGCTAGTTGCCTTTATACGTTGAGTAACGGGAATATCACGTTCACAAAATCTGCGCCGATCCCGCATTTTCTGCGGGATCCCGCGGGAATGTAAAACCCCGCGTTGCAGGATTACAAACCCTAGTCACAATTAGCTATCTCAACATCCCGGGATACTATTATCCAATCAAGTACTGAACTAGATATGGCAGAGCTACGAATTGGTTGCCGGACAAGCTGATTCAAGCCGAAAGCATCAAATAAGGAAGTTAAACTTGCCACGGTACGTTACCTTGGCGCCAAATATCAATATTAACATCCCCAACAACCACAACATGATCCACCGATGGAACCACCTCAGCCAAAGTACTTTCCAGGGCATCAACAAACGAATTAAGGTCTAAACTAGGGGATATATATATATATATATATATATATATATATATATAGATATATATATATATATATATATATATATATATATATATATATATATATATATATATATATATATATATATATATATATATATATATATATATATATATATATATATATATAGCACTCCGCGCACAATGCTCTTTCCACCAAAAGACACCTTCACCCAAATCTGCTCCATACAGTCGAGATCCAACGTTCTCAACCTTATGCAAGTAAGACGGTTGACGATTGGGGTCCCCCAGGGATCCATCCTTGGTCCATTATTGTTTGTAATGTTCATGAATGATTTGCCACTGCATCTGGGTTGCGGAAATTTATACCAGTTTGCTGACGACACCACGTTGATCGTTGACAGTGGCGACTTGTCGCGTCTTTCAGCTCTATTGACTGAGGCTTGTGAGAGCATGCATGAGTGGTGCAGATCAAATGGAATGGTCCTGAATAAAGAGAAAACAAAACTAATTAAATTTTCTCCTCTGGCACCTCAGCAGTCAGTCCTGGTGAGAATAAGTGTTGGCTCGTTACCATTATACGAAAATGTAAAATTTCTCGGAGTGTACATTCAGCGGTCACTGGGGTGGAGGGATCATATAGAATACGTGCTTGGGAAGCTGAACAGGGTACACTACGCCATGTTCAAGCTTATGTAGTGTGACGACGGCCTGACCTACCCTGGACAGGTGATTCACGGACAGCGGCCGGTCCCAACAAAGGGGAACCTTAATCATTATTTAAAGAGTTGTCATACGATACAGTTGTATATCATCATCACGTTACGTATATCAATATATATTATTATTAACCGTAGTTACTGTGTATTAGTGCGTACCCGACTACATCAGAAGTGGTGGTTGTGTTGTGCAAGATGCTGAAAGATAACCGAAAAAGAAAATCACGAAGACCGTCAGATTGTCGCCGTTCTCGATGTCCTACTAATTATTTACATCATCCACAAGTTTGTCGGTTAGTTCTAATGGTAATAAACATAGGAAAACGAGGAAAGGTATAGCAAAACATGCCCAAGTAAGTCACTTGAAAGATGTTATAAAATGTAGCGATCATATGGAGTTTGTTATGTAACCAAGTATACGGGAATTTTACCAGAAAACTGCAGCTATTGGTGAATAGGTAGAATTAATAGAATACATAGTTAAATGTATGATTGGTCGAATAACACAAAAGTTTATTACGCACGAAATAAACTAAAAGAAACACGTCATACCTACGATCTATTTATCTCTGTGCGAATTTGTATTTCAACACTTGAAAAAAATTAATAAATGACACCTAAATTTTCCGAAGAAGATTAAGTATCGCGAATAATGGGGACACATCATACTATGACATCCGCGATAGAGGTATTATATATGTCAAAGACACAAATGTATTAGTAACTAGCTGTTTAAAGAACAAGCGAAGTACAACAACAAAAACTTATTAAAAATAAGTATGATAAGACTCATACCAAATAGCTCAATCTATTCTAGACCTAGCAAATAATATAAATATAAACCGGACGCAATTTGTTTTATAAATAAAGTAAACGTGGTATCGATATGATGTCACAAACTAGGTCACCAAGGAAATGCATGTAGGCATAGAAAACAAACTGAACTTTTTTTGTCAAAAAAAAGGTCACATCAAAAGAAATTCCATAAGGATGGCCGAACGAGAATGGAAACTAGAGCAAACCGGATTAGATTCTAGCTACCTCTGGAGAATACACGAAGTTTAATAATTTTGGTACTAATATTATCAAGGTCTTTAAAGCATTAATTGCACGAAACACCGAATCACAACAGCACGCCCGCCAGCGTATTTTTCTGTTTTGTATTACGATGAATTACCATGTGAATAACAGATGAAGAGTACTACAGAAAACTAATGTCTCAAACAAAGAAACAATAACTTGGATGAAATAGTTGATTTAAGGAAGTCTTTACTCTATTGAACATATTTAATAGAGGAAATTACTTTTTGCCTGTAGTTATCTAACTGGCTGCAAGTATTTTATAAATTTAAAAAACAAAAAGCGTAATCTACTAAAGGAAGTAAGTACTATACTATTATTGTGAACACACTAAAAGGTGTCGCAAGCGCATCCTGTAATTTGAAATTTTTGGTTGAATTACCACTATATATATGATTTTATCAAAATCAGAAATAAAAGCTGTACATTTCGACTTGATAGTAGCCACTCTGGTGGTCGGAAAACAGGTTCTTTGATTATTATAGTGTGATGTATCGAGGTTGGTCGACTTGGAGCGGATGCATTCGAAGCAACGCTAGTTTTTGTGTAACATTTTCCTTACCTATGACAGATGTATAATATGTACTATGTAACAGCGAGGCATTGACAATGAGTATCAATATAGTTTATATAGTAAGGTGCTGCGTTTTACTTATAGTTAACTAAGTGCAGCTAATACCAGGTCTTAGATACACAACATATAGATTTAGCGTATCTACATTTGCTTTAACCAGAACAACGTCCTGGACGCTTTGTGTTCAAGAAACACGACAATTATGATTGATAAGTATAGTTTTTCTCTTGGATTTAGTGGCATAACTTATGTGTTGACACAGCAACAACTTGTATGTTAAGTTTTAGCAGAGAACCTAGTAGCAGAATGGTGAACCAACATCTTCCAAAATGATGACTACTCCTCCATTTTTTTTTTTGGGCTTACCAGTTGTTGGCAATTTGATTAGGACTGTATCAAGTTTTGGAGTAACGTCTGTTTACCACTTTCATATATGATTTCAGAATAAACGCAAGTGAAAGTTTAGGGAATCGTTCAATTTGGCTGATGTTGCACCTAATGACAGGTACCATTCTGTATTTGTCGGAAAAGTAGCTCTCCAGTAGCTCACTTCTTGTCCAGCCGTCCAGCCAACCAGCTTGTGTGGCGAAGACCAGGTCATGGCCCAGGGTTTCCCGTCCTGGAACCAACGGGTTAGCGTGCCTTCCAAAGTATGACGGCGGAGTGAAAGAGCCGTATACCTATCCGGAGATTCGAATCAAGGACCTTTGGAGTGCAAAGCAAACGGTTTGCCACTCATGTCATCATATCGTACGCCCTCGTGGCGGCGATATGAAGCCTACGCGGCACAAGTCATCATATCGTGCGCCCTCGTGGCAAGCGATATGAAGCCCACGCGGCACATGTCATCATATCGTTCGCCCTCGTCTCATGGCAGCGATATGAAGCCTACGCGGCACAAGTCATCATATCGTGCGCCCTCGTGGCAAGCGATATGAAGCCCACGCGGCACATGTCATCATATCGTACGCCCTCCGTGGCGGCGATATGAAGCCTACGCGGCACAAGTCATCATATCGTGCGCCCTAGTGGCAAGCGTGCAGTCCTTGCTGGGTTATGGCATTATACTATGGGGATCATCACCTCACATGAACACACTATTTAGACTTCAGAAGCGATTTTTAAGATGTATTTTGCGGCTAAATTTCCGGGAGTCATGCAGGGAGCACTTTAAGAAATTTAATATATTAACACTGCCCTGCTTGTATGTGTACCGCCTCTTGTCGTATTGTAGAGCAAATTTGGGTACATTTCGGACAAATTCTGAAGTCTCGGCGGCTTTTGATACTCGGGGTGGAGGAAAGTTGTCGGTGCCTCGTCATTCCTCGTCTGTTTTTGAGCGTGGACCATACTTTATGATGATCCGGACGTACAATGCACTGCCAACCCATGTTTTAAGTTCCTCTAGTGTAACTTTATTTAAAGCCCGTTTAACGGAACACTTGACGTCTAAATCATTTTATACAGTAAACGAATATTTGACAGGTGCATCGCGCCTGTAATTGTGACAATGACTATTTTATTGTTTGTTTGTTGAAATAATTTTACTCCGTACTTTATTGTCGGTTTTATATATGTGTTCATTTGTAGTGAATTTATTTGGCCTTTGTGCCGGTCTATTCTGTTTGTATGCAAAACTAATATTACTACTTACTATGTAAATTGTAAATGACAATTGTCAATATCTGTGAAGGATCAGACGACAAATAAAGTATATTATTATTATTATTATTATTAAGACTATCGCGAATATATAGACCAACACCTCCAACCCTCCTTAATCTATCACTGCGATGAAACAGATGCCCATCAACCTTCAGCACATTGGAACGTCGCCTGTAAGCCAAGTCTCACTCACTCCGACAATACTATAATTAGATAATGAAATATGATTTCTTAGCGTTCCTAAACTAGGCTGTAGAGATCGAAGATTGATGTGACCCACAGAAAAAAATCACCCATGGGTTTCAAACATAAATACACAATTGAATCTATCCGCATTCAGATAAACAAATATTAAGTTTGATTCACTGTACAGATAATTACAAAACCAAAATAATAATACTATTTGCTGAAAGTCTAATAGACACAATACTAAGCCGCCCAATTTTCTAGATCTGCAGGACACCTGATGCACATGTCTGCATCGTTATGCCGCGTAAAGATTTTACCGTCCCTAGACCACACACTCGTTTTACCGCATATTACCCTCGCATGTTTCATTAGATTATAATTCATTGGAGTTAGATCCTCACTCACCACAAATTGGGATCCTGTCAGCATGGATTTGTTCTTAAACACACGCTCACGCAACTTTTAACTAGAAAACTTTATTATAATGGGCCGGCTTTTCTTATCGGTAACTCGGCCAACTCGGTGACATCGATCCCCGAAATCACAGCTGATGGTCAAACCCATTTTCTTTTGAAACACTTGCAGGGGTTTGTTCTCTGTATTTTCCAACTTATCCTCTGGAACACCAAAGACACGCAGATTACATCGATGTGTATATTGCTCTAGGTCATTCACTTTTTTTCGGTAGAGACTGGTTTTTGTCTTGTAGGCATTGCACTTGGTCTTGGAGGCCTTTTACCTCCTTACTAACTATATTAGCGAATTTTACACAGAATGTTCACTTTCTATCAACTCATTCATCGACTATTCAAACAACTGCTTGATTTGCTTCAGATCCTCAGCAGATAAATCTCATTTTGGACACTTTCTGAAACTTCTACTGACCAAGGTTCAATGCGACTACTCAATGTCGAACATGAACACGAAGTAGAAATACTTGAAATACCGAATTAATGGCAGCCGGCATGTTATCCCAAGCATCTAAAATACTATGTCGAAGAACATATACATTTGGGGGGCGGGAGGTGCTTGGAAATCATTGATTATCTTCCCTACCATATCCCGTGATATGGTAGGAACACGTATTGTATTGGTGAGAAATCCTACGATATTTGTGTCATCGTGTGTTCACTTGACTATAGCAAGTCATAAAGGTGAGTTCGATCAAGCGCCAAGTGATCTTTGTGTGTTCATTAGTTTTTTTACTATTTTTAATAAACGATCGGTGACAATGTGCCAACCATAAGTGCCAACGTGATCGATGGATTTAAAATCTATAAAGAAAATTATGCGCATTGCCGAAAGACAAAAAAAAGGACATTGTTGAATGAGTCCATAATTTTCAAAGGCGAATATAATGTTGAATGGAAATAAAACCTCTTTGATCCTTTGCTAATATTTATTTTAATAGGTACCGGTTTCAATCATCGTGTGATCATCATCAGCCTAAATCTACAACGCAAAAAATTGCAATTAAAAAATGCTTACTGTGATGAAGCAAATAAGGACAAAACAACATTTTAAAAAATATATAGCCATTGAGTTAAACAGTAAAATAGTCACAAATTACTTACGGTCAAATTAGTGAAGCATAAATTAAGAAAACATGAAGAACAACGACGACGAGACATGTGTTCGAATTGGAGAGCGGACGGAAATGAAAATAGGAAAACATGACGAACACGTCTGTATGCAACCAATATCGCAAAATGACGTCACATGTATAAATAAAAGTTACAGGTTTCTACTTCGTCTCACACAGGCCGGAATGGAAGATGTACTTGAAAAGTGGATAGTGAGGGAAATTAATTTGATCATTAAGTAAATTGACATGTTTGTTACATTTTAGTTTTTCTATTTCGTACTGTTCAAGTAAATCAAGTGTGTAACCTTTTTTACATCTATGCAAAAGTTTGAAGTTTTTGTAATCCAAATTATGACCTGTTTCAAGTTTGTGTTTAAATAAATTTGAAGAATTTCTAGTTTTATGTTCATTGATTCTTTGTGAAATTTTCCTGCCAGTCTGGCCTATGTAAGACGAAGAACAATTAGAGCAGCTGATCGAGTAGACACCAGAACAATCAGTGATAGGGGTGGGGATTTTGAAATTGGAGAGTAAATTATAAATTTGAGTAGAACTTTTAAATGCAGGAAAAATATTGAATTTGGGGAGAATTTTGTTAAGTTTGACGGTAGTTTTATTATAGGAGAAAGGTCTGTAAATTCTGTCTAATGGTTTCTGACTAACATAAAGTGGGTCTGTTTTAATTAAGGAATGTCGCAAAAGGCGGTCGATGTGTTTTGTCGGGAAAGAGTTTTGCAAAGCAAGATCGTATATAAAATTAAGCTCTTCAACTTTAGAATCGAGTTCTAAGGGATAAGTAAGACATCTGTTGAGCATAAAGCGGAAAGAAGCTAAACGTTGAGAAAGAGGATGCGCCGAATCAAAAGGGATTATTGTTGGAACGGATGATGGTTTTCTAAAAATGTCAAATTTTAATCTATTGTTAGTTTTAGTTAGTGTTAAGTCAAGAAAGTTTAAAGTATGGTTGTCTTCTATTTCCAAAGTGAATTTCAAATTATTATGTATATTATTTATAAAAGCTAAAAAATTGTTAAGCTCATCCTTGCTACCGCTCCATACACAAAACACATCATCCACGTAGCGGATCCATTTAGTAATAAAATGTCTGAAGGGGTTGCTGTCACTAATAATGTATTCCTGTTCAACAAAATCTAAATAAATTTCGGAAAGAAAAGATGAAAGACCCATTCCCATGGGTAGACCATCATTAAGTTTGTAGTATTTGTTGTTGAAAGTGCAAAAGTTCTGTTTGACTATGTGGTTAAGAATCAAATTAAGATGAGAAATTTTTGTCCTGTCGTTGAAGTGATTATTGAAAAGTTTGTCTACAAGATTTAAAGTAAGATCAATAGGGACGTTCGAGTACAGGTTTGTTAAATCAAATGAAGCCATCAGACAGTTAGTTAAATTTAAGTTTTTGGTTTGTGCAATAAATTGATTAGTATTACTAACAGAAAATTTTGCGACATTCCTTAATTAAAACAGACCCACTTTATGTTAGTCAGAAACCATTAGACAGAATTTACAGACCTTTCTCCTATAATAAAACTACCGTCAAACTTAACAAAATTCTCCCCAAATTCAATATTTTTCCTGCATTTAAAAGTTCTACTCAAATTTATAATTTACTCTCCAATTTCAAAATCCCCACCCCTATCACTGATTGTTCTGGTGTCTACTCGATCAGCTGCTCTAATTGTTCTTCGTCTTACATAGGCCAGACTGGCAGGAAAATTTCACAAAGAATCAATGAACATAAAACTAGAAATTCTTCAAATTTATTTAAACACAAACTTGAAACAGGTCATAATTTGGATTACAAAAACTTCAAACTTTTGCATAGATGTAAAAAAGGTTACACACTTGATTTACTTGAACAGTACGAAATAGAAAAACTAAAATGTAACAAACATGTCAATTTACTTAATGATCAAATTAATTTCCCTCACTATCCACTTTTCAAGTACATCTTCCATTCCGGCCTGTGTGAGACGAAGTAGAAACCTGTAACTTTTATTTATACATGTGACGTCATTTTGCGATATTGGTTGCATACAGACGTGTTCGTCATGTTTTCCTATTTTCATTTCCGTCCGCTCTCCAATTCGAACACATGTCTCGTCGTCGTTGTTCTTCATGTTTTCTTAATTTATGCTTCACTAATTTGACCGTAAGTAATTTGTGACTATTTTACTGTTTAACTCAATGGCTATATATTTTTTAAAATGTTGTTTTGTCCTTATTTGCTTCATCACAGTAAGCATTTTTTAATTGCAATTTTTTGCGTTGTAGATTTAGGCTGATGATGATCACACGATGATTGAAACCGGTACCTATTAAAATAAATATTAGCAAAGGATCAAAGAGGTTTTATTTCCATTCAACATTATATTCGCCTTTGAAAATTATGGACTCATTCAACAATATCTACAACATAACCTCAACTCCAGTCCAAGAAGTGTTTAAAATCTACGAACGCAGAAGAATTGTTTTAAATCACATCTATTTCATCAAAATGTGTCTATTGGAACACATAACACCAAATTTCGCAAGGATTTCATCAAGGAGGATCAACGACGCAACGAGAGAGAGATTGGAACGGAAGAATTTGACAACGGAGAGGAGAAAACACCACAACAACCTTGACAAAATACAGGAAAGACTATGTCGGCTGCACAGACAACTTCGCCAAACATACCATCACCTAGAAATTGAAGAAATTCTGCATGAAGCCGAAGATAGAGCCACACGGAAGAGCTGGGACGATATACAACGGAAGAATCGCAAGCTACACCACCTACGACAGAATAAATTCAAGAAATCCACCCCGATAGCAACCAATGTCACGCCATTAGGTAATAAGTCAAAACTTTTTAAAAACTTAACCAATATTCAGTTCAATGATTCGGAGGAACTACTTATGAACAAAGGTCACAAATTTGCATTAGAACCTAAAAAGAATGACACCATTTTGTGTTCCATTGAAATCGAAAATGCTATTCATAGACACAGTGAATTTTATAAAATTAGAGGAGAACTTATTCCTTTTCTAAAGCGGGAAGCAAGGTTAAACAATATTTGTAACAATAATTCATCAACTTGTACTAATTGGAAAATCATTAAAGATATAAAACAAAAAATCTCAGAAAACATTGCCATAGTTGTGAAAGCTGATAAAAACGCAGGATTAGTCATTATAGATAAAAACATTTACATAGAAAAAACTTTAGAATTCCTTACCGAAAACGAATATGTTCTACTCCACAAAAACCCGTTGAATGACATGATAACAAAAACAAAACAAATTGTAAACACTTGTAAGGAGACGCTGGTCGAGTTGACATCACAACATTACACTACATTTGTTCCTATGAATTGTGCTGTACCCCAACTTTATTCCTTGCCAAAATTGCATAAGTTAAACCACCCTATACGTCCTATCACAGCTTTTTATGACTCCCCATCTTCAGAACTTGTCAAGATCATGTTGAATGTCTTTAAAGGATTGAATTTTGAACCAAAATTTTCTGTTAGTAATACTAATCAATTTATTGCACAAACCAAAAACTTAAACTTAACTAACTGTCTGATGGCTTCATTTGATTTAACAAACCTGTACTCGAACGTCCCTATTGATCTTACTTTAAATCTTGTAGACAAACTTTTCAATAATCACTTCAACGACAGGACAAAAATTTCTCATCTTAATTTGATTCTTAACCACATAGTCAAACAGAACTTTTGCACTTTCAACAACAAATACTACAAACTTAATGATGGTCTACCCATGGGAATGGGTCTTTCATCTTTTCTTTCCGAAATTTATTTAGATTTTGTTGAACAGGAATACATTATTAGTGACAGCAACCCCTTCAAACATTTTATTACTAAATGGATCCGCTACGTGGATGATGTGTTTTGTGTATGGAGCGGTAGCAAGGATGAGCTTAACAATTTTTTAGCTTTTATAAATAATATACATAATAATTTGAAATTCACTTTGGAAATAGAAGACAACCATACTTTAAACTTTCTTGACTTAACACTAACTAAAACTAACAATAGATTAAAATTTGACATTTTTAGAAAACCATCATCCGTTCCAACAATAATCCCTTTTGATTCGGCGCATCCTCTTTCTCAACGTTTAGCTTCTTTCCGCTTTATGCTCAACAGATGTCTTACTTATCCCTTAGAACTCGATTCTAAAGTTGAAGAGCTTAATTTTATATACGATCTTGCTTTGCAAAACTCTTTCCCGACAAAACACATCGACCGCCTTTTGCGACATTCCTTAATTAAAACAGACCCACTTTATGTTAGTCAGAAACCATTAGACAGAATTTACAGACCTTTCTCCTATAATAAAACTACCGTCAAACTTAACAAAATTCTCCCCAAATTCAATATTTTTCCTGCATTTAAAAGTTCTACTCAAATTTATAATTTACTCTCCAATTTCAAAATCCCCACCCCTATCACTGATTGTTCTGGTGTCTACTCGATCAGCTGCTCTAATTGTTCTTCGTCTTACATAGGCCAGACTGGCAGGAAAATTTCACAAAGAATCAATGAACATAAAACTAGAAATTCTTCAAATTTATTTAAACACAAACTTGGAACAGGTCATAATTTGGATTACAAAAACTTCAAACTTTTGCATAGATGTAAAAAAGGTTACACACTTGATTTACTTGAACAGTACGAAATAGAAAAACTAAAATGTAACAAACATGTCAATTTACTTAATGATCAAATTAATTTCCCTCACTATCCACTTTTCAAGTACATCTTCCATTCCGGCCTGTGTGAGACGAAGTAGAAACCTGTAACTTTTATTTATACATGTGACGTCATTTTGCGATATTGGTTGCATACAGACGTGTTCGTCATGTTTTCCTATTTTCATTTCCGTCCGCTCTCCAATTCGAACACATGTCTCGTCGTCGTTGTTCTTCATGTTTTCTTAATTTATGCTTCACTAATTTGACCGTAAGTAATTTGTGACTATTTTACTGTTTAACTCAATGGCTATATATTTTTTAAAATGTTGTTTTGTCCTTATTTGCTTCATCACAGTAAGCATTTTTTAATTGCAATTTTTTGCGTTGTAGATTTAGGCTGATGATGATCACACGATGATTGAAACCGGTACCTATTAAAATAAATATTAGCAAAGGATCAAAGAGGTTTTATTTCCATTCAACAAAAAAAAGGACTTTCAAGAACAGAGAAAGGTATTCTAAAACTAAAAAGTAAAGTAACTTTTTAGTGGATGATTCGCCAAGTAAGGACTGCATTTTCGAGGATATCGATAATTCTACCAATCCTGAATTTTACAATCAACCACCCACCTCAACAAAAAGCGGAAAAGAAAAAAGAAATGGAGCTCAAAAATTTTTTCTACCTGCACTTGCCTTGGCAGTTGACAGAACAGAAGTCGGACAGAGCAGCAGCTATTATTGCAAAAGCTACCGTACAATACATGGATCTTATTTCTGATAGTAATAAAGAACACGTAATTGACAGAATGAGTTTTAAGAAGACAAAGAGAGAAGAACAGAAAGAAATTGAAACAGCAAGAAAGGCGACATTTTGTTCAGTTCAAGTTCATTTTGGAAGGCGTATATTTTGATGGCAGCAAAGACACCATGATAACTCAAGCAAGGGATCAAAATTTTATCGAAAGATTTACGAAAAATGATTCAGGAAGAATGTGTGGTCTTAGTGCAAGAGCCAGGATCAAAATATATTGGTCATGTATCAGTAATATCTTCTTCTGCCAGTACAATAGCCACCGAAACTTTGGTATATTTTCAAAATACAGTGCACGTCGCTTATTGTAATCACGGTTAATGTTATCAATGGGGTATTGTTATCACTTCTGCGAAAAACTTGCCCGTATTACCACATAGGAAAAACACCGCTTATTGGAATCATCACATCGGAGTATGTTATCACGTTCTCTTACGTCGGATCTTGCGTTGAGCAACGAATAAGCAAAATAATAAACGCGCGGCGAAGAACCGAGGCGGTAAAATCTAATAAGGTTTGTTTTTTTTGTGAATCGAGCGGTCATACGTTTTGGCACGTCAGCATATCTGCTGTAACTACCGCCGAGCGTCCTACAGAAGATAAAATTTTTTAATTTGTAATGTTTTCAATCTTCCAAACCAAATGTGAACAACAGGAAGTGGACGAAGATACTATAGAAATATTGCCAGCTCCAACAAATAAAGAATGCTTTAGAAGTTTTACGTCGTGGCGTGCAGCATAGATCGTCATATTTTCAGCCGCATTACGGATACGAACTCTACATAAACGCACTTCTTCGCAACCACCTGAGACAAACAACTATTGAGGATTATTTCTAATTTTGTTTGTGTACCTTCATACTTCAAGTAAAGCATCAATATTTATTTTATTTTATGAATAATATGTATGTAATATTAACTCTCTGAATATAGATTTTTTTTTTCAAATTTTTGTTTTTCTTCGGCGGTAATTGTCAATCAATTATAGTTAACAAAAACTTCGAGTCCCGATGTGTTCACATTAAGCGGCGTGCACTGCAATAATATTAAAACTTCAAATTGGAAAGTTATTTGGTGCACCGTGACGACGGAGCCGTCAATACGGGACGTAAATCTGGAGTTATTAAAATATTGAAAAGTAGACTGAAAAGGCCTTTACAATGGATAATAATTTGCTTGTTACACGCTAATGATGATCCCTGGAGGCACTTATTTCAACAACTCGATCCGCAAACTACGGATCTTAAAGGTTTTTCTGGACCATGAGGAAAGCAAATTGAGAAATGCGAAGAAATGGGAATTATAAATTATAAAATAATTGAATCGCAGTTGCCACAACTTAATTTTGAGGATTTAAGTGCGGATAAGAAATACTTATTCGAAATTTGTCAAGCGGTGTCAAGCGGCATATTTCCAGGAAAAATCGCTCACTCTTGATGGTTAACAACAGCGAATAGAAATCACCGTTTATATGTGTCCTCAATTCATTTACGGAATATGATTAAAAGTTCAAGGTACCTCAAACTACAGTACAAAGACTTTATTGATCCAGTCATTCAAAGGAATGATTTTTTTGGTAGTCATGAAATTATACTTTTGGCAATGATAACCGATTCACGGCAACATATTATCCTAACAAAAGTATTAGGAGTTTTGAAGTTCCTCCCCTTAACTTTGACGCTTCTGACTATGTAGATCTAAAAAATTGCAACGATTGTAATCTTACACAACTCCCTATCCTGCCCTACATTTCTGATGAAGATATGATTGCAATGGTACAGACCGAAAAATCACCTGAAGTTACACGTTTTCCTTGTCACACTCAAGCTGTGGAAAGTTGTGTCAAGATTGTAACAGAAGTTTCGTCAGTCGTGTCTGGTTCGGAAGCTAGAGATGGTTTTATCTTAGGAAAGTCTCGCAATTTAATGCCAAAGTTTAACACGAAATAGGACTATAATCCTTTAGGTTAAATAGCTAGGTAATAGTGAAACGCGGGATGGAAACCAATTCCTTATAGTGGCTTCTGGGTTCTATTTGCTGCATATAGGATAATGTGAGTTAAAACCAGCATTTTACTTTTAGTAGTTACTTATTTAAGTTGTAGTACTTTGACGCCCGTGCGGCACCGAAAAGTAAATGATTTATGGTTAAAGTTATTAACTGTTAGTTTAGGCATACAGAAAGGAAAACTAATGTCACTATTACACATCGAAACAAAGTAGTTATTTATGTGCCAAGGGCATTACACGGCATAAACATGCCCCGAGGGCGACCGTTTAAAGAAGCTCGAGAGTCGATAGGTCCGAGAGCTTTCTAAGACGCCCCGTGTACAGTATGGAGTGGGGGAGTTATAAACGTTTTACGCGCCCACGGCGGAATATGTATCCGCCAGAAGTTTTCTCGGTCACCGCTACACGCAAAGGCGCTGTAGTCGACTTTATTATTTCTGTCAGCTGTTGGCGTTCGTAAACGCGCTCTGGCTACAGGTAACTACGCCACGTCGGTAATTACTAGGGAGAAAACGGCTTAGAACAGCGCCACTTCCTGGCTATCTTAGAGTCTTCTGGTGGTGAAACAGACGTGCTTGTCGACGCGCACCCGGCCAATAAACATCAAGTAATGCCCGACGTGCATACAAAATTTTATGTCCTACAATGGTTTTGTGCATCCGTTTGAATAATATTAATAAATATTGTGTGACATGCGTATCTACGGAGTTGAATAACAATACAAACAGTTGAGAACAGGAGTTGAGTGACAATACAGACAATTAATTTTCAAACTTATAACCTTAATCGCCAATAATTGACATTGATGACTTAAAATTTACAATTTGAATGGCAGCAGTTTTTGCCTCGGTATCTAAGATGTAAAATGTCACTTTATGATAATGTAGGACATAAAAGTATTTTTACTGTATTTCCATAGTTCCACGCTAGTGTATATATGAGAAATTTTATTAGATTTTGCAACACAATTTTGCAGATTATAGGGTATGTATATAGGGTATGTACAGTTGGTAAATTCTTCGCCGAATTCATAATAAGGGATATGGGTTATATTCTATTATAACGATATTCACCTTGACGGCCCAGAAATACTTCGGATTCAGTTGTATATTGCTTACATTGCTTACAATTTACGATGAGAATGTGAAACAGCTTTCTCTATACTAGAAATATACATATATTTATGATAATTATTATTACTATTTTGCATCTTTTAGTCGATGAGACTATTTTCGTCCTAGCTAAACGATTCAATGTGTGAAGGGACTGTTTAAAAGCTATATACGCCTAATTGTTATTCCCTAACGATATGGACCTAAATTCCCAAACTACGGAAACTGGGAATGTATCATTATTTTATTTTTATTGCAAATTTAATAAAATTGATTAAGATAAGTGAAGGGTGATCTTTAACAACACTTGTTTTATAAATTCCAATTTTTGATATTGTCAATTTTTCATTTGACGCATTCTTATCAAGTATTCTTTTTCAAGTAGGCGTATGAGAAGTCTTTATGGGGTAAGTGCTAATTATTGGGATAATTTGTGAAATGCATTTCGAAAATAAAAATATTTTTAAATAAACTAAATACGAAGTTACTAATTGTACGTATGTACAATCGTATGTACTATCGTGGCCATATATTATGTCCCTTCTTTTGACGTCCATTTTCTCGGAAACATAGGGGCGAAAATTTTTTTAAAATTTCTGGTGCTTATGCAACAACTCATAAAAATTAGTAAGCTGTATGTGTTGGCGTTTTCCCGATTTTTCCAAATTAAGAAGAATTGGGGCTGTTTTTGCAACGTAAATTTTATTCGTTTAACTTTAGCAATTAATTACTCCGGAAATAACACATAGATTTGAACGAATTAAAAAGTAAAATCACCTGCGGAATGCTAGCTTTCAATGTGCATTTTTATAAAATCATTGGATTGCTTCACCCACAAAAGGCTATATTATGCAATGCCAGCAATTCCTTTATTAGAACAGCTAGAGTAATGAAATATAGACTATAGGCTACCCACTAATTCATAGGTTTTAAGTTTATTACATAGTCATGGCGCTCTACGGTCCTTGGGGCGAGCGGGGGAAGGGATCGACAGCGACGCTGCCAGTAGTGGCGGATCGCACGTGTATTACTATAGTTACTAGTGTTTACGGACACAACACATAAAACAGCACGGCGATTATGCCTCGCCAAAGAAATTTGGATATCCGGCGACAGATTAATAAATTAATAAATTAAAAAATAACGGCAAAATAAGTCAATAAGATAACAGAACAACGAACAGGCATTTGGAAGTCCCATGGGAATTCTTGGCAATTTAAATCGGGTTTCGGGTTTAGCATTTAAAATTAATAAGTAATCTGCAAGATATTCTATGTGTCTACAAATTTACGATGCTAAATTTGTAAAAGTTTTTTGATATATTTAAGTTTTATACGGTCAGTATAAATTTGTAATATATGTAATATATCAAGAGTTGTATTTATTTTATATTGTTTTTGCATATATTTAAATATTATTAATAAATAAGCCGTTGAAACTGTTATAATAGTTATAATAGAATATTTATATAACAAAATGGGGCCTTTTAAATATTTTTTTGGTTTATCAAGCAAGCTTAATTTAGTATTCACCACTAATCGGAAAATCTTCTAACTCCATATTATTAGATCTATCCGCTTCCATCAAAATCTTGTTTACAACCTTATTGTATAAAAACTGAAGAAAACATAAACGCCAATCGATAGAAGAGATTTCTCTCGTACCGGGCCACATATTATATTTAAAATTATGCAAATATTAAGAATTTAATTGTTAGTTAAAATTACTACCTTGGCAAGTTATGGTTCTTTTGGTGTATTGATAATAAGCTGTGCCGGTTCTCCCAGCTGTGTCGGTTCTCTCCGACATGACTGCACCGCTAACGCCTCCTTTCCCCGCAGTACCCCAAAGACCGTAGAGCGTCGGAATTCACGCGGAGTTTCAGCACGATCTTTTGTATGAAAAATGCAAGATAAACTATGATTATGTAATGAACTTTAAACCTATGAATTATTAGGTAGCCTATAGTCTATATTTCATTATTCTAGCTCTTCTAATAACGGAATGGCTGGCATTGCATAATATAGCTTTTTGTGGGTCAACCACTAATCCAATGATTTACAAAAATGGACATTGAAAGCTAGCATTCCGCAGGTGATTTTACCTTGTAATTCGTTCAAATCTATGTATTATTTCTAGAGTAATTATTTGCTAAAGTTAAACGAATAAAATTTACGTGGCAAAAACACCGCCAATTCTTCGTATTTTGGAAAAATCGGGAAAACGCCAACACATACATCTTTCTAATTTTTATGAGTTGTAGCATATTAGTCAAGAACAGCACCAGAATTTTTTCAAATTTTTTCGCCCCTAGGTTTCCCACAAAATGGACGTTAAGAGAAGGGACATAATATATGGCCACGATAGTACTTACACCAAGGTGGGCACCATTATTCATAAGGTATCCGTTATTAGTCCATTGAACAAAATCCCCATTTAAAGCAACAGCTTCAAATTACTGTGACACCGGCAGACCCATGACATTGCACAAAGTTGCGCTTTTAATGCGATATGTCGGCTCATTAGTCGGTTCCAAAACTGTTTTTATTTGATATGTCGGGGCACAGATAACGGAGCTATTCAAGGTAAAAAAAAAGCAAAAAACCCAAGACGCTTTTTGAAATTTTTTCGAGTGGAATTCGATTTTGGGCATATGTCGGGATATGTCGGTGAAAAAACCCGATATGTCGGGGCAAAAACCTGAAAGTTATTCAAGGTAAAATTTTTCCAAGAGGTTTCTTGATATGTCGGGTAGTAAATTTCGAATCTAGACGTATGGCGGAATACATCCGTGTAAAAAAATCATATATCGGAGCAATGACCGAAAAGTTATTCAAGGTCAAAGTTTGGCGCCAAAAACCCAAAACGCTTTTTGAAATTTTTTCGAGTGGAATTCGATTCTGGGCATATGTCGGTGAAAAAAACCGATATGTCGGGGCAAAAACCTCAAAGTTATTCAAGGTCAAATTTTTCCAAGAGGTTTCTTGATATGTCGGCAAGTAAAATTCGAATCTAGACATATGTCAGAATACATCCGTGTAAAAAAAACATATATCGGAGCAATGACCGAAAAGCTATTCACGGTCAAAGGTTGGCGGCAAAAACCCGAAACGCTTTTTGAAATTTTGTCGAGTGGAATTCGATTTTGGGCATATGTCGGGATATGTCGGTGAAAAGAACCGATATGTCGGGGCAAAAACTTCAAAGTTATTCAAGGTCGAATGTTTCCAAGAGGTTTCTTGATGTCGGGGAGTAAAATTCGAATCATATGTCATATGTCGGAATACATCCGTGTAAACAAATCATATATCGGAACAATGATCGAAAAGTTATTCAAGGTAATATATATTACCAACTGCTCTATCTACGGTGACCTTGAAACGATTTTCGCCACTTTTTCGTTCGTTGTAATTGTTTATTTCTAAATATTTTGCTGTCCGGTAATGAAACAAAAACGAACAAAATCACACCAGACATCTAAACTATAAATACATAACCAATTTGTAGCGACAATTTGCACAACGAGATGGCGCCAAGTGTCAACAAGCACGATTACAGTACGACATTATTTAAGTGATTTATGTACAAGACGCGTTAATTACAATTTCGTAACTCTTATATAATAATAAAAGATTGTGTGAGGTTTTCTTCCAGTTTTATTTAGACTGTTTGATACAAGCAACCGCACGCCATGCAGGTAGGGCGAGGAATGCCTCGGAATAAGAAAATCAATAACGAGTCGTGCTCGTACGGGAAAGGTCGGAGACCGTGCATGGCCCGAGTATTTAAGATGGGGTTCGAAATGAGTAGGCAACCAAATATACTTCATGATATTATTTTGAGTTTTTCAGCGTAACGATTAGGTATTTCTATTCAAATTATACGTCGAACAGAACTTGAAACCTTTGCCGATAATACAAAAAATATCCGGTTCAATTCTGTCCTGCATAAGTGACGAATTCTTTGAATATCGGCGTTTTTTTGTTGAACGTAAGAAGACTACGACATAGCCATCAACAATCGTAAAATTCGTCACCTATACAGGATAGAATTGAACCGGATATTTTTTGTATTATCGGCAAAGGTTTCAAGTTCTGTTCGATGCATAATTTGAATGGAAATAGCTAATCATTTCGCTGAAAAACACAAAATATTATTATGAAGTATATTTGGTTTCGAACCCCATCTTAAGAACATAGTAAAATACAAATACACAAAAACAAAAAAACAGAAAGACATACTGGTTTTTATCTCTATTTTATCCCTATTGTATCTATTTCAGAGATAAATAAAATCAGATGTTCATTAACAATCTTGCCAATTCAGATATTAATTTAATTGTCTCTAACGAACGAACGCCTTGTACATATTTATTTTACATGATTTCTGTGTGGTCAGCTTAATCGGTTGCCGACCCTTAATATAGAATATAATCAATTCCAATAAGTAATAACACAATTTACAAAAGAAAGAATAATTAACAAGCATTTTCAAGTGCAGTCACACACAAAAAAAAGAAGCCTAAGGTACTCCGTTTGCAACACCCCTTGCTTTGCAACACTAGTTTGCAAAACAAAGGAAAACAGTGGTAACCCCGTGCAATTTGGGTAGGTCAGTAAAAACACACGAAGACATTATTTATTAATAGACAAATGCAAAAAAAATGCAGAAGTGGTTGCCGTCCTCAAATCTCTGAAACTTTTATTGCAGCCGACTGCTACTTTTCTTCAAAAGCTTGCACAATACGCCGTGATACCGCTGCATAATTTACCGTCACCAGTGACCAGAACGGGTAATCTTACATTGAAAGGTGTCATCGCGGTAGAGGAACAGGTAGTATCGTCTTCGTTAGATTACATGCTGCAATTTAAACCATACACAACCAGAAATGACGACTTGCAAAAAACCATCCGCTGCTAGTAAAAACAAAAATATCACATAATACATGTTTAGTAACTATCGACCGCCGGCCGGGGTACTAATTCCCTCTTGGAAAAATATGACCTTGAATAACTGAGGTTTTTGCCCCGACATATCGGTTCTTTTCACCGACGTATCCCGACATATGACCAGAATCGATTTCCACTTGAAAATATTTCAAAAAGCGTTTTGGGTTTTTGCCGCCAAGCTTTGACCGTGAATAACTTTTCGGTCCTTGCTTCGATATATGATTTTTTACACGGATGTATTCCGACATATGTCTAGATTCTAATTTAACTCCCCGACATATCTAGAAACATCTTGGAAAAATTTGACCTTGAATAACTTTGAGGTTTTTGCCCCGACATATCGGTTACTTTCACCGACATATCCCGACATATGGCCAGAATCGAATTCCACTCAAAAAATTACAAAAAGCGTTTTGGGTTTTTGCCGCCAAACTTTGACCTTGAATAAATTTTCGGTCATTGCTCCGATATATGATTTTTTTACACGGATGTATTCCAACATATGTCTAGATTCGAATTTTAATGCCCGACATATCAAGAAACCTCTTGGAAAGATTTGACCTTGAATAACTTTGAGGTTTTTGCCCCGACATATCGGTTTTTTTCACCGACATATCCCGACATATGCCCAAAATCGCATTCCACTCGAAAAAATTTCAAAAAGCGTTTTGGGTTTTTTGCTTTTTTTGACCTTGAATATCTCCGTTATCTGTGTCCCGACATATCAAATAAAAACAGCTTTGGAACCGACTAATGAGCCGACATATCTCATTAAAAGCGCAACTTTGTGCAATGTCATGGGTCTGCCGGTGTCACAGTAATCAGCTTCAAACGTTTTGATGATTTTGGATGCTTCAGGATTAGCCACCTGGTCAATACGCAATTTCTCTACAGAACAACCTTTCACATCTACTATTATCGTGCAAATACTACACGTAAGAAAATATTATTCGTAACAACTTGGCTTCAACAGAGTATCGGCAACCTTGTTTATCTTTCTAGGAACATATGATATCTTTAAGTTGTAGGATTACAGTTGAAGCGCTCACCTGGCTAGACGACCACTAGGCGATTTCAATTCCATCAGCCATCGCAAAGGTTGATGATCCTTATTCACATGAATGTCTGCACATTTTATGTACCCTCGAAAACTATTTACGACCCACACCACGGCAAAAGCTTCACGTTCTATAGTGGATTTCGTTTTTGGTATTAACATAGGCTATTGAATAAAATAACGTGCATAACAAAAATAGAAGTAACCATTACCGTAATGATTTCTTTAATTATGGAAATATAAGAAGTTTTTTTTTTTATTCGAGAAGTGAGCTCGAAGTGAGTGGATGTGTTTCGGAGCAGAAAGTGTCAAAAAAGCGGTTCAAAATCCAAACAGGTCTTGCAACGCAGGGAAAACTGCAACAGAACTTTTGCACATATTATATCCAAGTACGTACACCAACAAAGTCAATTAAACATTCAAGCCGCCTTCGGGCGTGCTTTCCGCCACTCAATAAATGGGTGAAAAACGTTCCGCGGATCACTTATCACCTCTCGCTGAGGAAGCGGAAAAAAGATACTCTTGGAAACCAGATGTTCTTCTATCAAACAATAAATACCACGTTCTCTCTCAACTAACCAATACCGACGACGGTGCAGGTGATAATAATAGCCAACCTTCTCAGAGTTCTGATAAAGCACTTAAAATACCACCTATATTTTTACACGATGCTACAAATCATCAGCTTATTATCAAAGATATTACATCGCTAAAAGTAAGCAAATTTACTACGTCATACAAGAACAACTCATTAAGAATCAATTTAACTAACTCGGATGATTATCGAACACTGACAAAATATTATACCGACAAAAAGATTGAATTTCATACCTTCCAAGACCCCAACAACAGACGTCTATCAGTAGTATTTCGCAACGTGCCTGTATCCCTAACTGAGGATGAAATCAAAACTGAGCTACTGACCCACTCACTACCAACAGTACGTGCTACTCGGCTATTGAACAAAAATAAAACCCCAATGCCGCTTTGCGCTATTGAACTGACACCAACTGAAAAGGCAAATGATGTCTTCAAGGTCAAAGAAATCTTTAATGCCATAATTATGGTTGAGCCGAGAAAAAAATCGCAAAATATCCCACAATGCCACAACTGTCAAAGGTATGGGCATACAAAAAACTACTGCTCCCTAAAACCTAGATGTGTGAAATGCGGTGAAGAACACACGCATAAGCTATGCAAGAAGAAACAAGGAGACCCACCTACATGCGCAAACTGTAGAGAATCCCATCCAGCCAACTACAGAGGATGCCGTTCCCATACAGATATACAACAACAACAACATCGACCAGCCCAAAGAAACCACCATACCCAACCAAACCCCAGTGAAAGGCCATCACAACGATCTCAAATCCCATCAACTTCCTATTCCCAAGCAACTAAGCAAAACAACCTCCAAGAACAAAGAAATGCCGTTCCCCATAACTTACCTAACCAAACCTATCCCCGCCCCAACATCGATCAAGCATCAATTACATCAACAATCATAAATTTCATCAAGCAATTAATTACCCCTCTCATACAGCAAATCAAATCCTTCCTAATCAACGATATTTTACCCAAATTCCTAAATGTCTAATCGATTGTCCTTAATTTCCCATAACATCACATTTTTAAATTTTAATGCCAATGGCATAAACAAACAAAGAAGCCTTTTGATATCATTCCTAGCTAGATATAATATCGACGTTGCATGCATTACTGAAACCCATCTGGCTCCTAGCGAAATCTTCAAAATTAGTGGCTATAGCTGTCTTAGAACTGACAGAAACTCCCGAACAGCAGCGGGAGGCGTAGCAATTTTAATTAAAAGTCGACTAGCCAACCACGAGCACAAAATTCAAACCGATGGGTTGGAGACAGTGGCAGCTAACATAGAGATGCCGGACAAAAAATACATGAGAATCATTTGCGGATACCGACAGCCAAATAAAAAGTTAATAGAAGATGATATCAAAAAAATTTTTGCAGATAATGTTTCCAAAATTCTCATAGGCGATTTAAACTGCAAAAATAAATATTGGGGATGCAGAGCGAATAATCAAAATGGTATCTACTTAAATAGCCTTCTTACCCAATACCAACTAAACATTCTCACACCTGAGGAATATACTTATTATCCATATAGAGACGACCACCAGCCGGACATTCTAGATATAGCAGTCACCCAAAATTTAAACATACCTATACACCAAACAGTCATAAGCGAACTAGACTCAGATCATCTACCAGTGCTTATATCTCTATCCGAAAAACCAATAATAATACCACAAACTCCAAAAATAATAAATGGATTTATAAATTGGGAGACATTCCAGGCCGATTTAGAGAAATTAAGCTATAATCGTTTTCCTTCCACCACCAACAACATAGACACCAGTGTACGAATTCTAACAGAAAACATTGTTAATGCAGTAAAACCAGCAACAAAAACGAAAAAAAATGGCACCCGTTTTAACTACCAAATACCACCAACGCATGTTTTGAACCTGATTAAAGAAAAGCGAATCCTCAGAAGAAACTGGCAACGAAATCGCGATCCTCTTTTGAAACAACGAATAAATAGAATTACACACACCATCCACAGAGAACTTGATCGCCATCGCTTCGAAAGCTATCAAAATCTTATATCAACGTTTGAAACCAACGACCCAGGAATGTGGAAAACTACACGGAAGATACTAAGAAAATATGAAAGTATACCAACCTTGTCAAACGATAATAAGACCTTTCCTTCCGATGATGAAAAAGTAAAACTGTTTGCCGACCACCTGCAAGAAACCTTCATCCCTCATGTAGACATTCGGCATAGAGAGTTTTTTACCTCCATCCAGCAATTCAATGAAACCCATCTACCAGTGCTAAATTTGTGCCATGACCCTACATCTGCAGATGAAATCCGATCCATTATAAAAACCTTACCAACCAAAAAAGCTCCCGGCCACGATCTCATACCCAACATAGTCTTAAAGCACCTACCAAATAAAACCATCAACCAACTATCGACAATATTTAATTCATGTTTGCAAATCGGACACTTCCCAAACTCCTGGAAAAAAGTGCTGACGTTCTTGAAACCAGGCAAAAATAAAACGGAATGTCAAAGCTACCGACCCATCAGCTTATTACCTACCCTTGCCAAAGTATTTGAGAAGATAATTCGACAACGCCTCCACGAGAAATTAGAAGATCTCAACGTGATTCCTAATATCCAATTTGGGTTCCGTCGGGGCCACTCCACAGTGCATCAAATGGCGCGCATAATCGAAATCATAGAGAGAGGTTATGAAAGCAAGAAATTTACAACAACCGTCCTCCTGGATGTGGCCCAAGCTTTCGATACGGTCTGGATTGAGGGGCTGAAATTTAAACTGCACAAGATTGGTCTCCCCGACTACTTATTAAGTGTCATCTTCTCCTTTCTCCAAAATCGAACCTTTGCGGTGCGAATAAATGGAAGCACGTCTTCAACTAGAGACATCAAAGCTGGTGTTCCACAAGGAAGTATTTTATCGTTGACGCTGTACAATATCTTTATGCACGATATCCCATACCTAGATGGCGACCAAATTGGCATGTTTGCAGACGATATGATCCTTATAACCCAACACGAAGATCTCGAAGAAGCTATAGACCAACTTCAGGGCGTGGTAAATAAAACTATCTCATGGCTATCCAGGTGGTGCGTACATCTCAATGAAAATAAATGCGAAGCAAAAATCTTTACACTGAGGCAAATCCGACGCCCCGCCAATATCCAAATCAACAATAAAGATTTACTCTGGAACCCCCGAGACAAGCAATAAAATACCTTGGCATTTATATGGATCAACGTCTCACTTGGAGCTTGCATGTAAACAAAAAACTAACCCAAGGGTACCAGCGATTAAGGGAGCTTTATTCGCTAATAAATCGGAAATCTGCTCTTCGTCCACAATGTACAATACTTCTTTATAAAGCACTTATAAGATCCTTAATTACATATGCTTGTCCTGTATGGAGCAATACGTCGAAAACAAACCTAAAGAAACTAGAAGCACTACAAAATGGGGTATTACGAATGGCAGTAGACGCGCCGTGGTTTGTTCGCAACGCACAAATCCATAACGAACTCAATATGGAGACGATGACAGAATTTATCCATCGTACAACAACAAAATTTTACAAAAAGCTCCATCGCTGCACAAGCGCGGAAGAACACCACATCGGAATCAAACAAATCCATACCAGGCTAAGGCGTAGGCTTCCTCAAGATTTCCTCTCCTCTTCAGATGATGAGTAAATTCCGAAGGGACATTAATCTTCACCTTTTAAAATACCGTTAATTTGAAATTCTTTTATGGAAACGTGTGAAACATTGTTATATTGTTGGTCTCGTTAAAATAAAATAAAAAAAAAAAAGAAGTTTTTTCAATTTTGATCGCTACTAACAATACAGATGTGACTAAGGTGGGCCGAAAAACAGTTCTTTGTTTTTTCAAGTCGTAAAACCGCGAAAAAGTTGCGAATTGGGGAGACTAAAAAGGGGCAAAAGAAATAAAATCGGTTTATATCTTCCGGTCGCGCATGGGCACTAAAGTTGATATTTGTACAATATTTTTTTCTCTTACTTAACATGTCAATATTTTTAAAAAATGTTCAAATCGGGTAAGGTTTTTCGCTCGCAAAATAACTCTCAAATCCAACAAATTCTGGCGTTAGTCGTAACTCGTTCAGGCACTCCTTGGCCCCCCTCCCCAGCTACCCCTCTAGCCCCAGGGCCAGGCAATTGCGTCTGCACTGATTCTTCGTGTTATTATTTTGGTGTTCGCATTTATTTCAATGTTGGTTTTGTGTTATGACGTTTTTGTGTAACTTTGCGACTCAACGGTGGTACAACACATATCTTGGGGCCGGCCGAAAAAAAAAAAAACGTTTTTTTTTGGCGTAATTTCGCAGAAAAGTTGCGAATTAAGGAAACTAAATTAGAGAGAAAATACGGTACAAAAAGAAAAAAATTGGTTATATCTTCCGGTCGCGCATGATCTCTGAAGTTTGCTGAAATTTGGATAACGTCACATTTTTACGATAATTTTTAACATTTTTAAATTAGCCTCTGCTCGAATGTAATAGCTCAATTTTTTATGTATTAAAAGTATAGAAAATAATATTTAAATATTGTTTAAATCCATCAACATCTTCCGGTCGCAAATTATTGTGAAACATGAAGTAACTTTGAACAAAATTTACAAATAAAGGTAGATGACAGTTCAAGGAAAAAATACTAACAACTTACATGTTTGTCGTAAGTCCAAGAAACTCATATTGAAAGTCTGAACGTCTTTGTTTTCACTCACTTTTAACTGAAGGTACTTTGAAATCTAATTTATGAGCGAAGTTCGGCATGCTTGACCGTGACAGCGGAGTCGTTCTGATAGAGCCGGGACTAGCTTCAGCTCCGCAAACTTTTCCTGAGGCTTCTGTCACGAGTTTCACACATCGTTCAACTGCTTGTGTGAACTGGGAATGTTTTGAATATTATATCCCAATTAGGGACTGAGTCACTTTGAACATATGATTTAATTTCATCATCACTGATATCTTTTAATAATGGGGGAGAAGATAAATCACAGTCCAACCAAGTTAATTATGTCCGAGTAGCCGTGAGCTTGAAAATTGAGTTTCGGCGGCATGAATGTCCTAATTGTTGTTCTCGCTTCGCTGTACTCCTCGCTACGCTCGTCGTGCCCAAAACAACTCGTGCGCCAATTTTTGTCTTATAAAACTTGTATTATACTATTTTGTATTATACTATGATCGCGATGGTACTCTCAAGTTATATACTAGTAGCTATTCGTTAATTTGAAACATTTGCAGTCCAATGACTACATGTTCTTTGCATAACTGAACTAAGTAAACGCATTCTGATACTAAAATTAGTCCACATGATGCTGATTATGTTTATTCGATAATATTAATACTTATAAATTATTTTTGACATTTAAAAATTTTTTTCATTCGAAATATGTATACATTGAGCGCATTAAGTAAGGAAACATGACACACTGTCTGAAACGGTTTGTTATTTGAAAAATTTCGTCGATTTTTAATCATCAAAATATACATATTTACATCAAATTTAATTTCCGACTTTCAATTGTTTTCGACATATGACACTTTTTCTAATTGGCAACCACATATTTTTTATACAGATTTTGATGATCTGTTAATTGTGGTAAACAAAACGTAAACAAAACTTATCGTTACATTAACAAAAATTCGAGAAAAAGACAGGTGACACTTCGGGTTATATTGATAACTTTTGGTTGTTTCTAATAAGCGAATAGGCGTTTTTAAAAGCTGCATATCTCGTCAGGTTATTGCGTTTTTTTACAATTTTTTATGAAGCTGTCCGCACCCCACTTAAATAATCGCTAATGCGTCAAAAACATTTGTGACCAATTTTTTGGAATTTCAAGTAATAATGCAAAGATTTATTCACTATGAAACCATTTTGACGTGTAGTGTTTCGCTATCTACCTATGGTAGTCAGACAGTAACACATAGCCCACGTCATCGCTCTGTCTCTTTTGCTTGCGCCTGCCTCACTTCACGCCAGCTAATGTAGTGCGCGCGTCCCTTCCAGTTAGATTAGAGTTCACTGGCCGCACCTAACAAAATTTGTAACTGGATTAGCACACATAAAGCTTGACTGACATTGTACCATATTTTTACTAGAAACGGGACAAATTTTTAATCAAATAATAACACTTGATAAAACTAGAAATAGTTTCCAATTGCGTGCCTAGATGTCTATTTGAACCAATTAAAAAATATTAAGTATTGCCAACTTATACGAAGCCAGGAAAAAATATACCTACTCACCTTGTGTATGTAATGTTATGACTAAATTTTATTTTGATCTAAGGTTATTTTTAGTGCACATTTGAGTAGTGTCTGGGTAAATATGTTATCAATAGAAAGACAAAAATTACGAAAACCGAAAGTTATGAAAATTTATGTAGTGTTCAGTCAACATAAGGCGCAAAATATAAAACCAAAATTATTATATAAAGATGATTACGTCCTGATAGATTACGTTCTTCTTTTAACAATGAAGTTTAGTGCTAAAGAATGGAATTGGTCCATGGGCACCTAATAAACAAAAAACATGTTCGGTAACTCAACATGTTAGGTAACTCAACAGCCACGATAAAAACAAAGGACGAACAAACAGGTGGACGTAGCAATACAGTACAACAAAAATAGCTGAATGTGAAAAAAATGGGTCGTTGATACCGATCTCATTTTTCCGGAAGAAGAAGAAGATAGAAATTTCGTACCCTTGGTTGGATAGGCGGGTTGAGTGACAACAATATGGGTGAATCGCACACAGACATAAAAGGGTTGCTGGCGTTGGTGCTTGGTGAGGCTAGAGAGATTATTAGATCTCAGGAAATTTATGAGCTTACACGATTTACTTTAAGTAAACACAACCAAACAGGATTTCCGGACTAAATTACAACAAATTGTTCCCTTTTTCTCATAAACAACCTAAACATCATCATCGCGAAAGCCGATAAAGGTGCAGTGACCGTATGATCAGAGACGAATATTTATGAAGTCTACATCATGGACCACACTGAACAGATAGAAAGGGCTAACAAGATAGTGAAGACACTACATGACAGTTTCTACATTGACGCATCCACCAATGACATCTGACTATCTATAACTCAATAGCAACCATATTGTATTGACTCTAGAGATGTGTAACACTGCGCTGCGCCGTGCAATTGAGTTAACACACTACGGTGTGTTACATGCGTTGACACTTTACTATAAAATCTCGTAACTTAATTGCGCCACCGGCGCAGTATCTCGCACAGCACTGCTGCTTCAGTTGCGAGTTTCAATACCGTCGACCGCTCGCTCATTGGAAGCGGTGCGTGGTATGGATTTAGTCAGCTCAACTCAACTCAGTTCAATGGTTCAACCTGTCGTTCGGTTCGGTATCAGAACCTACTTGGCACTTACCTACTAGTGTACGTAGATTTCGATTTTAGTAATTGCGCGCAATGAATTGTAATCCGAATGGCTTCCACTAACATAATCAGAATCTGCATGCACTATACGCGTACTCATAAATTTTATTTGAATACATTCAAATAAAAGAAATGTTTATGAAAAACGTATATTAAAAAATAAATAAGTATTTGTTTACAAAGTAGTAGGTATAAATAAAAATAAATATGACTCTACTGTAGGGTAGGTACATAAATATAAATAAATGCATCTTAATATATTAAATACATTGAAAATTTATAGCTATAAGATTTTTTGATTGGGAAATAAAACTAAAATTAAAGACATTCTTTATACAAATAAACAATAAAAAATGGATATAAAACGCTCTAGCACTAATCGACATTATTTAAATTGTAACTTAAAAATACTATGTATTTGTGATATTTTACTTGTTATCAGCCGCTCCCGTTTTTCGCTAACTATCTACATCCAACACCGGGCCAACACTGCAACAACCGGGCGCCGAACGCGCACAGAAACCTCGACTGTGTTATAGCGCAATTGAGTTGATACCGTGCGCCAACTCAGTTCGGTGCGCCGGTATCAATGTGTCAGCGCAGCAAATTTTGCTGCGTTACACACCTCTAATTGACTCCCAAAAATCCATAACGTGGCAACCGTCTTAGACCAATTATGTGTGGACTCACCCATGTATAATTTGTCTGTTTTCATCAGCGAGGCTTTGACTAAGGCGTTCGATAATTACACCTTCTTCAATATCAAAAATTCATTTACATTTTTCTAGTCTTGCCAGAACTTCAGGCTGCCACGAGACACGTGTTGGTGTGTTTTGACGTGACATCCCTCGTCACCAAGAGTCCTTAAATTTGGTGGTGCAGATAGTTGGAGAAAAGTGGGAATGCGTGGGGAAGCTAGCTAAGATGGATACGGTAACTTTCCTTGACGCACTCACGTTTATCTTGGGCAATAGCTATTTTGCTTTGCCCGATCGGTTTTATAAGCAAATTATTAGTATTTCCCTGGGTTCTCCGGTTAGCCCAATCGTTACCGATGTGCTTGATAATTTATTGTTGAGCATCATGTCGACCTTCCCATGTGAATTGGATTGTTGACCAAAAACGAGGACAAGTTGCTATTGGCTGTATCATTGCAGCGTGTGGCCGAGATTTTAGTGTGTTTAATTCATTTAATCGGCATATCAAGTGCACTCTGGAGAGAGAGAGAGAGAGAGGTTGATATGTCGGTGCCTTTCCTGGGAGTCTACTCTCGTCATCTTTTTGAAGCGAATACGAGACTTCGCGAAGGGTTTGGTGGACGGAGTGGGGATATCGGCGGTTGATCTGTGTTTGGAACGTATGGGCGTGGCGCGTGCGTTTTAAGCGACAAGTACATAGGCGTGGCGCGTCTGTTACTGTTGTTAGCGACAAACAAACGGGCGTGGCGCGTGCGTTAATGTTCTTAGCGACAAGCAAACTTGCTCATAGATACGTGCCAGAGGGCAACCACCGATATCCCCGCTACGTCCACCAAACCCTTCGCGAAGTCTCGCATTCGCGTCAAAAAGATGACGAGAGTAGACTCCCTGGATTTGATACTAATGAGTACCACAAAGAATGCAATCGGAATCGATTGGTATCAAAAGAATACCAATTCCGGATGATACCTAAATTTCCTTGTGAGAGAGGGACTTTTATGTAGGCTAATTCACAACACTGGGACAAGAAGACGGCACGCTGGTTTGACCGCTCCCGATGGAGTTAAGACCACAGTCAATACGAAGCTTCCTTTCATATCTGGACTGTCGCAATCGTTAGGACGACTTTTTAAGATTGTCAATCAGAGAATAGCCTACTATAGTCTTGGCAAGGTGGAGGATTTCTCCACTAATGTCAAACAGGAGACACCGACCAGTCACCTGTCGGGGGTTCTTTATAGGATACCTTTTAGAGTTTACGTCGGACAAAGTGCAAACTGGCTCCAGACTCGACTTGGACAACACACTAATAGCATTAAGAAGGAGGAGATGGTTGGGATACTGGGGACTAGAAATTCTTTAAAATAGAGATCAGACACAGAAGACCTAATCTCTGGATCAACATTTCTTCTGAATTTGGAACCATCAACAAAGGCTGAACGAGTCATCTATTAATTTAGAGAGTCACTGATGTTTCGTATATATTAAATTTCAGGGTTTTGCGCCGTTTTTACCCACAAACGGATATGTGTGCACTAGGGCTTCCAATCCCAGACAATATGCTGATCCCGGGATTTCGGAGCTAATGATTTTATAATCCTGGGATCCCGGGATTTCATGAAAAAGAACCAAAATTCCCTGGTATGCTCGAAGTTACCAAATCCGGTCCGTAAGAAACGCCTAACTTGATTTGACAATATATTTTACCCCCAAACTTGATGAGAGTTCTTAAAAATGTTACCTTACAAGTCAAAAAGCAAAATTGTGTCAAAGTGTGCGTATGGACATCAAAAATAAACAAAATTTATCTTCTATTAGATATTGCATCTTAAATTAGCTCAAAAAATTTACATTTTGTAAAATGTTTCCAGAATAGTCAGAACAGCAGAAGAAATTGTTTAATCGAATCAAATTAAAATTTTTTTATATTCTACCCTATAAAACATTTTGACAATTTTTTGTTTTGTTCTTTAAGATAAAATTGGATAACTTCAGAGTTCATACGTCATGGCTGATTATTATCCAAGTAGGCTAACTGTTTGCTATTGAAATAAAACGATTATTGTTTTTAAAAAATAGATATAATGATGTATGAGCCAGTTCTAAACGCGTTTTCTAATAAAGACGGTATTTAGTGTTAAAAATTGATGAAATATTGTGTGCAACTTGCTAGAAAAATTAATATCAATTTCTAGTCATGAAAAAGTAATATTATTTGCACGTCAATTTCTAGTCATGAAAAAGTAATATTATTTGCACGTCTTTTGGTTTTGTCAAATATACTCCAACTAGCCCAACCCACATTATACTTCCACTAAAAAAAGAGAAAAAGGCGATAATTGTGCGATGAAGAAATGCCTAAAATAACCGTATTACCACTGCCACAGCTCATCAAAAACTCGAGGTGCTTTAACCGAGACGCACCCCATGATAAACTTGAAAATGGGAACAAGAAATAGAGTGTATAGTAACTAAAAAGACTTAAGCAAGCTGAAAAGGTTAATGTTTGCCTCCATATTGCATTATATCTTTTACTTTTTTACTTTACTTTATGCATGATCATCCCACTGCTGGGCAAAGGCCTCCCCTCTAGTTCTCCATCCGTTTCGGTCTGTCGCTGCTCTATTCCATTCCACCCCGCCGAATCTCTCCACCTTTGTCTTTGTGTCCCCACACTCCTGCGGCCCTCAAACGGAAACCATTCCAGCACACTTTTAGTCCATCTTTTACTGTTCATTCGCACTACATGACCCGCCCACTTCCACTTTTTTTGTTTTACAGTCCTTGCAACACTGAGCACTTTTGTTTTTGTTCTGATTGCGGTATTAGTTATCTATCCTGTCGCTTATTTTTATATTTACCATCGTTCTTTCCATTTTCTGTTGTGTAGTTTGTAGGCGATTCAGTTGTTTACGAGTAAGTGACCATGTTTCCGCTGTGTATGTGAGGATGGGTAGTATGCAGGAATTGAATACTTTGGATCTTAGGGATAAAGGAATGTCGCTCTTGAGTAGGTGTTTTAGTGCCCAAAATGATTTCGAGGCATTGTTAAGTCGACGTTCTATTTCCTTGGTCTTTGGATTTAAGTAAGTAATAAGATTCTTTATTAATTGTAAGTAGATTACAAATCATGGTGAAGTATGTTCACTGTGTATAATATATATATATAACATATGCAAACACATCTTCTTTCGTCCCTCTGTCCTCGCCTCGGGGTTGGTCATCCACTTGTAGATGGGGGTCTCCTTCCTCGGGTTATCGGTATTGAGGGTGCATTCTTTTTTTATTTATATTAAATATATAATTTTTTTTATTATTATTGTTTTTTTTTTTTGTTTTTTTTTTTTTTTTTTTTTTTTATTTATTTATTTTGATAATTTTTTCTTTTCAGTTTTCTTTGTTTTTTTTTACTTTAGTAATTTTTTTTTTTTTTGGCTAGTCTATAATTTGTTCTCTATGAGTAACTTTTTAATTTTGGTTTTGAAAGCATTCACCGGTGACACTTTTACGTGGTCCGGTAGTCCATTGTATGTGTTGATTGTCTTTGTAAGTAGTGTTTGAGTGTATTTGTTCTTCTTGAATTTGTGAGTCCTTATGTGCGTACATGTTCTGGTTCTATACTGATGGAAGTCGTTGCTAATTTTTAACCTTATGTTGGTTTTTATCGTCCCTTTCTTGATCTTGTGTATGAGCGTTAAATTGTTACATGTAATAGTCTTGTTAATATTCAATATTTTGGTTGTATTGTACAGTTCAGTGGTCGGCGTCAGTCTATTCAGTCCAGATAGTATTTTGAGTGTTTTGTTCTGTTGTGTCTGGATTTTATTAATATTTGTTGCTGTTGTGTTTCCCCACACATGAATCAGGTAGTTGTTTTTTGATGTAAATAAACTATGATAAATCGCTTTCTTCATTGTGTGGGGTACCAAGTTTTTCAGTTTCCACATAGTTGCAATTGTTCTTGCATTTTCTCTCATCACTTTTTCGATGTGTTTGTCCCATTTCAAATTATTTTGTACTGTTAGTCCAAGGTACTTGACGTGTTTCACTTCTTTGATTTTGTTGCCATTTATTGTTATTTCGATGTTGTTGTTTGTTTCTCTTCTTGTTTCAAAGACCATGTATTCACTTTTATTTTCATTAATTGTTAGTTGGTTGTCGTAGAACCACTGCTCCAGAATTTTCATATCACTGTCTATTTTATTTTGTACCTCTAGCTCGGTTTTTCCTGAATATATGAAGCACGTATCGTCTGCATACATGTAGTGTGTGGCTTGTATATTTGCCTCTGCCAAGGCGTTTGTGTAGATGATGTAAAGCGTGGGTGGGAGGTTTCCTCCTTGTGGGATTCCATACTCTCCTGAGTGTAGTGTCTCGCTTATTGCTGCGTTTGTGTTAGTATATTGAGGTCTATTTGTCAGGTACGTATCTATTAGTTTCAGGTTCTTGCCAGTAACATTTATTGCCTCTAGTTTCTTTATTAGGTTTTTTTTAGATATTGTGTTAAAAGCTTTTTTTAAGTCTATGAATAGTGTTACCACAATCTTCCGCTCATCGAGTCTAGTTTTTATCTCGTGTATCATGTCGTAGGCCGCTGATGTTGTTCCTGAATTTCTCTGATAGGCATACTGCTGTTTGTCTATGACTTTAAATTTTTCTAGATGTTCTCTCAGTCGGCTTTGGATAATTTTTTCTAATACTTTATTCAGCGTAGATAGTAGTGCTATGGGTCGGTAATTCTCTGGTTTATCTTTTTCCCCGGACTTGAATATTGGCTTGACTATCGTGGTTTTGAGGCATTCAGGGTAGTTTCCAGTGTCGATTACTTTATTCGTTGCTCTTACCAGTAATGGCGCTAAGGTATTTCTATTGTTCTTTATAATGGTTGTCGTTATTTTGTCGTACCCTGGTGCTGTGTTGTTTTTTAGTTTGCTTATTATATATTTCATTTCATCTTCGTTTGTGTTGTGGAAAACTGCCTCTTCTGTACGTATACGTGTCGTTGTTGTGGCCTTTGGTTGTGTTTGTTTAGTTTTTGTTTGGTTTTCTGCTAGTACTCTACCAACATTTGTGAAGTAATGGTTTATTGCATCTGCTATTTCTCGTGGGTCTGCTGTTGTTGTGCCATCTGGTTTGATCATACTTTCTATAACTTGTTTGTCTCTTGTATTGTTTGTTATTTTTTTAACTATTTCCCACATCCGTTTTGAGTTGTCTTTATTGCGGTAAAACAACGTTTCGTAGTATTTTCTTTTTGTTTGTTGGATAGTATTTCTTGTATTTCGCTTTTTTCGCTGGTATTCGTCTTGCAAATATATATTTGTTGGGTTTTTATGCATTCGTTTGTACAGTTTGTTTCTTTCTTTTACTTCTTGAATTACCCGTTCGTTTACCCATTCATTACTTTCACGTCTTTTGATTGATGTTTGTATTTGGTTTGCCTGTACAATTTCTTGTAGTTGATGTAAGATTTCTTCGTATGTATTGGTTTCTGGTGATAGTTTGTTCAAGATATCTCTGTCGGTTGACTTGTTATCATCTTTGGCCCTGTAGTATCGCTTATATTCTTTTCCCTGCCTTGCTTCTTCTTTCACTGTTGCTAATATTGCATAATGATCTGATATGTCTGTTGTTATTATCTTTATTTTTTCTATTTGTTGAACTCTGTTGCTAATTACATGGTCTATTATTGATCCAGATCCTGCATTGCCTTGTCTTGTGTAGTGTTTTCTCGATATTTTGTTTATCACCCTGTTATTGTTTTCTGTTAATGTTCTTAGGTATTCATTTGTTGTATTATCTTTGTCTAATAGGTTTATATTGATGTCGCCGATTATTATTTGGCTTTTCCTTCGGTTAACCACATTCTTCTGCAATGTGTCGAGTAGTGCCTGGAGAGATACATGTGGTGGTTTGTATACTAGTGCTAACGCACTATCGTTGTTCGTGATTAGTATTCTTAGTATTTCTATGTCGTTTATAGTCTGTTTTTGCAATACTCTATAATTTATTTCTTTCTTTATGTAAATTGCCAGCCCTCCTCCTCTGTTTTGCCTTGAATGGTATTCGGTGTTGTAGTTTTCTATGTTGTATAGTTGCTCTTCGTGGGGATTAAGCCATGTTTCGGTGATTGCTATGACATCGGGGGCTTGTATTTTTGCTGTTACTTCTAGTTCGTGGAGTTTATTTCTTAGACTTCGATAATTTTGCAAGTAAATCGTTAGTTCCTTCCTGTATTTTGTTTTATTGGTTATATTTGTTTGTTTTTTTGTTTCTATGTTTTTGTTGTTTTCCTCGTTTGGTTGTTATTGCAGGTTCTCTATATCTTCTAGGTTTCTTATTTTGATCTTCTTACTTGTTTCTGTTTTCTTTAGATACACTACCCCATCTCGACACCATGCAAAGCTATAGTGCATCTCCTCTTTTAGTTCACGTACCTTGTAAAAGATGTTGTTGGTGTATGGTGTAAGTTGGCTGTTTATATATATCGTCGTCTCTTTTCCCTTTAGTTCGCATTCTCTTACTGTTACCGATTTGATTACTTTTCTGGCTTCCATTAGTTTATTTTTTATTTCTAGCGTTTTGAATTCAGCTATTATGGGACCGTTCTCCGTTTTTCTGTATGCTTTTGCAATATCTCCCTCCTCCAATTTGATGTTTAATGCCTTGGCAATCTTAGTTATTATCTTCGTCGTGTTCTCGTTCTTTTTTTCCTGTTGCTCGACTCCCGTTATCACTATATTGTTAATTATCTTCTCGCGCTCTATTGCTTCCACAGTGTCTTCCAGAATTCTGATTCTATTCTTCATTTGTCCTTTCTCTTCTCTCTCTTTCTTCAAAATTTTCTGCAGCTCAACGTGTTCTTTTTTCATTTGGTCGAACTTTTCAGTCATTGTATTTTGGAGGTCTATTATCATTTTCTTGATTTCCTTCAAATCGGTGCTCTCATCCTCGATGTCGCTTGCCTGGGCCGCGTTTTTATTAGCTCTTAATTGAGACATTTCTTTAACGATGTTTGCAAAACTTTATATGGTTATAAAAATACTTTTTAAATTCTCGCTAAGGTTCTTTGCAAATGATACCAGTTTACCCAGATAGATGTAGTCATCTACGACCTCTACGTCCGTGTTGTTGAGAGTAATCGCTAAATGCAGGGTTTGGGTCGTCATAATCTTGGTCTTGCTGAAATTCATTGTTAGTCCAACTGTTTTGTTTTCTCTTGCCAGATATTTGTGCATGGGCTGTAGTTCGCTCGTACTGTTTGCTAACAGTATGATGCCATCTGCAAACCGCAGGTTTGAGAGATATCTGCCGTTAACCAGTATTTCTTTATCAACCCAGTTTAGTTTTTTAAAGATTTCTTCTAAAACAGCATTAAATAGGTTTGGCGATAAAGGATCGCCTTGTTTTACACCTCTTCCCAAGTTAATAGTCGGTCCCTGTGTTTCCATTCTTATCCGGGCTTTGCTACTCGTGTATATATTAATCAAGATTCTTAAATATTTGTTGTGTTTTTCCTTGGTTGTTTAGAGTCTTGCCATATGCTGCTGTGGGAGATGGAGTCGAACGCCTTTGAATAGTCCACAAACGCTAGTGCTATTGTCTAGTTGTATTATATCTACTTCTTGCAAAATCTGTTCTTCCTACTATAGAAACATGTTGGTGTAAACGAACATTTCATGCTAGATATTTAATACAATCAGAAACGGACAATAGTGCTGTTATAGACTGAAGTTCATACTTAAAAATAGCAGCTCAATTGATTTATTTGATGATCAATTTTTCGGGATTCCGAGATTTAGATTTCTAATCCCGGGATACCGAAAAACTATTTTTTTGTCGGGATTGTAGATCAGTGTTTCGGGATTCCGGGATTTAGATTTATAATCCTGGGATCCCGAAAAACATTTTTTTTGTCGCGACCTGGGATCCAGGGATTGGAAGCCCTGATATGCACCATTTTAATAAATCAAAATGTTGGTAGCCCACTCAGTTGTTTGTATTGGCTGCATTTTCTGAGGCCGTTCTATTTTTAGATTCGCTGTTTCTGTTTGTTGTAAGCCGAAGATATTGTGTTACTTGGTAAAGTAACACTCAGTTGTTCTTCTTGTACTGTACTGTTACGTCATCTACCACCGTTCGTTCCTCCTTAGATTTTCTATCGTGGCTGGCTGAGTTGAGTTGAGTTGGCTAACATGTTTGCTTTCAATTAGTTGCCTTTCGACCGACGCCATTTTGTAGCGCTGGTATTTTTGTTATTGACGCATCGATTATTATGTGCTTCTTGCACGGGTTTCCCTAACTACCTATTAACAACAGAGTTATTTACCTCTGCACAAACAAGTTTTGCTTACTCTGTTATTATGAAGGTTTGTTACCTTAAAAATAGGGCCACCTTAGGTTATGTTTTTGCCGCCTAATGTTTCTTAATGTTTGTGCTTATTATATTTTTAGTTCCTGATTTATTTATTTTAATTGGTTGTTAATCTTATACATTGGTTTCAATATGTTAAGCAATTTAAGCTTATTAAAAAAAGTTCCCGAAGAAGCCACGAATGTAAATGCGAAATATTGTACAGAAATAAATGGTTAAAACTTAGAACAAAAAATATCACCGTACGATACTCAATATTCTTTTTCAATTACTAGTCAGTACGAAGGGCACGAACCCACTAAAGTTATTTAATAAATTTAATTTTCTAGCTAGATAAATAGTTTTTTTTTTAGAGAATTAAAAGATCTAGTAGTTTTGTAAGAATACCCATTGTCGTTCCATCCAAAATAATTTCAAATAAATTCATACAGATCAAACTTTCCACTGAGGAATGAGGTACTCGTAAAGGTCATAGAAAGCCCTTCTTGGAGAAAACTCTACACGAATGGCTGTTGAAGAGGTTTGCTGCTGTTGTCATGCTGCTAATCGTCTGTAGTCTATTTAATGGGGCAGTTATAACATCTGTGTCGCGGGTGTCGTGGTCGTGTTTGTCGCCTCGTTTTGAAAGATCTCGCCCATGCAGCGCCGCTATGGTACGCAGGATCACCTCGGATGGCAGGGTAAGCACCCGATATTTTTTTAAGATTGGTCGACAGTGTGTCGTGAATTCAGCCCCAGCAACAACTCTAATTGCTCTACTCGCAAGGCAAAGATCTTGGATGCATGGAAGGTGAACCTTCACACCTGTATATAGCAAGTCATACGGGAATGGAACAACGCATGGTATGCTAAAACTCCTGCCGACTGCGTTATAGATTGGCTGATCTTCCGCACCGCAAAGCTAGTTGATGATAGGGTTCCTGTAAGATTTTCGACGTGTGGTAGCCATGTAAGCCTGAAGTCCAGGGTTATTCCCAGGAAGTTTCCAGTATTTGTTTCTGTAACCTGCTGCCGCGGTGTGAAGAAGAGAACTGTAGTAGTTTTGTCCACATTTAGTGCTAGCTTGTTTGACGCAATCCAGTTTATCAGGTCTGCAGTGGCTCTCTCCGTAACCTGGTTACCATCTTCTCTATTTCGGCATCTTGTAAAATAGGTTGTATCATCTGCATAGCGTAAGAGATTCCCAGTTTCTATGTGTGTTGGACGAACTATGTATAGGACGAACAGTAATGGTCCTATTAGGGATCCTTGGGCAACGCCATGTCGAACTATGCAGCTGCTGCTCTTTTTTTCCTCCACATACCACTAACTGCTGATGATTTCCTAGGTATGACTCAAACATACTTAGTGTTATACCTCTTAGACCGTAGCGCTCTAGCTTTCGAAGCAGGATGTCATACGAGACGCATTCAAAGGCTTTAGTAGAAGGTTGCCAGACTTTGCTGTCCCTTCTCAAATACGTTCTGGATTAAGTGCACTAGCTGTTCTAGTGCATTCCCCGCCCCCTTTCCTTTCTGGAAACCATACTGGTGGGGGTTGATGTGCTTTCGGTAAGTGATAAAGTCCACAATTCTTCATGTCAGGATTGACTCTACATTGTAGATTTGTAGATACTGTATTGTGCATTGTACATACTGCCAGTGTTTAGTAAGGTTGTAGAGTCTACAACCTTACTAAACACTGGCAGTATGTATAGTGACTATTGGTCGGTACTTTGAAGGCTCCCCACGATCTCCCTTTTTATAGACTGGCACCACCTTTCCAATCTTTAAGCGTTCTGGAAAGATCCCTTCTTTAAAGCATGTATTGATAATGTGGGCCATTGGTGTACTTATCAGATCTGATACTGCTTTCAGTGTTTCGCCTGTTAGTCCATCTAAATTAGCGCTTTCTTTTGTTTAAACTTCATTACATGGCAGTGCACTGTTGCAGATGTTGGGAAGAGGTACACTGACATTTCATCGAGTGGGATTTTGTAATCAGTGTTTGTACTGTGGGTTATGTGAGCCATGATTTTGTCCATTGCTGATTGAAAATAATCACTCATCTGCTCGCACTCAGGAAGTTGCGAGTGTTGTAGACAGTGTTGTCCAAGTTCGTTTTTGATGCATGTCCAAATTTTGTGTGGTTTATTTTCTGGTCTACTTATTTCTTCATTTACTTGTAGTTTTCGCGCTATTTCGCATTTCCTCACAAACGATTTTTTGTAGTTGGAGTCTATTTTCCAGAGCTGAGGTTTCTCTCGTCTGTATTAGTGCCGGGTCGTGGTTTCTTCTACGAGCAGGTGGTATCCATGTTTTTTCAGGGAAGTTGTTCTGAAAGTGACCCATAACCACCGAGAACAAGGAGTTAAATTTTGCCTCAGGCTCCTGAACATGATAAACCTCCCGCCAGTCCTCAGCCAGCAGACATTCCCGGAACAGGTTCGAGTTTGTCAACGAGTTTGTGCGGGTTATGGAGCCATGTCTGCACACCACCTTGTTTGGCATTTCCCAGATGACTGGGTTGTGGTCTGAAATTGGCGTGTTGATAACAGAAGCTGTGGTTGGAAAGAATAATGGAATGGATGTATTCTGATGTTTATCTATGGGTCGTTGAGTTCTTGCATACTTGTTCCGAGCAATAAATTTTGCACGTCTTCAGAGGAAACAACAAAAATTAAACACATAAAAACTAGTGAAAAAAACTAGTGTTTTAACTGCAGCCGTGCTGAAGTTAAAATACCCCCCCACCGAAAATATTTCAAAAGAGAACCAATTTTGCCCATTCACGAACGTGTCCTTACTTTTTAATATACAAGCTTCTATACCAAATTTCAGATCAATAACTTCAAAATTACGGCAGTTATCGTGTACACAGACAAACAAAAAACCTAACCGCGGCCTGTTTTATAGGCTGCGTTTAGGTTCCTTTTTTAACCGTCCACTCAGCATATCACTAAACGTAACAACGCTGATTTGCAAAAAGAGATAAAGCCAATAGTACACAGAGCCTACGCCAACGGATATAGCAAAACATCTTAAACAACCCTAAATTCACATCCATCACTAGTCAATCCTATCGTGCATACTGTTGACAAATGCAACATAATATCCTCAGTCGGAACCAACTCAAAAATAACCAACTGTCTCATAAAAAATAAACAACAATAAACTAAATTAGAGAAACCTGGAATTTATAAATAAAATGTGGTGAAAATTGTTTAGACGAGTGTGATAAAATATATATTGGCCAAAGCGCGGGAAATTTAATAATGTGATTCAGAGAACATTTGAATAACAAAGAGCTAGAGATGAGAATAACACGATATCGCAGAGGTCGATGCGATTATTTTTTCGCACAGTTGTTGTCATTTAAACATTGAGATTTTAAAGTGGAAGAGGGCACACGATGGCGACGAGAACGTGAGAAAACTTTCCGGATTTTCTTTTTCGGTCACGTGAGGATGTGTATGCGCGCGCGTGTGTGTGTGTATGACATTTTGTGTCGTGAGATACACTTTCCTGTACGGACACGTATGGACTATGGATAGAAGCGCATGTAGGTACTAGCAAGGCATGTGCGGTATGAGTGCTTCCGTAGTGATATTTACTATTCGCTCTCCTTTCAATAACTTTCAAGTAATAGTTTATTTTCTTTGAGCCGTTTTCACCTCTTTAGACCGTTGTCTGAATATCGCTATGTTACGAGTTTCGGAACGAGAGCGCATATCCCGTTTGATGATGAGAGGCTGGGGCGATCGATTCAGATCGTACGCTGATGTAAGAGTGGTTTTCAATGAAACTTTTCGCAATGCAGATACTGCCATTTCAAAACTAGAGTTGAGAGAACGATAAGCCGTTTCAATGAAATTGGAAGTGTTAAAAATCGGCCAGTATTAGGTAGGCCAAAGCCAGCAACAATCCTGAAAAATCGATAGACGTTCTACAAACCTTCATTGAAAATTCGCATTATTCAAGCCGAGCAGTAGCTCTACAGCGTGACATAGACCAAAAGTCTGTTCTTAAAGCATTGAAAAATAATAAATTTCATCCCTATAAAGAAACTATTAATTGAAAGTTATTGAAAAGACAGCGAATAGTACATCCCACTGCGGAAGCACTCATGCCGCACATGCCTTCCTAGTACCTACATGGGCTTCTATCCATAGTCCATATGTGTCCGTACAGGAAAGAGTACTTCACGACACAAAATGTCATACACACACACACACACACACACACACACACAGGCGCGCGCGCGCACAGACATCCTCATGTGTCCGAAAAAGAACCCGGAAAGTCTTTCTCATGTTCTCGTCGCCGTTGTGTGCCCGCTTCCTCTTTAAAATCTCAATGTTTAAATAACAATAACTCTGCGAAATCATCGATCCATCGATCATCGATAATCGTATCGATCTCTACGATGTCGTGTTATTCTCGTCTCGAAAGGCCTTTCAAACGAACCGTCACACGACCCACCATTCCGTTTAAGATTTTTGTGCACCCCCTACCCACCGACCACCGGAGGTGGCAAAATTGGCATTCTTGGTGCTATGTGGTAGATTATATGATACCATTGTAACCCTGTAAATTTTAATCCGAAATCTCAAACCCTTCAGAAGTTATTTAGGTGTCTCGGTACTTTTTCCTCACCCTGTATGTGAGTCGTAGATAAATAAGTATACATCAGAATGCATGTGTTATTTATTTCTAATATATCTGATAGACATGGAGAAATTCATATAAAAACAGATAGGAAGATCTATAAAATACAATCCGGTTCGAATTCATTCCACTACATACTGAGAACCAAAACAAAAATCAATAAAAGTGGCCTAGTTTGCATACGCCGACCGATAATATCCGACCTACGCCTCCTGTACCCCAGTTAACATACTAACATGTTAACATACTTTTCTCCGCGAGTGTACTATAATATTTCATACATATAATTAAATATCCTCAAATTTTTATTCAAACAAAAACCTTATATACTTTTTTTGCCTTTTTGCAGACTGAAACTTTCTGTCATTCTTTCGAGAATGTGCCGCTAACTGTATAAGGTAAATATTTAACCGCAGCTTGAGTTTACTTTTTCTTCGCTTTTATTGTACTTTGCCATAGAAATTCGTCATCATTTCATCATTTCTTCCTAGTGCAAGTTCATACATATTCCACTTTATACTTGAATCCTGTATTACGAGTGCCAAATAGAGTCTAGTTTCAAATTCCGAGATTAAGTGTCAATGCAACTATGTAGTCGTATGTATCCTACTTAAAGGTAGCACAGGCGGAACTGCGGAATCAATTAATATCGCCCTTGTTGATTTAGGAGCATACTCCTGACGTGCATCAGAGATTAAAGGGTTGGTTGCATGCCATGAAACTTGATTATCAGTATATTCGAAACTAAGTGGATTCCACAAAGTTATCCTTAATGGTGACATACATGGAGACATACTATATAACGACGTACCGCATGGTAATCATGTTAATCTCGTAATATGCCCCCACCCGTGCTGAATGTATGATGCTTTACTTAATAATGAAAATACACAGGTGTGCAACTTTTTTCCCCGTAAAGATTGTTTTTAGAAAATTAATGTTTTTCCGTGTAAAAATCTTCGTATAGATCAAATTGTATTTTCAAAGCCTTAAAAAGTTACAACCTTTTAAATATAAACAAATAAAGAAAAGTAAAATACATATCATAGCTGTATGGCTGTATATATAGCTGCGTATGCATGAGCAATCATTTATTTTTCAATCAACTGCTGTGTACTTTACTTTTTAAGTTTAGGTTGTCTTGTTGTCTTTGTTGCACTGCTTAGAGTATTTAGCATTGTGTATTTATTATCTTTGTGTTGGTATATATCTTCCGTGGTTTGAGTCTGCTGGAAGCTTATTTTTGTGTGAAAGATATTTGGTTTGAGCTGGGTGTTGGCTATAGCCAACAGTGTGTTATACTGATGTATCAAATATTTGTTTTGTTGCTATCTGGTACTGAATTTGCCTGTTTATGTATTTGGCTGTATATTAGCTTCTACATATTTTTGATAACAATTGCTTTGTAATTGTATTGCTTACTTTTATTGTTTAAGTAGCAACATCTTTAGGTTTTTTTATTTGTATTGAAGAAGTTTTGTTGCATTGCTTAGTTTTTAACGTTTTTTTTTGCTTTGTGTTATACTAATATTTTGAATATAGTTTAATCTAATATTTGTGTTATATTCCTGAATCGGATTGTTTTTATTATTAATAATTAATTTTGCTTTCCTTGAATATTTGAATCTGTATTGTGGGTGACTCGGCCGTATAGGGATAAATATTTAGCGCTTTATTGGATTTTGCAGTGATTTGCCTTTATTTAATTAACTTATACTCCAAATAGTTTACTTACTGGGTAGTGTGATTGCATGCCTCTGCTTGAGTTTTATTAGTGTTTTTCAATTATGCTTTCATTGTGTCACTTAAACGTTAGATCACTGGTGCCATGTTTTGATGGAGCCTGGTTGAGGGAAAGTATGACAATTTCTCTGGGTGAGACTTGGCTTACCGACGGGAGCAGTTATCGGTAAAATATCGGTATTCCTGAATACACTGAGTTGCGTGGAGACAGCGTCGCGAGGCGGCGGTGTTGCCTTTCATGTTCACAGGGGTATAAATTTTATTATATGATTTACCTTTATTAGAATTACAATATATATATTATTAAAAAAAATTATTGCGGTTGAAAATAATTATAAATCTAGATTGTTTTTGGAAATGTACCATATTCAGCTTAACATGAGAAATAGTTTAAATTTTAAATCTGACACTAGTCAACTTAGTACTATTTATTCTTTTTTAATAAACAATAATTTCAAATAGTAAAGTGGTGGTAGTGTTGGTGACCTTGCCATTTCTGTATTCACTGTGGACTCGGTCAGTCAGGCTATGTTTACTTTTGTGTTGTGAAGACATGTGTCGATTAATAGTTTGTTTTGTGGTTGGTTTTGCCTGGTTATTTTAATATGTATTGATTTCGGTGTATAATTTGACATGATTTTTCCGGGGATGCTCTCGCTATGCAAACTTTTATGATTCTCTAATTGTAAGTAGAAACATTTTATCCGTTATTTGTAAATTTTGACATTTCAGTAATTAAGCCCTTGTTTGTATTTTATTAGCTTGTTCCTGAGGAAGTCTTAAATTAAAGACGAAAATTCGAACCAGATAAAAGGAGTTTTAGTTACTTCGCCCATTTGACCGAATTTCCCACGTTATATATATATATATATATGACTCGTGTATACGTATCCTTGTATTGTATTATTATGAAATATCATAGTATTGATGTAACGATATATATATATATATATATTAGGGTGGCCCTTAGCTATAGGGTATTTTCCGAAAGTTAAAATTTTGCTGCTCCCACCCCCTAATCTTATTCTAATTAACAAAAAGACGGGCTGTACAAAATTTTACTTGAATCGGACAAGTACTTCGCGACCCTCAAACGCTTTGAAGTTGAAACAATCCTTAAATACAATGAAAAATTTAAACATGTTTCTTTTTTAATAAATCAGGAATTTCTATAAGGGAATAGTATATTATTCTATGAGCAAGTAATGTAAACAATTTCTCACAAGAACGAAGTTTGCAGCACGAGCCGTAGGCGAGTGCTTAAAAACGTTCGAGTGAGAAATTGCCATTACTTGCGAATGGAATACTATACTTTTTCTACGACCATGCAACGAAATTTTATAAATTAATTTTTGTATATATAGGGACCGCTAGCTCATTTGTATCATTATGTAGTCCGCTGGTCCATGTTATCATACGTAGTCTATGTAGCACTTTAGTACCTTGTTCTGTTGTTTTTGTCTCCTGTCTATATTTCGGTTTGTTGTGTTTCCTCAAATATTGATCAAGTAGTTCAATTTTGGGACAAATAAGGCGTTGTAAATTGTCTTTCTGCAGTACTGTGGTATAATTTTTCTAATTTTATAGATTTCTGCAATTGTTCTTGAATTGTTTCTGACTATGTGTGCAATGTGTTTGTCCCAAGTAAGATTGTTTTGAATGCATATTCCTAGATAATTTGCTTCAGATGTTTCTCTGATTGGCACTGTGTTGATATTGACTGATATGCTTACATGGGTCTTAGTTGGGTTGAATATGATACAGTTGGATTTGGATTCGTTTATTGTCAATATGTTGTTTGCACACCAGTCCTGTAGCTTTGACGAATCGCTGTTGAATCTGCACTTCTTGCATATTTTTGTTCGCGTACGTTCAGCAGATGTCGTCAGCGTACATATATAATTTCCCTTCCAAACCAATCTCGTCAATAGCATTTGTGTATAGAATATACATTAACGGTGTAATGTAGCCTCCTTGTGATAACCCATATTCTGCGTATTCAACGTCGCTGTTAGTGTGTTTTATTTTAGTAACTTGGGGGGCGATCTGAGAAGTGATATATTCTTATCTCTTCGAGCTTGTCGAGTAATCTACTTTTGCTGATCGTATCAAATAGTATATTACATTACAAAAGCTGTAACTCGCATATTACGTACGACTGGAAAGTTAACATACTTATAATCTTATAATATGTCCCCCGCTGAGATTTATAATTCTTTTCTTAATAATATACTAGAAATATACAAGTGTCCCACTTTTTTCTCCGCAAACTGTTTTATGGACTTCCTAATCGTTCTTCAAATCCTTAAAAAGTTACAATAGAATACAATTAAAGGAATATGAAACCGAAGAAAAAACACAATCAGTACAATCAGTAAATAAGTTTAAGTAAGAACAGAAACATGAAACTTTTTAGAGATTTTTGTGCCATTCTCAGTATAAAGCTTTATATTGACTGATAGGATTTTCCACTTCTCAAGTTGTCGTTTTTTAGTTTAAAATACAGTTTGTTAATATTTCAATTGGATGTCACTTTCTAAATAATACATAAAACAAATAAGTGTATACGAAACATTTTACTATCGGAAAATACGCGGAAAATAATTTGTTCAAGTACATACTTCTGTATAGTACTAATAGTCCTTTTGTTCACAGGTGCCAACCAATGATGGGTAACGATGACACCAGAGTAGTCATTTTAATCTTGGTGGCAGCAGTTAGGGTTGGGTGAATAATATAACCCTAACTGCTGCCAATAATCGTTGCCACCATAAATTGATTGTTCTGATGTCATCGTTACCCATCATTGGCCTGGCACCGGTGAACAAACTGACTCTCGAATTAAACCTCGTTTACATCCACTTAACGGAACGTACGAAAACTTAAACGATAGAGATAGTTGACCTCCATTGAATTATATGTGTTCGTTTACATTCACTTAACGTAGAAAAACTTACCGTAACGTACGGATTTGTTCACTCTACTTCAACTTAAGGGGTAATGACACTCTAGATTTACTGAAAAATAAAAAAAATGCTTAGATGATGTGTTGAGATCTTAGAAATAAGGTACATTGCGTATCATATTTGAAAAAAAAATAAATGTTTATTTGATGAGCATACTAGCTAATCGTAAATGCAAAAAGTTTACCGTCAGCCTTTACAGCCTAGAGACCTATACGCTCTTATCCTATTTGGAGGAATTACATCCATGGTGTGAAATATAACATAAGATAATATAAAACACAAAGATTTTGTAGAAATAGCCTCGGTACGTAGAACTGACGCTAACCGCACAATGTTATAGCTGTCTGATGTAACGTGTGTTGTTCTTGATTAGTTAGTAAAAACTAGCAGAAATATTTAGTGACATTCCCGGAGTATATCGTGATCGAAAGGTGTCGAGCGGAAGCAGCAGATTTTCTAATAGAACTAACATGACAAGCATTGAATCGTTTGGAACTAGAAGTGGCCTCTGCCTGATCGCATCCACTGTCCACAGCTGCAAAAAAGTAACGTAGGTTGAAGATTATTACAACGTTGAAGTTAATTAACATCTTTTAAACATTATTGCTGTGTTTTCGTCAACTGGTAAAGTAATTGTGGATATTGCAGCAAGTATAGCCATATGTGTTGTCAATGATGCATTATCCAGCCCTATGAAGATTATGGAGGTATTGTGTATGAGCATCGGACCAAACTGCAATAATTTCTGCGCGAAGGCTGATGCACGGCGCATCATGTTTTCAGAGCCAACGCTGACTGATGCTGCAAAACAGGCCCGTCTGTCGAAGAAAGAAACAAGTGGAGGAAAATATTAATTTCAAAAGATAATTATGTGGTCCAGGCATCGCCGACTATAGTAAAATATAACAATTCTATACATCAAAGTTACACAATACTTAAAATCGTGTTTTCTTAAAACCGTATTTTTCAAACTGGCCGGAAAGATAACTGATCTCCGTCAATTCACTTGAAATTTTATATGCAGGTTCAGAACAGCATTATCTAGAGCAGTACATACGGATTTTACGATAAGTTCGAAACTTTCGCTGTTATAAACAATTTTTACCTAATTTTTCGTATGTACTTCCCGAGATAATCTTATATAAAATGAATTTCTTTTTAGTTTTTATGGCTAAGTGAAAAACTGCGTGCAAAATCTATCCGGCCGTGCAACCATGTCCGTCGGAAGAGGCTTCCTTTGATGTCCTGTAAAGCTTCAATTTTTTCATTATTTTTGTTTTTTTTTTGTTAATATTACTCAAAATATGAACAATAAAAAGATTTTGTAATTCATTGACTACATTGTAAAAAATATACTTACAAAAGCGGCTATTTTTCCTCGCGCTAGAGTGTGGCATTACCCCTTAAGGGTCGGCACCAAACGAAAAAAACGCTCTAAACCGTTAAAAAGTTGCTATTTGGGTTGCATACACGATGCAGTAATATCCGGTTTTTATGCTAAAGAATTAGACTCGTACATCAGCGTAACGTTGGATCACGTGACTAGACAAAGACGAATGGCAGAAAGTGAGATAGTAGCACGATGAACTTTACTACCACAGACTACTTTACTACAAATTGTTGAAATTGAACAAATTTAGTGAGAAGCCAAAGCAGAGTTTGCCGCATTAACTGTGCATTCTTGAATGGTTCCCTGATTGTTGTGAATTGCTGAGTGCTTCCCATATTTCTGACACGACATAACCGAACATACATAACCTCTCTAGTATTTGAGTTTGTTAAGCTTTTAGGTTCGTTTGTTTGAAGCAGTATTAGAACTTTGGTTTTCTTATATTCATCGTGTTTCCTTACCGTGGTTCCTTACCTTGGTTTTTGAGTTATTATTAAGGTAAGATTATTGGAGATGTAAACAATACATATAATCTTGTTTTTTATTTTAGTTTATCTCCTAGTTTTCAGTAGTTTTCAGTTCGGATTCTTCAACGGTAGTAGTCATAAGGAAAGACGGGCCGACAATGAAAAAAAGAGGAAGATTCAGGAGGCATCCAGTGATAGCGAAGGATTGAAAGGATCCCCAAAAAACGGAGACTTCTTTTACGAACTTACCATAACTACTGGTAATTATAACAGTTTGCTTTATATAAATTGTTTTAACTAGTTAACTTAAATTTTTAGTAAGTCGCCATGGAAATTAAGTCACACTGTTGTGGTGCTCAAAAAGCAAAGTACTCATTTGCGGCAAAGCTTTCGTAATGAGCAACGTAAAGTTATGAGATTGAGGAAAAAGGTTTCCGATCTGTACCAGGTTGTACCAGGTCAACTCGTGTCTACAAATGGTGCTGATGGGCTGGAAAAATGCTGGTCCGACATATCGTTAGCCGTTATGAAAACAGTAGTATTTGTGGCAAACTGGTCATATAACTGTCATCCACATAGGTTTTGACAGACTTTGACACTAGCGTTGTATAATGATGACAGTTCGTTCAAATAATGAAGTCATTATTTGAACGAACTATCATTGTTATGCAACGCTAGTGTCATTATAATCATCATTGGCATGTATCATGATAGGGATTATACAGTCATAGATACGTAATAATAGTATATTATTTGACGAACACGTATATAGGCAGTGATATTTGTTGAGAATATTATTATGTATTATTTTCATTGAGTGTTAAGAATTCATATATGTTTAATATAGTAACAGTAAGATTTCTTTTTGTAAATAGAACAGTTATTTGCTATAGTTGAATGAATTATTACTATTATATAAAATGTGATAATAAAGCAGTTATTTAATAAAATTTTGATTGTTTTTAACTTACGAATTCTTTGATAATATGGCGGGTCTGCAGCGAATCAATCGATACGTGCCATTCTTTACTTGTATTTTTACTTGTAATTCGTGACAGAAAAATACTGAAACTTCTGTTGACTAAAAAATTTTTGATTTCCATTCATATAATCCAAATTCATAAAGGGTAACATATTATGCCACTAATAATCCATTATACATCGGTTAAACCAGAACTTCACATTTCATTAATTTTTTAACCATTGTTCACTTATTCAAATAAACACAGTCTGATTACATAGGATTTCGCAGCTTATAAAAAAGCAAACAGTACAGTTTCAAGAATAATTTCCAGAAACTTAACCTCAATAATGCCATTGCAGTTTTGACACTATTTATGAATTAGATTGAATCCGTATGAATGAAAGCAGAGATCAATACATATTTTCATTTGGGTTGCCTACATCAAGGAGTTAAACAAGAGTGACATCTCGTATCAAACGCTTGAACTACAGAACCAATGAATGTGTCACATATTTTACAGAATCAGTTTCTTTGAATAATGTACAAGACGACTAAATTACAATTTATTTTATTATGGTTGTATATACCATTCGGTTCAGAAGAACATGGCGGTTTTTATCTCTATCTTATATCCATTGAATGTACTTATTGCGGCTATTTGAGCATAACAAATCAGAAGTTTATAGAGACAATTAAACTGAGATGTCTATTTATAATCTTGAAAATTCAGATATTCAATTAATCGTCTCTAACAAATATCTTGTACATTTTTCAGTTGCGAGCAAAATTTCTGCGTCGTGTGTGGTAAGCTTCCCTGGGACGCCGACCGTTAACAGAATCCGTGCACTAAGTGCACCAATCACAAGTTCTTGATTTTGACAATTTGGATGATGGTGACAGCGAGCGACAGTAACATAACCTAAAAATTAACTTGTGCGACTTTACTTTGTTATCTTTGTGTTGTTTTGCAATATTTCAGCTCGTATAATGCATTATTGACACAGATGATGGAACCTTGATCCAACTTCTGTGTACATAAACATATTTGTATAATAAAACCGATAGTTTTAATATGGATTTCATATTGTGTCACTGTCAAATGCGCATGTCAAGCACCCAACCCAACGTAAGTAAATGTAAATGGACCGGCTTAAAAATTCGTACGTTAAGCATAATTTTTCGTACGTTAAGTTAAGTGGATGTAAACGATACTTTATTTTTGTTACATGATGCAATACGGAGTCAAGCCACAATTAATTTTAAAACGAATAATTGATGAAGCTCCCGTGGTGGACCTTTAGTTATACAATGTAGCTGAGTTTGTACTATAGACCAAGGGTCCCAAACTATGACCCGAGGGCCACATCCGGCCTGAGGATGATTTCGAACATACTACATATATTATAACATGTGACACAGTTTAAACTACACCCAATCTGTTCTGTTCTAATAACTATTGACTTAAATATTGTAAAACCAGATTATTGTTTGATACCAAAAGTATTCCCCCAATAAAAATAATCCAATAAACTCACATTGTAAATTTGAATCTTTCACCTTCCTGTAGAAAAGTTAGTTCTTGTTTATTTAGTTTATTGTTGTGTTTATTTCTATACCTAGTTAATTAAAAGTAAAATAATTAATAACCTATAATGAGATGCGTTCAGTTAGTACAAAATCTTAATATCTATGATGCTGTTGATTTTCGACATGTAACTCGTTATTGAAAAGTAAACCTTATTTTCCAAATTTTGCGCCCCTTCTATTATTTGGTAATTGTTTGACATCATTAGATATTCCCCCTGATACGGCGTTTATTAGGTGTTGGTAGTCTATCCCGCATATTATCAAACCCTGGGATGGTCCCTAACAATTTGCATTAGGACATGATGAAACTTTTGTTTGATAAGATATCCACGGTGCTAAAATAGCTGAGGATTTTCTTTAACCACCTGCATATAGACATGCTGGATTAAATCACCATCAACTTGCGGAATATTGTTTTCAAGTGATTATTTAATTTCGGGGGGAATGTAATGCTGCTATTCGGCAACTTCAACGTCCTCCTCACGACACCTAGTCCTCATACCGGTTACTGAATAAAGATGATTTTATTATTTAAGCTTTTTTAGTACCGGTTTTGATCAAATATGGCCAGTGAAGCAACATCGACAGTTTTAAGAGAAAGAAAAAATTTATACTAAATAGAAAATCGAGTAGCTGTGTACGAAATTTGTCTCACAAAAATTTCAGATGATGGTAAAAAGATGGGAAGCGTACGTAATCCAGGATAAACAGTGACAGGATGATATTGTTATCATTAGATAGGTACTATTCGTATGGCTTAAGTAACTCGGTTGTGTAAAACATGATCGGACAAAAGTTTGGAGATCTCTCCTATAGACCGAGTAGATATTCCCCCTGATACGGCGTTTATTAGGTGTTGGTAGTCTATCCCGCATATTATCAAACCCTGGGAGGGTCCCTAACAATTTGCATTAGGTCATTCCAATAATCCGAATTATCTTTGCAGGGTATGCTGTTGCTGCGCCGATCCTACAGACACAGGTACACCAGGCAGCAACGCTCGTGGGAATGGCAATGGTAAAATGGCACCGAATAATTCAGATATCTCCGGGAACGATTCAACTGTCTACGTAGGTCGAGCCAGTACCCTTGGTAGATCTGGTAAGTTTGTTTGGCGGCCGCTCATACATAACACATAGTACACTGTGTTACAGTGAAAATATGCCTTTCTCGAGACGTAATGTAAGTTTTAGAGCTGGTGTAACTGAATTTATTGGTATACAAAAAAATTTCACCAAAACAAAGAAACATCTTCATGGAAAAAAAGTTTTTGGGTACTTGCATATGTATAAAAATTCATAACTCGGCCATATTATATTTTTTTAAATGTGGGAAGGAAAAATGATCGACCTTGATAGCTGGTGTATAGCTCGACTGTATGCAATAACCAATCACAAAGTTACAATACAAAATAAGTTTTAGGTATTATTATTAGATTATTTTAAAAATTTACAATTTCATGCCTTGTTTGAATCTGTATTTTTGTTTTTAAATAAAGTTTTGCTACGTCTATGTGGCTTGTTTATGGACAAGCACCATCGGCTACAATAATTAGTAAACAATAAATTAGTAGTTGAGGCATACAACAATTTTATTACCGTGGATCCGCCTTAAACCACCGGTATGAAACAGAACCATAAGGTAAAGGATTGCTATTTTTCTGAAACGAATGTTAAAACCATCATTAAGATGCATAAATGCAGGATGCTAATCGTTTGACTGTAGCGATACGATAAACTCCCGTTGATTTGGTTGAAGCTGAAAAATCTTAATAATTTGAGGATCAAGATGCAGAGATACACTAACGTGCTTAATACATAATGGCAAATTGCATTATGATAGACTTGCAGGTAATAAGAATAAGTAAAAATACAAAAGAACGTAAAATACAACAAAATATCTAAATTGTAGACTTCCGCGGACACAACAAAATGTTGAGATTACTGTAACATGTCAATCATATATGTGAAGTGTTCAAGTGTTCTCGTTGTTGTTTATACCGGGTGATTCAATTTCGAGCCTCACCATCGGGATCTCACTTATAGTAGACACTTAAGTAGATCGGTAAAAAAACTGTTGTGTTTCATTATACACCACATATCATAACAGGTTATGGGCCATAAAACTCACTTTAAAGCTCGATGTCCAAAGAAAGCATGCCGAGGAAGATATACTAAATTTAGAAGTGGATGTGATAGACGACGGTTCAATATGCAAAGTCAAAATAAAGAACAGGCGAATTCTGCAAGAGAGGAAATTGTGTTAATTGCAGCCATGAGCACCCATGAAGAATTTTCCAGACACAACGTTTTTATCTTAGATTCCGGAGCAAGTAATCACTTCGTAAAGGAGGAGCTTGAGAGCTATATGAGAAATGTCACAGACCTTGAGCATGGGATATCAGTACATATAGCAAACGGACAAATATTGAAATGTTTTAAAAAGGGAAAGATTCAAGGGACATGTCAGGCCAGAAAATTAACTATCGAAGCTCTAATAGTACCAGGTATAAGACAGAATTAGCTTTCAGCAGCTAAATTGACTTCGAGAGGACAGACTAATTGTGGAATAGGAACACATGTTAATCTGTGGTAAGTCCTTCATGTTGACATAAATGGATTGTATACACTAAAATTAAATGATTTTACAAATGAATCTTGCAATATAGCCACTAAAAATAATGAATTGTGGCATAGAAGTTTGGGTCATATTGGAAAAGACGCTTTGTAACAGCTTGGATTGCCAATTCCGACAGGTCAATAGTATATGTATAGAGGCTAAAGCCACGAGGTTACCATACTATAAAAATGAGAAACGTTCACAAACAAAAGGAGAGCTTATTCATACCGACACCTCTGGGCTAATTACACCAGCAACAAGCAATGCAGAAAGATATTTCCAAGTAATCTTGGATGACGTCTCTCATTTTCTAATGGTAAAATTATTTAAATACAAAAGCTAAGCAGAAGAAAATTTGAAGGGGTACATAAATGAAGTAGATAGGCAAGCTGGAATTAAAGTAAAAAGAATTAGACTGGACAACGGTGGTGAGTTCACTTCTAATAATTTTAAACATTTTTCTAAAGTGAATGGAATTAAGCTAGAGTATACCATGAGCTATAGTCCACAAATGAATGGAAAATCAGAACGCATGAACAGAACAACATTATTAAATATGATACGTGTAAAACTTGTAGACTCTGGTATTCAAAATTTTCTGTGGGATGAAGCCTTAAAAGCATATGTAAATGAACAAAATCGAAGTCCGACATGTGTTTTCGAAAGAGGTCAAACTCCTGCAATGATCTGGCATGGAAGAAACGATATTTCAAAGGTGGGAATATTTGGCTGTCGAGGATGGGGTACAAATAGATTAAAAGAAAATAAACTCAACGCTAAAACCAAACGTGCAGTTATGGTAGGCTATTGTGGAGGTGGATATAGTATGTGGATGCAAAATGAAGAGAAAATATTAAAATCTAGAGATGTTCGTTCTGAAGAGGAAATAATGGAATGTAGGGATACAGAAACAAACAAAAATAGTAGGGATCGCAATGATGAAGAAGGAGTCAAACAATATTTGGTTATACCTACAGATACAGACCAACCGACTCAAAGTACATCTGATGAAAGAGAAAGAGATGAAGAAGTAGAAGTAGAAATAAATTAAAATGATTCAACAGGAGATGGTGAAAGGGAAGATGTATCAAGTTTCGGAAGAACAATCAAGGAACCAAGAATCCTACAGGATTATGAACTTTATTCGGCTTACTGTTTGTTAAACACATCACCAGAAGAACCAAGGACTTATAAGAAGTATGTAAATATCCAGAATGGAGAGAAGCTATTAAAAGTGAACTAGATTCACATGAATCATTGCAAACTCGGACTACTGTAAAATCAACAAATGAACAGAGAGCAATTGAAACCAAGTGGATCTTTAGAATATAGGTGGATGGAAAGAAAAATGCTAGATTAGTGGCGCGAGGCTTTCAAGAAAAGTACGAAAAAAACGAGTTTAATTATGCTCCTGTATGTAGAATGTCGACTGTAAGAAAATTATTGTCCGTGCCTGTGCAGAATAGCTGGAATTTCATACAAATAGATGTACCAACATCATATCTGAACGGTAATGTACAGAGCGATGTTTTTATATATATACCCCAGAAGGTATAAACTGCAAGGAGAAAATACTCAAGTTAAATCGTGCTTTGTATGGTCTACGAAGAGCACCAAAAGTCTGGAATGATCGGTTCAGTGAGATTATGACAACAATTGTGCAGTACTGAAAATGGACATTTAAGTGCTATTTCAATGATAAATACTTTTGAAAATTCGAAACGTGGAAAACACATTGACATTCGTTGCCATTTCATAAAAGACTTAACTATTAAAAACGAAATAAAAGTTGAATTTGTTAATACTCATCAAAATGTGGCGGATTTCTTTACAAAACCACTATGTAGAGACAATTATGTACAATTTAGAGACATATGTTATATTAGCAATTTAACAGATTTTGTTCAAATACTTTGTATATTGAAGGGGCGTGTTGAGAATTACTCTAACATGTAAATCATGTATGTCAATTGTTCCAGTGTTCTCGTTGTTGTTAATATATGACAAGATTATATTAGATCACTCAACAAATTGTTGTGTCACTATACACCACATATCATAACACAAAATCATGCTTTCATAGTTTTAAAATTACAATATACATTGCAAATGTGGTAAAAACTGAAATTACTTAAATAGCATTCGTGTGGATATTTAAGAGAAAAGGGCGGAGTTACGAATTTTTAAGTACCCAAAAACGGCTCTTTTGAATAAAATCTAGATTTTGGTAATTTTAGTCTCGTAGAAAGTATATTTCGTTTCATTTTGTAACACAGTGATTATTGGTGAGAGTTTGTCTATGATGATAAGATATCAGCCGCGGAGATTAACATCGACGCAGGTCACAAAGTGTTTTACATAATTTCCATATACCACACAATGTGGTTGACAAGAGATTTCTGGTTTATTAATTTCTATAAAATCGGTAATGATATTATATAGTAGACGTAGGGATGATCCTCATATCTTAACGTTTGTATTCTATGTTAACGTACGAATTTTGAAACTCATAAAATTGCAAGTCCCTTTAATCAGAAAGAGCAAATAATAATCAACATATAATTTACCTGCTACTGAAGACTACATGGTATCGATGTGGCAACCAATGACGACAATGAATGAATTGAAGACATCAATAGTTGTATTGTTTAACCACAATTTCTCTGGGTGTGTTAGGCACAGTTTATCGCTAGCTAGTTTGATATTTTTGTGTAGCGTAACGCGCAGTATCTGGAAAACCTATTCAATAATTAATTAATTTCAACAGTCAAAAGTTTAAAACATAAAATTTGACTAAAACCAAAAAATGTTGATAACTGCATTTAAAAGATATTATCTATGGGATGTATTCCACATTTAACATATTAAATGGTATGTTGTAGGCAATTATTTTGTTTCTATATTTACTTAAGAATCAACTGATTACTTTTGTGAAATTATCGGTAGTTTGCAGTATATTTGATAAACCCGGATTACTGGGGGAGCAGCTAGTGGGACGATTAATAAAACGCTTTCCTTTGCAAGGCCCTAAGCTTTCGGCAGTTTATGCGTTCTTCAGAGGGAAATCTAAAAACCACAAAGTGCAACAATCTTTACAAGCACAAACAACAAACGAATCAACTAACAGCCAGAAGCGCGCATCAAGTCAAACAATTACATCGGAAAGTGCTCTACCGACTGGACCGAAGTCTCGAAGTTTTAGGTAGGATTCTTTTGTAAAATGAGTCTGAAATTAGGCAAATATCAGTTTTATGTTCAGTTAGAAGTGTGTATTCGATTTCTACACGCCTTTTGTTTTTTTTTCGCAAATTGCTTGCCAGCGTGCCCGCACCCTTAAGGTGATTTTTGAAGCGAGTGTTTTATAACGTACGTATTTTACGTCGCGTTTTCTGGACGCGCGTGTTTTCTGAAGTCTTTTGACACGTTTTCTGTAGTTCGTATTTTCTAACGCTCGCGTTTTCTGAAATGCGTGTTTCTGGCGCGCGTTTTCTGCAGTGTGTATTTTCTGGAGCGTATGGTTTCTGACGCGCGTATTTTTTAGAAGCGCGTGTTGTTTCCTCGCGCGTTTTCTGATGCGCGTTTTTACTATAGTAGTTTTTAGTAGCCTTAGCAGCAGGAACAAATCATAATTAACGCCGGTTTCGCGGCGACCCATCCTGTCCATCGAGATCGGAATCTGATGTACCCCCCGCCGCAAATATTTTCGACACAAATATTTTAATGCCGCCGCATGGCTTACACTGCAGACCCGGCAAATGCACTCCGCACGTATCAAGTTGCCCACACTGAAACCCCGTAGGTATTGCTTCAATACTTTACTTATTTTATGTTGCGTACTTAGTAGATTACTTAATACTAATTTTTTTGGGTAAGTGTTGAGTACTCGACTTCATACTCAAAGTTTTGAATTTGGGTATTTAGTAGAGTACTCATACTCATTTCTTTCGGTGAGTATTGAGGACTCTACTCAGTACTCAAATCTAAAAATTTTAGTATCGATTAACCTACTTACTATTCATACCCATGAGTAGAATGTGCCCCACTCTGATAAAAGTACGGTAACTTTACGTTTACTCAGGTTTCCCTCTGCCTAACGCTACAATTTCTGACTTATTTTAATTTTATATTTTTTTGTCAATTTTTTAAGTAACATTTAAAGTTATATTTATTAAAAAAATCAGGTTCTCTTATAAATCTGGTATACTCTTTATTATGCTATATACTTCATAGTTTAATAATTTAGAATGGCTATAATAAATTGAGTTGTGTCATAAAGTGATTATATTTGCTCATGCTGCATTAAAGGACGCAGAAATTGTATAGAATAACCTCTTTACAAAATTTTAATACAATGGATACGTTAGCTTGAAGTTTTGACTTTTGGCGAATATGCCATCCTGAAATTCGGCATCCGGTCTGTCTTCTTGAATCTACGTATCCGTGAAACTGTCAAGATTTAATTGAAATCGGGTCGCGTAGGAGATGAACTTTTCCAAAGTCAGTCAACTGTGTCAGCTCACCTGTTCTTCCTCTTCCATTTTCGCAGAGATCCTGGTTCTAGAAGCGGAGGATCGTGTTTAGCAGCGGCTCGGATGCTTGCGCTGGTGTCTCCGCATCGACGAGTGCCTCCCGTTTGGTGCAGGTGGTTGCGGCCGCCCCGGATGACGAATCGTTCCGATTCAGGATCACGTGGCCGAGGATCCCACAGTCGACATCGCAGGACCGCTTCCAACGAACCCCTGAACTCATGTACTCGTAAAATTGATTTCGGTGCAGCCAATTCGGCAGAATTAACCGAGCAAAACCCACTTGATGTGGCAGGTAATTTTGTTACTGTACGACTATGAACAAGGTTCTAATTGTTTCCGAGTACCCTCTAAGAATTAACCATTTAGGCTATATAAGGACTTTCAGACTGAGAGTGTACATACAAGTTTTAACGTATTGAACGGTGTACAGTACATACTAACATGTTGTGTATGATGTAAGATGTATCGCTGTTTTGAAGGTAAATGCAAAGAACTTGTATCTTCTTAAATGGCCGTGTTGCTTCATCATTACTAATCTAAATAAAATGTTGGGTCAAAAATTTTTGAAGACTTTTTTTTACATTTTAACAGATTTCCCTCTACTAAAATATGCTACCGTAAGAAGCTATGGGACGTAATTAGACTTTTTCTTGTAGCGGAGGTATACTTTGGAAACGAAATAATTGATCTAGCTGGAACCTGTTACACTTTTGCTTTCTTTAAGGGAATGTTTATATCTCTTGAGGGTATTAACATATCTGCATATTTTTCATGGCGTTATCGGAAGTTTTTCTGTTATTTATTTTAACGTAGTTTTTGCTATTGTTTTAGTCCATTTTCTTAAAAACTATTATATAACCGTTAATATTAGAAAACAAACTTATATAAGTATAACACCCAAGTTTGGCCACGTTTGTTGTGCTCCGACTTTTATGTTGTTTTTTAGTGGAAAATAAGTGAATTGCTAATCAAGATATACAGCAACGGGAAGTGCTTCCCACCAGCTTTCAACAGCGTAATTGTTAAGGTTTTACAGTAGATTTGAAACAAGAAAAATATTCTATGTGTTTTTTCCTATACTGGCTAACGCAAAATGGCCATTCTGACCGAATATATGTATATTCAGAAATACTATACACCTTCCTATTTTTAACCGTGGTCCTGTTCTCTTGTCTCGGCTAGACACCTCGATAGGCAGCGAGGTGTGAAGTATATATCCGTGTTAATACCTTGCTCTTTATAATAAGCAAATAAAAAAAATTAAATGACTAGAGCTATACCAAAGACCAATATCACTAGACCAGAAAGGAACAGAAACAACAGCGATAGCAAACAACAGACACATCAACTAGACTCACTCAGCAGTGGTTTTCAACCTGTGGGCCGCGGACCCCCGGGGGTCCGCAAAGCCATCGTCAGGTGTCCGCGATGGACCTAATGGTTTTTGATTGTACACGTGCGCGTTGTTATTTGCAAAAGTGTTTAAAAATATTAGAGGATCTTTAAATACGAAATCATAATGACCTTCTTTGTAGCATATACCCTGTGTTGCAAAAAAATCAAAATGGCATGAAACTGCAAAGACATTTGGGAACAAAGCACACAGAATATGAAAATAAGCCTGTCGAGTTCTTTCAAAGTAAGCTACGTGAGTACAAACAAAGTAGCACTGTACTACAAGCTCTAATAATGAAAAAGCTGTTAAAGCGTCATATCGCGTATCGTTGCTGATTGCAAAGGGTGGAAAACCACGAACAATTGGAGAAAAATCTCATATTGCCAGCAGTCAAAGACGTGGTAAAAGCAATGTCTGGTGAGAAGTCATGTAAAGAACTAATCACCATTTCATTCTCGCCGGATTACTGAAATGGCAGATAATGTAAAACAACAACTAGTATCCAAAAAACGTGATCAAGCGAATATTATAGTTTTTATCAGATACGAAAGCGATACTATTTACGAAGATTTTTTTACTTTGCAAATCTTAGTATACTGTATACGCGAACAACTGCTGATGCTATTTTTGATCTTCTAAATGCCTTTATTGAAGAAAACCAGTTAGATTGGCGAAAATACGTTGGCGTAAGCACTGATGGGGCTAGAGCCATGATGGGTCAATATAATGGGGACATTGCAAAGAATAAAAAACTTTCACCAGATGCAAAATTTATTCATTGTTGCATTCATAGGGAAGTGTTGGCAACAAAAAAAATTCGAATAATTTGAAAACAGTTTTAGATGATGCCATGAAAATTATTAACTTTATAAAGGCTCGTGCAGTGAGATAGGGAGTGAGCATAGCCAACTTTTGCTGCACACGCAGGTACGCTGGCTATCTCGTGGAAAAGTTCTGTCACGATTTTTTAAATTAAGGGACGAAGCAAGAACTTTTTTACTGGATTCAAAATTTCAACGTTCAGACTACCTAACTGATTTTAGTTTCTATTCTCGTTATGAAATACTCCATGATGTTCAATTTAGTATAAAGAAAAATCACTTGTTCGTGTAATATCATTTAATTAGTGAATCTTTTAGACTGGTTATCGATTTCGAAAGTAGCTTTCATCGTCTGACCATTCTACGAACAAAACCATATATATAAACCATAAGTGGCGTAAATCAGCACGGCAAACAAAATTACGCTAACAACAGACTGATTTTAGTCGGTTAGTGAAATTAGCCTACTTAGCTGATATATTTGGCCATTTAAATTTAACTAATCAATCGCTCAAGGAAAAGATGTAAGTGTCTTTAAAGTGCAGAATAAAATTGAGGCATTGATAAAGAAAATAAATCTGTGGTCAGTGCGCTTAGGAGAATCTAATTACGAACCATTTTCTTGCTTATACGAGTTTCTACGAACATCAGAAATGCAGCTTCATGATGAAGATGAGTTATTTATAATTGAACACTGGCGACTTTTACAAACAAACTTGCGTGAATATTTTCCTGTGCCCAAGCCAAAATACGAATGGATAAGAAACCCATTTGCCTCTTCTCAAAATGCTTAATAGAACTTAGGTGCGACAAGACATTGAAGTTAGTGTTTAAAGATGAACTAATACATTTTTGGTTACTTTGTCGAAAAGAGTATCCCCAAATTTCCAAAAAAGCTATTACATTTCTGATGCCCTTCCCTAAGACCTACGCTTGCAAAGCTGGTTTTTCTGCTGTTGTTGCTATGAAATCCAAAACCCGCAATAAACTGGATGTCAAACTAGATTTGAGATTGAAACTTTAAAGTATTCAGCAGTTTGAGTTTATTATTGTGCAATATAATAAGCGTACAGATTTGTTCATTGTTTTTTTACTGCTTTGTTATTTTCAATAAATTGACATCAAATGGCATTATCTTGTATCTAATATGAAATTATGTGTTCGAACTAGTCGTCAAACACGATTTTTTTCCAGCTCGACAATAAAATTTACAAACAAAATAAAGGACTAGCTATGGGTAATCCCATAAGCGGTCTACTTGCCTCCTTTTTTGTCAATGATCTAGAACAGTCGAGCAAAATGAATAGTTTTTGGGGACGTTACGTAGATGACGTTTTTCGTATCTTCCAAGGTACAGAACAAGAATTAGAAACATTATTCCAACAAATGAATGGAATACCAATGCTAAAGTTTACTATGGAAAAGGAACAGAACAAAACAATTAATTATCTTGATCTTTCAATTACTAGAGACAGAGATAGACTTAAATACAACATATGTAGAAAACCTACAACCACCGACACAATCATCCCTAACTAAACACTCACAACATCCAACTAACATCAAGCACTCCTGCTTCCGGTACTTTTTTCAGACTCGAACACATCCCTTAGACACGCCCTCATATGAAAAAGAGCTGAACACCATAAGACAGATTGGCCACATCAACGGTTATACTGAGACAGAACTCATGCCAATACAGAAAGCGGTCAAAGGATATAAAGTCATTAAGATTATCTACCCTCACACCAAAATAACGTCACGCTACACATCTCCACTATTCACAAGGGATTGAAACAAATATTAAAGAATCACAACATCATTCTTACCAACTACAATACCTCCAACATATTTAAAATATTGAATAACTACAAGGACAAGATTGACACACATAAAAAAAGTGAGTAGAGTATATACCAACTAAAATGCGGTGATTGCGAATCACAATACATAGGCCAAACGCTTCGCTCACTGGACATTAGATACAAAGAACATACAAACACAAGAACCAGTAACCCATCATCATTTGCATAACATCTCATGAAAGAAGGTCATACCAGTTCCATACAAAACGTGACACTGATAAAACAAGCAAACAAATACCCATGATTTCTACAAATTTTACCATATAGAAAAATGCAAAAAGAATAATTCAATAAACCTACTAAACGAGGTCACTACACTCAATGGATTACAACTCTATAAGAGCTTTATATAACGTTTGTGCTTGGTGCTTGCTCTCCCTACAATTTGTCTTTTGTTATTTTATTATTTTGTTCACCTTATAATACCGTTATTTTGTACATCCGAGTTTCAAATTTCAAATTCTGCCGCTGTTCCTTTGATTTGGTAACCGTTACAGATCACTTCTATGCCAACGCTTCACCGGGCACGAGCACATGTCTCTCCGTTTCCATTATATACTGTACTGTTGTTTACGTTTACGCTATACGTGTGGTGCGAATTTTATCCACTGACCTGTGATTTGTTCTCTAATCTTTTTCAAGACTATTTTCCTACTTTTGATTATTGTTACATTACGTGTTTTTGTTTTTGTATTCGCCGAAGCTGAACCCGACGGTGAGTTTTACCGATATCTGTCACACCATGTTAATTTATATACACTGAGAAACTGTTTGTCATATCCTTTGTCTTTTCAGCTGGTCTGATGATGAACATAATCGTTCGAAATTAATAATCAGAGCAAATAATTAAACACAACTACATAGTTCGCAGAAGAAGGACTTTTCTTTTTCCACGTTATTCTGAATTATCAGCAAACCAATGGATGCATTTATTGAACCTATTCGATCTTTTTCATGTTTAGTTTATTCAGCTGTAATGTGAGATAAGGACATATTTGTAAAATTTGTTACAAAACTATATAAATTGTAAAGAACGATTTTAAAGAACCAGTCGTAACAATGTCTTTGAGGATCTTAATTTAATTATCTGCTTATCATAATTGAGTATATATGACGTAGTTTTACCTTTAGGGGGTCCGCGCTATTTGTTAGGAGATTTTGGGGGTCCGCCAAGGTAAAAAGGTTGAAAACCACTAGAGGAAATGGCTAACATGATCAAAGAGCTAAGGAAATCGATCGAATTTATGCTATCCGATCTATAGGAATTTAAAAAAGAAAATAAAGAACTAAGGAAAATACTGAAGGAAGCAAAAAGAGAGGAAGTTTCAAAGATGGGTGCTGCAACTGGAAATGGCGATCAATGTAAGCAATAGAGAAAAAATAAGAAATAATATAATAGTTACGGAAACCGATATGCAGGAGATGAGAGAAGGAGAGGAGAAGGTGCTTGATGCTGTAGAGAACGTGGTCAGAGGAATCAGTTTTAAAATAGATCAAAATGACATCGTATAGGCAAAACTGGGAGAGCTGAAGGTGATTCATCGCTTAAAATCGTATGAACCAAGTTATGAACGTACCGCGTGAATAGATTGTTAGCTGTGTATATTAAGTTGCCTACTAGGTAGTTGGTTCATGATTAATATTTAATTATTAAAAATACTGTCATTTAATTGTGATAATTGTCCTATCTAATTTATATATCCATCATTAGCATGTTTAACAGAAGCAAAGTGAAAACATACCAACGAAAACATCTTGTTCACATCACACGTTCGCGGTCGAATTGGAGGTTAGGTTGCTACCGCTGTCATTCGTTCTTATGGTTCTAAGAACAGACGTACTTTTTTGTCTTTCCCATTTAAATTATACAGCAGACGTATGAAAAGTATGCTATTTCGTTTTAACACGCGTCAATATTTAGAAATATTCTGTAACGTATGTCTAAAATAACAGCTGAAATCTATGAGTAATCTTCAGCTCTCCCAGTTTTGTTTATATCTTGTCAACGAAAAGCCGGAAAAGGAGGATCATAGCCCGATTATAATAGAACTAAGAAACAAAGATACAAAATAGTATATTGTGTACCAAGCCGAGAAAGTGGTTCTTTTCCGGGCCGAGAGAAGATTGGGCACTTCTTGAGGCCCGGAAAACCACTTTCTGGGCGTGGTGCATACACAATTTTTTATCCTACACAACAATATCGTAATAAATTCACCCGTTTGTAAAGACGTATTCGCTGACGAATTGGCTTTTGACAAATAAAATCCGTTGACGTTTTAATCACAAACGTCAAACCGAATCGAAAACTATGTTTTGATTGGACAGAGTTATTGAATATTCGTGGCTAGCCCCGAAATGTGTTCATTACAGGCCGGGCTGGGAGTGGTTGGCAAATAGCATCTTTTGTGTCTCCATAGAGACGCGAAAATGACTTTTTCGCATCGTGTAGGAAATGTGTAGGATAAAAACAACATTTTTGTATGCTAGGAAAAAATAGGGTCTATCAGGAAAGATGAATCTGGTTTGAAGGGCGAAGGCAGAGAAATTTGTTTGAATTGATTTTTATTTTGTTAACTTAGTTTTAGTTTATTCATTGTTATTTACTGCTTTGTTATTTTCAATAAATTGACATCAAATGGCATTATCTTGTATCTAATATGAAATTATCCTAAACTGCGACGCACATAATGCGACTGCGTTGCGTTACTCTGCACCATAACGTACCACCTGGGCGTAGGCACACTAGAACCTACAGTCCTCTAAGCATCATAAAGACCCTATAAAAACGCTATGCATCAGATAACTCTAAATGCATAAATTACAAATAATCAAGCCTTGATTACGTAATTCGACAGGCAGGAAAACCAAGCGACCAACATAGCAACTTAACGTAACACAGACGAAACGCTTCTAAAATGTACATTGTAATTGTCCGGGCCTGGCCCGGTATAGTCACACCTACTAATCGGTTGCAAAAGTATTGAGCCCTGTGTTTGAAGAGTCGTAACTCTGCAACGACTGAACAAAAAAAATGAAATAAAGTGTGTTATACTCCTGAATCATTTCTACATAACAGGAGGGACTATCAAATATTTCTGCCCCTAGGTTTAGACAGAAGTGCAAGAGAAGTGTAATAATGTACCCGATTTTAGCACTTTTTAATAAAAGCACGTCTTTACAATTTTTTTCTGAAGAATCATTAGACTACAACGACAGCAGTACAGATAATGAGGAGTGCGATGGTCAGCTTCTAATTAATGTCTTACTTAGCTCTTATTAATTTTTGTATGATTTTAGATAATGATACTGAAATTGTCGGCGGTAGTTCAAATGTTGGTGGCTCTTCTGGAACTGAACAAATCGTTCAAAGTTTAGGACAAATACTTGGCGCAATACAAACATTTGCAGAGAAAACCAGACCGTTTGGTTTGGCACCCGAACCCAGAACGTCATCATAATCAACTACTGATTTTTGCCAGAAATAATATTGTAAAATAATAATATATCACAAACCAGAATATGTGTACAATTCCACAAATAAAGAAAAAAAACACGTATGCTAGTTTAAAAACTAACACCGAGCGAGAAAATTACATAAATATTGAATACGGTCCTGAGAGTTGATCGTTTGAAATCGTCGCGCGAATGCTTGCGTCGCTTCCCGCCAGTAACCCCCTTTCTCCGAGGGGAAACATCCTGCGCACAGGATCAATTACATTCATTTCACTCTTAAAAATTCGCAAATAACTTTTATGTTATAATACAACAATAGATAAGTATCACATTAAATGAGGATTGTTTACGTGCTAACTGCGTTATCCTGCTATCGTTCATTTCCGAGATATCCGCGTCCATAAAAAGCTCGTTTACAGACTTTATTACATAAGAAATCAAGAAAATAAAAACACCAATCTATAGAAGAGATTCTAACTGTAACCCGAAAAAAAAATATTTTTTTTTATTAACTGGTTTAGGAGAAAAAAAATCGGAAAGTCGAGTATTTTAAAACCCCAAAAATCGGGTACCTTTTTTTACTTCTCTCGCGCTCGTGCCTAAACCGATGGGCAAAAAAATTTGATAGTCACTACTGTTATGTAGAAATGATTCAGGAGTATAACAGACTTTATTTCATTTTTTTTTGTGCAGCCATTGCAGAGTTACGACTCTTCAAACACAGGGCTCAATACTTTTGCAACCGATAGTAGTGACGCCGTTCTATCGTCGTACCTATGTGTTTGTAATTTACCCGCCAAATTGTTCTCACAGGCGGGTAAATCGAACACGTTCCCCAACTTTTCTTATATATATATTAATATATTCACCGTGTTATTCGCTACACTGGCTTGTTTAATAGCATTTTTCCCAAAACTGCGCATATTATCGATTTTAAATTATTCATTTACTAAAATAAGTAAACCGTTCTTTTAGGCTATTTTTTAAGACTATTTTACTTTTAGACTATTTGAAGAATGTTTAGGCCAGTAATTAAATATTGGTTTAAATTTGATTATTTGTTGTGCGAGGTTGATATCTTATATGTAAAAGACTATGTCGGTCTAATTTCGTTTTTGTGGGACCAGCTGTACCCGGTATATAGTTGAACCTGGTTGACATTGGAAGGGGTTTCGAGGGAGACAGCTGGTCTAGGTCCTAGGTGATTTTTCGACCGCTTCATTAGCTTGAAAATATTCGTGAGAGTAAGTTGTCATTGTGTTCGACGATTTATTGAAGCGATTTTGCCTTATTCGTTGGTGATAGATATTTGGTCTACTTGAGTGTTTGGTATTGTTCTGTGTTGATCTAGTTGGTACATTATTGGTCTTGTATTGGATATTTACTGATAATATAATCTAGCAACGTGGGAATCGAACGTTTTGATCGTTCATCGTTATCATTAGTTGTTTGTTATGTGCTAATTGTCTTACGTATACAGTCCACTGTGGTTTTTGTTGTTTTTATCGCCTTTGGCGAAAACAAAGAATGTTAAAAATGCAAAAGAGAAAAATAATAATAAAATGCTGATTGATTTTTGTTTTAACGTATGATTATTTAGCTGTCGTATAGCCTGTACATTACAATGATTGTGTAACTATATAGTATCAGCTTTGCTCCGAAGAAATGGGCTTTGTGACTAAATTATCAACGAGTTTTTTGTTTTGAACACATTTTGATCGGAAACTATTTTACAGTTCATCTGTGATTTTTAACGACCTGTAGATGCTACACTTGAAGGTCGTTTATGTGAATTTAGATTGATTCGACATTAAAGATTTTTTGTGACATATTGCGCTGATTACAATAACAGATTTTTAAGTTATTATTCCTAGAGGTTATATATAAAAAGCAACTTTAAACGACCTTCAAATGCAAATAGGACGACAGCTACGATTTATATTTTTAACACGAACACAAAAAATCCAAAATAGCATTCTTTATGTTACATCTTGTTTTCAGTATCACCGATTTTTAGTGTACTTTAGGACATATCTAAATAAATTATTCATGTTGTATTTACATTTTCAATTTGAAGCAGCGCCATATATCCACAGACCGTTGAACTGCGTTGAACAATGTTGCAATCCCAACAGACAAAATCTCTCCCAGAATGGTATTCTAGTTACGTTCACTAAAAGGTAACTCCCATTGCTATACGTAGCATTTAATGTACTTTTATAATATATTACAGTACACAATAATCATACGCCAGTAAGACCAAAAAGCATTTCTATATTTGTGGTTTAGTTTTTTTAACACTAAAATTTGCAAGTATAATGTTCATAAATATTGAAATTCTCTGTGGACGAAGTTGCGTATGGACCTATTCAATCGAATAGTTGCTATAGTTTCACAATTTAAACAATAATTATTGTGTGGTGTATCGGCGCGTTTTCGACCTAGGACAAGGGAGCCTTAACAACATTATATTATGACTGCGACCAAAGCAGTAATAATACAACAGCAATACAACCAATTTGTTGAATAGATATTGTTACGTAGCTCTTAATGGGGGACGGCTCTGAGTCAGGATGGAGATTTAAATAAAAGTCGCAGTGTCGTTTACATAGGTCGTGTATTGCTGACCACACGAAACTCCAATACTACAGCTGACTGAGTCCGTAAAACACGATAGCTGAGCGTATACTATACTCAGGTGCTGCAAAACTACTGATCCTCTTCCCATCGTAATCGGTGGTTTTTATATTCATTTGGTAAGACGTCATGACCTGTTTTGGGCCCCCAAAAATCCTGAGTTAGGATTTTTGGTTGCACACGGCATTTGATATAAGTTAATGTTAATTTGCACGGTTTGAACGCCTGCCATAAAGGAATGTCTTTGTTCCGATTTGAAAATCCTAACGCCTGCATTTCTGCCCAAGCAACTGTCTGCAGGGGGGATAGGTTGAATGACCTGGCCTCAATTATACAATGTAATTAAACTATACTTCGCAACAATATCACTATCAAAATTGTCTACGCTTTGGTTTCAACATGACAGCGAGAGTGTAAGAAGATAACAGATTTTTGCAGTTTTAACTGTTTTAAATTAACACAGGTTCTGATTTGTTTCTTCTAAACATCTTATTTCAGTATGACAAGTAAAATAAAATTGGGAATATTGTCTATTGATTGGCATTTATACTTTTCTATGATTTTAAATAAGTATGTAGGCTTTCACGGTCAGAATCATTTAGAAAATAAACTGCTTCGTGTTATGCCGTGTGTCAAGATTTGTTAATGCTGACGTTTTGCGAACCATGTTGCTCGCTTCTTCAAAGCTAATTGAATACTTTCTTCCGATTTTATTAGAAATCGTCTCAAACAAATTTCTAAAATAAACGATGGACATTTAGTACATAACTTCTAATCTACTTTACCAACGTTTCGGAGAAACTCATAGCCATTTTGTAAACAAGTTTGTAAAAATCTGGTAGTCATTTCAGAGTTACGGGTATCTTTCAGATAATGTTTGAGTATGTTTTGGGTCAAAATTCATGTTGCTAATCAGGCCAAGCGCTCTGACTGCACATATACCGCGGCTGTTTATGGCACTACAAAATTATATCTCAGCATTTTAAAACCATCAAAGCCTTAAAATGGCAATTTAGTAGTAAGACCACTTTCGACAGCAAACATATTTTTGATCAGTAGTTCTTGGTATTATGCCTCGCCATACTGTGGCAATTTTGCCAATTTTATTTCTATTTACTATGGAGTATCTTATAATGGACTTACTATGGAGTATCTTATAATGGAGACAAATATCATTACAAAAGCGACGTTGACGAAGGGTTAGGAGTTGAAAATGATTACATGCAGACTCGTAGTCTATATACTGATGGTGTGTTTTATAACACACCATCTAATGTATCTAATGAACTTTTTTTTAACCCTTTCAAGTCTAGCAATGTAAGTATCGTATTGAGCATTCCAAGCAGAGCTACAGTAGTTCAAGACGCTATAAACAAAAGAAAAATATAATGTTTTTATTGCAGCCATACTAGTGAAATCCTCAGCAGACCTCATAATAAAGCAGAGCATACGAAGGGCTCTGACAGCCACTCCGTCAATGTGCCTGTCAAAAGTAAGCTTATCATCGAAGATAACTCCAAGGTCCTTAATGAAGAAAACTCTCTCTATATTAACGTCATCAAAGATGTAAGCGTAATTTAATGCTGTTGGATTTTCTCGTGAAGGTGATGGCGTTGCATTTGGACAAATTTAATAACATGCAGTTATCAACACAGAACTCTCTCAATTCATCGAGATCGCGCTGCAGCCTCGAACAGTCCAGAGGAGAAGACACGCGGAGAACAACTTTAAGTTATCAGCGTATATTAAACACCGCGCATGTTTAATGGTTTTGAAGATATCATTTATATAAATATTAAATAATAAAGGGCCAAGGTGACTTCCCTGGGGAACACCTGAAGTAACTGGCACCACGTCTGACTGAAAGCCATTAATAGATACAACCTGCGTTCTCCCGGACAAGTAGGACTCAAGCCCTTCAAGCAAATCGCTATAAAACCAAATTGACGTAATTTAGTCAACATTAGGTCATGGTCAACCCGTTCGAAAGCCTTGCTGAAATCTGTATAAATTGCATCTACTTGATATTGTTGATCAAGAGAATTATGAATGTAATCGGCATATTCCAGCAAGTTACTCTCGACCGAGCGCCCAGCAAAGAATCCATGTTGCCCGGGATCAATTTTATTGTTAATTGCAAAGAATAGATGCTTGTATACCAATCTTTCCAATATTTTACCAAATAGTGGCAAGAGTGATATTGGGCCATAATTAGAAATAATGCTACGGTCGTTGGACTTGTATATATGGAGAACACAGGGTCGCTTCCACCTGGTTGGGAAAACACCCTCATTTAGAGATCTATTAAATAATATGTAAAGTGGATATAATAATAATAATAATAATAGCAGTTTATTGGCAAAAAAGAGTACATACAGCAAAAGTATAACATTAGAAAACATAACGGCCAAAAGGGATGCCTTCACCGTTCTTTGTATTTCGTATGAAATACACAAGACAGTGCTCTACCAGGCCCCCTGGGTTGAAATAAAACAATAATTCTTTACCAAAAAAATAAACAAGATATCACCAAGAACATAAACTAGATAAACGACAACAGGAATGGAAAACTCCCAGTAAAACAAATCAATATTGAAACCAAGGGATACTTAAACTAAAAAAAACAATAATGACAACTACAATAAAGAAATCAACTAAAACGTTAAGGCGTTCGTATTTCGGCGTGCAAGCTCGCGAACACCTTGTGTCTTAGACACGACACCGACACAGAACGACCCGCATGAACGCAAAATTCATTTATTAAGCGAGCAAAGCGGTAGCGAAACCCGCACCGAAAGAGCGCGGTGCGATGGGCCGGAACACTTATTCTGTCACGTCCGCGCACGTTGACATTGTGGACGTCACCCCGGGAGACAATTTTCTTATACAAATAGTTCGGTTTTCTTGACCGCAAGATCCTGAAGAAAAACACCACACTATGCAACTTTCGCTTTCTGGACATGTCCAGCCAGCATATGATAATGCTTTGCAACAGTTATTAATTAAGACAGGTGGTATGCCATCCCCTCAAGGCCATCAGCGACTATCACCTCACCCAGCGCATCCTCCACCACCAGCCGTCCAAGGCGCAAAGCTCCCATCAACCCGACCTCTGTCATGTTAGCACCGACAGGAGCGCCCGCAACAGGAGCAGCAAATACTGAACCAAAAAATTTCTAAACAACGAGGAAACGCCACCACCGTCAGTAGCAACATCACCGTCCAAAGTCATTACCGAAGGAATATTATTGGCGCCCCTCCTTCGCCTCACAAATGACTAAAAATGCTTTGCATTGGTTGCGATACCCGACTCCGCACGCTTCACGTAGCTTTTATAATCGCGATCTATTAAATACTTTGCACGGTCCCGCAACACCGAAAATGTCAGATAATCCGTGTCTCACCCAAAGCGCATCCATCTCCCATGTGCTCTTTTCTTGTCACGAATAGCTCTAACAGTACCTGGCGAGAACCACACAGGATATCCGATAGCAGGTGTGCGCTTTTTAGGAACAAATCTCTCAATCGCACTCTACAAGTGAGAATAAAATATATCGACTGCACGTTAACAATTTTGAATATTCAATTCATTGTCCCAATTAATAGAGCTAAAGAAGTTAATGAAGTCATCAATACCAGTCTTTCTATAATTAAATGTTGAAGATGTTTGTTCGACGAAATTTCATGGAGTGCTTAAGCAACATGAAAACTCAAGTGTGGTGTGTGCTACGTCTTCGCGAACCAAAGGAGAATCACTTAAATTTATATTAGAAATTGAATCAAGATTTGTTAAAACTAGATCGATCGTGTTTGAAAAGCATTAGAGTGATGGTTGAGCTGATTTAATCCGCATAATGAGACAGCGTCCAGAACGACCCGCGGTGCAGACATGAGAATCGGTATCAAGCGCCCAACGCAACTCCGACAAGTTAAAGTCACCACATATCAAAAACTTATCATTAGGGTGACGCTCAAAAACAGTAGTAAGCTTATCTATGAAATTATTTAGTGCTGTATTATCGCGAGGCGGAATGTAAACACAACATACATGCAGGGTTGAAATTTCGCAACTTAACGAAACGCTTAAGGTTCAACACCCTCAAACCAGTCTGCATGCATAGTGGCCGGGAGCGAGGTTGAAACTCGGATCAACACACCACCTCCTCGCAGGCAACCGTCATCCACACTAGACCGATCGCATCTAAAAACCTGATATGAATCCGGAAAAACTACAGCGGTATAAATACCGGGATGTAACCACGTTTCGGTCAAACAAATCACATCTAGATCAGAATTTAATAAGTTTTGGTAAAGACTAGGCAACTTAGTACGAAGACGACGAGTGTTTTGATAAATGATATTTGAGACATTTAATCTTAAAAATTGAACGATAGGGGAAAGCATAATTACAATTTATCAATATCGGCCTCGTTTTTTATATGAACGGGATGCGCATCGGCACCCTTAAGAGCAAAAAAATTACAATTTCGTGTCCACACGGACATATAATTTTTCTGTTTCGCAGCGCTTCTTGCCTTACCGAAGAGAATCTTGTTCGAAGGTGTAAGGTGCTCATCAAAGAAGCACTTGTCTGCTACTCTCTCAATCTTCGGGGCGCGAGAACCTACCGGAGCCGCGCGCCTCTTCACAGCGGCCGCAGCAAGAAAACCATCTCGCTTAAGCCGACCGCAAAACTTGCGAATCGAACGGTCACGAACTCCATGTCCATGGGGAACGCGATGAATAGCATCAATGTCAGAAAGCGACACAGGTGCTCCCAGAAACTCTCCAACGGAGCCAATAACAGCAACCAAATCCTCACTATCTCTCTCAGGAACACCTCGAATCTCAATGTTGTTCCTGCTCGAATACTGCTCAAGCTCTGAGATATATACTACTTCGCCTGGAAACGGCCATCGACCGGAGTCCTTCAGCCGGGAAACTTCAAGTTATTTTATAAATTGTTTAATCTGCACTTTACGCCTTAATATTGTATGGCTTGCCTAAATGTAATTCTTTAAAGTTTAAATTTGAATATTCTTCATGTTTCCTATTCACACCGCTCGCTCATGAAGTGGCGCTGTCAACGCAGCATACTTGTTACTATAATTCAGGTCTCTGCTTATTTGTCCGCCGGCCATGTACACAACCACACCTGTCGCGGGAACGTTTTATAGAGAATTTTTCTGTTTTTGTTTTGTATCCGTGTTTGACCTTTATGTTGAACGGCGTCACTATTGACGTTGGTGCAGCAACATGACAGTGAGTTTTTGATTTTTTGAAATGTTTTTAGTGAATTTTGATCGAATTTTTCTACCCCAGCCGCACATAATTCTAATGATTCATATGTATTTTCGCTTTCACTGATGATGCCCTTGATCGAAAGGGCGAAACCGGTCTGATTTAAATAAATAATTTAGTTGCAAAAAAGAGGTGTTTTACTTTACATGAGTACAATTTGCTATATAGATCTCCACCTAACGGCATTGATACAATCTTCAAAATGCTGCCTTAGGTCCTCAATGTCGTTATGTGATCTTTTATATAATTTGTTATTAATATGCCCCCAAAGAAAAAAAATCAAAGGTGTAAGATCTGGTAATCGTGGTGGCCACCTCACTGGTCCATTGTTACCAATCCAACGGTTTTCTAAATTTCTATTCAATAATTCCCTTACCCTTCTTATTTTCTGAGGTGGTGCACCGTCGTGCTGGAAGTATATTGTTCCCCTCTCCATTAGTGGCAAATTGTCCAAAAATTCATTCACAATATGATGATGGTTTACAATATCGTAGTACCGGTCGCCATTACGATGTTCCTCGTAAATATGGTATGCTAAAATACGCTCGCCAAGCACGGCACACCAAACACTAAAACCATAACGTCCTTGGTTTTGCACGTTGGCGGTACGGTGACGATTGACATCAGACCAAGGGGTCGATTTTCAAAGTTAGGACCGTAAGCGTGCACGCTCGCGGGAACTATCGAGGCTCCAACGATGAGCTATCGAGAGCGCAGTAAATTGGTAAATTCGGCAACGGTATTCCGTCTACCACTCCAATTACGATGCTAGTAAGCAACCGACTAGTGACCCCTTAGATCGCTGAGATGTGTAGGTCGCTGTTACGTGTAGAACGCCGAAATAAGTTGATCGCCGAAATTGGTAGATCGACTAAGTTGGTAGATAGCCGAAATAGGTAGAATGATGTAATATATAGATTCCCGAAGCGTACGAAGAATAGGTAGATCAGTGAGTTCGATAGACCGCCGAAGTTGCGGCGCTCTATCGAACTCACACGAACTCGGCGGTCTAGCAAAAAATCGGCGATCGCTACTGTTGGTAGACGGCAGATATCTTGTAAATTAAGATCTTGTAAATTGGATAGCCGTCTAAAAGTAACCAAAAAACTATGAGTGCGAGACGCGTTTATGATTCGCAATCGTTCATTTGGACACTCCTCGCTGCGCTCGTAGTGCGCCAATTGAATTTTTATACAACGTATATAACAATGTATTACTATCTGGTTTGGTTTTATAATAGACTTACTGTGGCACATCTTTTTTCAGTTTCATAATGAAAAGTGTAGGTAGGTAAACACTCCAACCACAATTTATAAGATTGTCAAAACAAATACTTACTCTTACAAAATAATCTATAACTTTCTGCTTTGGACGTATTGTGATACCGTTTTCAGTGTCATAATGATACCATACGAAAAATTTCTAAATTTATCGTATATAGAGCACGGAATTGTTTCATATGGGTAGGTACTTCTCGCTGCGCTCGTCGTGCGCCAACCTACTCATGCGCCAATTTCGGTCTTAAAAACTTATTTGTATGATGTATAACTTTTCACGTTGGTTTCATAATGGACTTACGGCAATTCTGTTTTCTGTGTCATATTAAAAACCGTTTGTAACCATTGTTACAACTATGAATATATTCTAACCCCCAATGCCTACATTTGGCGAACGAACGCTTTGGGTCAGTTGGGCACTCCTCCTGCGCTCGTCGTGCTCCAAACAACTTATACGCCAATTAAACTATTATAAAATATATGATAATGTTTTCAGTTTTATAGTGAAAGCCGTAAATATTTTAACCACAATTTCTGAATTTGACGTATAGACGCATTGCTTCACATGAGTACTCCTCGCTGAACTCTTCGTGAGCCAAGATAGATCAAATGCATTGAAAATGGTGATATACAGGCAGATTGTAAATATTAAATAAATTAAAAATTACGGCAACAATCTGGATTTGAGCAACGCCGTTGGTTAGAGTTAGAGTTTGTTAGAGTATTGTGCTAGCGACGCAATGTCCCTGTCATCTTTAATATGATCAGAAAGAAAAGAATTTAAAAAACATTCACATTTCGAAATAAGTTTTTTTATTAAATTTAGGCCTCTTGCGGGAAAGTTTACTTTCATTTGGGTAATTTGTTTGTGGTCAATAGGAGCAACTTTTTATCAACTTGCAAATTTTGATTTTCCAAAAAAAATCAGCCTATTGTAAATGATGTTTTTAATGAAACACACATGAATTGGCCTAATACACTGATCCTACCAGGCACGTAAAGTAAATACACTTTAAAAGAAATGTAATTTAGAAGTCGTAGATTAGAACACGCTGTAGTTGACTCGTACATAATGGATATAATTCACTACCATAAGTATACAGTCGCGCAGCAGCTCGTGTATAAACTGCGCATTCTGGTACATTATCGTGAAAAAGGGTTATTATTTATTCGCAATTTACCTAATTAATTGAATGATTATTCTTATAAACCTTTAAAGGAATTTTAAAAACATGAAACTTAAAACAGTGGCCCGTGCTGGATTTGTTCATTTGTTTGGGCTTATTTTGATACCGTTTTCAGTGTCATAATGAATGTCCATTTGAAAAATGTCTAAATTTGTCGTATGGGGTTCATATGGGCACTTCTCACTCATCGTGTGCCAACCTACTTATACGCCAATTTAATATGCTAATTTAATTTAAAACCCGTTAGGGGTTTTTGAGATTGTTTTTTTCCAAAAAAAAAGTCTTAAAAATATGATGTATAACCTTTCACTTTGGTTTTATAATGGACTAATTGGAATTGTTTTCAGTGTCTTATGAAAACCGTTGGTAATCATAGTTTCGGCTATATATTCTAACCCCAATGTCTAAATTTGGCGAATGGACGCATTAGTTCAGTTGGGTACTTCTTGCCACGCACGTCAAACATGTTGTTGAACCATATGTCTATATGCAGAAGTACCATAAAGTATTTAATTATTATTCAGTTTCTTGGCTACCAGATTTTAGCTGGCGAGATATAAAAGAAACAGTTAACAACATTCCCACAATAATTATGGGAAAGAATAATAGCTTCTATTAAAGGAATCAGGAGCAACAGGAGGGAACATATCGTTCTTTTATTCATAAATACTATTGTTGTATTGGAGCAGGCCAAAGAAGAATATTCTATGCATTTATTTTTTGGAAAGTTGTTTTGATAGTTTGGCATTACTATGGGTTATGACTGCATATGTATAATAAAAGTTTTTAAAAAGAATATGCAAAGAAATATAAACGTGTAACTGAAATGCATTGTATTTAATTTTATTTTTTTATAAAATACATTAACTATTTATCTATTGACTCTAAATTGGTACTCTAATTTAAAAAAAAAAACCTTAATTATTATTCCAATAACTTTCGAATTATAACTTATTGTTTTACTTTAGAATATAGAAATAGTCTCCATGAGAAATGTTTTAATATTATTTAATAAATAATCACATGCTGCAAAAGTAACTCAGCACAACATTACAAAAGCCCTAAAAATTAATAAACCTGCATGTCATAAAAAATATTAGATATTTACATATCTAGTCATAATAAGCCTAAATATTAGATTACTATTATATTATACTGCGTGTTGCCCTTTTCCCCGCAAAACTCTTTCACATAGTAAATGTCACACCAAGTATAATATAGACTTATTGGTTTTCGTTATTCCACGTGAAATAATTAAACGGCTCTAGGGTTCTAGTTTCTTTACGAATTGAAAAACCCAATAAGTCGACATGATACTTTTTATTCAAAATGACATTTACTTGTAGACAAAAATTCTTTAGAAAGATTCATATGTAGTTTGTTTCTTCCTTCAATTGTATAATTAGTTGATTTTTAATATTTGGAATTTTAAACTTAAATTAATTTACCTTCATTGTTGTTATCGGTATTCATTGTTTTCTTTCTTCGTTTCCACATTGTTTGATATGTATTTTATTGTATATTTTTCTCTATTTTGACGCTATTTCAAGCGGCTGTAACTTTTTAAGGATTTGAAAAACAATTAGGTCTATATGAAAAGTTTTAGTGAATAAGAAGATTCATATAAACTAATTTGTGTTTTCCAATCCTTAAAAAGTAACAGTCATTTGAAATAACAACTAAACATAATAAAATAGAGGAAAATACCATCAAAGCATCAAAACACGAAAAAAAAAAATACAATCAAAACCTACCTGTAAAATTATAAAAATTAAAAAAATACTTGTTAAACGTGCAAATTTTGTATATGCAGTTTGTACCTCTGAGGGCGTTTCGCCATGTCCATCGTATACCCAACTGCTTTTCCAATTTAAATGTTTCTTTCTTCTCGGGTTCCTTGTGCAGTACGGTGTCGGCTATGCTTCCTCTATTATGTTATCGGTAAATTTTCTTGGTTGACCTTCAAACTAAAACAAAATAAAGATTAATTTTGGAAATGTTTGATTAAAAAAGTAACCATGACTTGCGTGCCAGGGGTTTTTCTGTACAGTACAATTACCAATGTAATTACCACAGTTTGTACATAAGGATAATCGTATTCATGATGAAGACATAATTCCTAGCATAATACACTATGGTTATATCGCTATCTGCATTTTTGTTTACCTTTGTTTTGTCTCAAGTAAATCATCTTTCTTCCTGGCCCGACACATTGAAAATATGGTTAGATTGGTTAGTTAATAGCCACACTCTCGAAGAAAAGACTCATCCCTATAGAAAATGCATCCCGCACGTTGAATACCAAGTGACTAAAGTTTTGTGTTCGCATCAAATGTCAGTCTTCGATCACCAGTTTAATCAGGTCACCGAAAATCTTCAAATTTAACAGCACAACCTCGCTCGCAATATCTATAGCCTAGAAGCACACAAAAAACAATTAATTAAAGAATAATATACAAAACGTTAAATTATATACTTACCAACATCATGAAATTGTGCTTTAATAAAATCCAGGCACTGTCACGTTGATTGTAAACAGAGAATTGGAGAGAACTTAGCTCCGAGCGCTCGACGAACACATAATGCCGATCCAGCTGACATCTCTCGGCGAAACAAATGCTGTATTTTGCCAATTTCAAAATATAATTTAAAAAGGTGATAAAAATGCAATATGATCAGTCATAGCTCCAGTTCTTTCCTTAAATAGAACTTAAATTATCAAATAAAATTCAAATGACAGCTACAAATTACATCACCATGTGACGAAAGCCACGCCGTTTCTCCGGCAGATGGCGTTACAGTCGATGCACCGTAAATCTGTCAACAATTTATTACACGTATTTTTCACATTCAATATAACTAAAATTCACTTTTCGATTGCGCTTTCTTCCTTTCTGGTCCTCTTTGGCTGTATAGTTGCCACTTACCGCTAGTGTTTCTGATCCCGACGCGCTACAAATGTATGTTCACACGTACACATATATGTTCGCAAGTCTTCTCCTTAAAAATGTTTTACACTTTGATCGCGGCGGGTGTCACTTTAACTCTTACCGTATTTCTATATGAGCCCGGGGACATTATTGTCCATCTGATTATCTTTTCGGTGTATATTAGCGTAATTTTAGCGCGTTAGTGACCGAAATCTGATGGTTCCCGCAGCGCGCTCAAGCTACTGTCAAGTGTCAACAACAGTCGCTTAGCAACGTACGTATTTGACAAATTTTCTGACGTATCTCGCGGTACACCCAAAATTTCAACCGATTTTAGCGAAAATCGGAAAAAAATTCTCGCCTCTCGAACTACATTTTTGCATTATCGTTTCTGTAATAGTTAGAAGAGCGAAAAAGATTCAACGGTAGCCGCTTGGGTATTATGAAGCAAAAGTGAGATCATAGTTTTAGCGGCCGGAATATTGGGCGAAAATTTTCTCCGATTACTTTCACGGTTTTAGTATAATAGACGTGGGACAAGGTCGCAAATTTTGCGGCGACTAAGGTTGTAGTGGGGATCCGCTGGTGATGCAGTATCTTCAAACTGGTGAATAGCTCGTATCGGTCACCGCGCGGGTATTTTTCGTTCAAAGCAACGACAGGGGCACCCCAGTCGATGCAATGTGATCACTGGCGCTCGCAAGATTCTTAATAGTAATTCCACCAATACTTCCTTGAGTTTAGATTATAAGCCACAAATATAATGTAATTTTTACATTAATAGTTAAATAATACTATATTAAATTAATAATTAGTAAATAAATAAATATAATATAATACGTACATTAACAATCGAAAAAACGTATTAATTTCTATTGTTGTATAAATCACATCTAGCCAACGCCTATTTAAATAAAATTAAGTTGTCAACAATAATTTAAATTATGACTGGTGTCACACAAGTTTGATACATGTTTTTTACTTTATCATACGCAGTATGATGAAGTATTGTAATCGTGCCGAAAAAAAAAAATTGAGATTTTAGCGGAAATAGGTCTTTATGGGTCCCCTGAACATTTTTGACCAAGGTACAAAAAAATGTCTGTGTGTGTGTGTATGTGTGTATGTGTGTGTGTAAACGATTTTTGTGGCGACGATTCCGGAGAAACTACTAAAGGCATCGGAACGAAAGTTCATATTTAGAAGTTTTGTTACCAAACTTAGAGCTAAAAAGCTTTTGGTTGAAAAGGGTCCAAAGGAACTGGTAGTTTATTCTAAGCCTTTTTGAAGGATTTTGGAAATGAGTCGCCATTTCTGTAATTTCGACAAAATAGTTAATTAATAAATTAAAGTAGAGGAAATTTTGAATAATTTATGCCTATGACATTTTTTGGTAAAATTAATAGTTTAGCTTTTTAGTTTATTCTAAGCCTTTTTCAAGGATTTTGGAAATGAGCCGCCATTTCTGTAATTTCGACAAAATAGTTAATTAATAAATTAAAGTACAGGAAATTTTGAATAATTTATGCCTATAACATTTTTTGGTAAAATTAATAGTTTAGCTTCAAGAGCAAATTCTATTTGATCGAGATCGGTCGCATCTGCATTGATATGAAATTACAAAGTAGCCAGGATTTTGACAAATATTTTTTTGTGTTGTCACATTCGAAAACAGCTGATCTCATCAGAGGTTGGAGAACCACTATGAAACGTTGCCGCTGTATTGCGGCAAATTATAAAATACAAATTTCAAATAAAATAAGATCACCAATTTGATTGTTTGTTGATAAGAAATATCAACCCGTCTTTATATCTAATTCTAAAAACGATACATTGAGAAAATTATAAATAAAGTATAGCGATGAGTGTAGTTTTATTTTAGTATGTTGGTAGGGATGTGTCATGAACAAATATAAATCTGTCAGAAATTGAATTACCTTTTTAAGGTGCGTTTTCATTAGTGATAATGGCAGTGCTAGCAGACGCCGTTACAGTATTTCCAATAGAAAATTGCTAGTGACTCATGTTTATGTACATGCAAACTAATATGTGTCATTATCACGAAATGTAAGAAATACTATAATTTCGTATTCTACCATCGCCATTAGCTACCATTACCTACCAATCGGAACGCACCTTTAAACTTGACGTTTCGTCAAAGTGGTACCAACCTAGCATTTACTATACAGAAATCATTTTTTAAAATACGTATTTCTTAAAAAGCAACACAATAAACGTTGATGTCGCTCCTGCCAAAAACTAGATAGCACGACTCGCTCACATGCGACGGCGACACTCCGTCTTCGGTGACGCGCCGCATCACCGCTCGTCGCGCTATTCCATACTTTCGGCACTTGTGACATAAATAACTATTATTCTAATGTCGTAGTGTAGGTAGTGTCAAATGCTGATGCTTTTGCAATACCTACGATTTATCTCAATAAAATAGATTCTCATGCAGCTAAACTATTAATTTTATATATTGTATGATAAAGTCATGTGCCTGGCCACATCAGATTTTTTTTTTTGTAATTTACATTACGAAATTGGTGTACTGGCAAGAACATTTGATAAATGTCATTTGATATTATCAACATTTGTAGAATAATTAGTGATTGAACAATATAGTTAATATTACCGTGTCATTTGGAGATATTTTTCACAATGCAAATACTGTGTTTGTTAATCATTTAATAATGAATATTATATATAGTATATTAAAAATTATATACAAAAACAAATAATCTTTTTAAAAATGTCATATATGGTATGTTTCTTATCTTATATCACTAATAATGATTCGCCCTTTAATGATATTATTAATAATACAATAATAAATGTGTATATAATACATACATGTGTTTAAATTTAGAAAGGAATAATTTTTTGTTGTAGTTTTACATGAACATTATTTACTACAAAATTTGCGGTTGATGCGATATTAACAAACTAGAGGTTACTTTTTCCAAATGGAATAGTATTTTATGTTCTATGTCCTTAGTTCTGTCTTTTTTTCGAATTCATGAATGTTCAAATTTTCGTTCAAGATTTACGACATTGGATTGATTCGCTATAAATTGTAAAAAAGTCACATTACCACAACACTTTTATCTATAATTTGATGTATACCATGTGTAAATTGATACAAAATTAAGCTCACTATGGATGCTTGGTTTGTAGGACGTACTAGCTCTAATCATTCTTCTTAAAAATATACGTTAGCGTGACCTTTGAACATTTGGTAATAACTTTAGACAAAATTCCGGCTCAATATTTTCGAGTGTGGTGATGACTTTTATGAAAATCGAATATCGATTTTTTCAATTGATATTCGATTTTCATAAAAGAAAACTGTTGGATTGGAAACAATTGCCCAGTGAGGTGGCCACCACGATTACCAGATCTTACACCTTTGAATTTTTTTCTTTGGGGGCACGTTAAAAACAAATTATATAAAAGATCACATAACGACATTGAGGACCTAAGGCAGCATTTTGAAGAGTGTATCAATGCCGTTAGGAGGAGATCTATATAGCAAATTGTACTCATGTAAAGTAAAACACCTCTTTTTGCAACTAAATTATTTATTTAAATCAGACCGGTTTCGCCCTTTCGATCAAGGGCATCATCAGTGAAAGCGAAAATACATATAAATCATTAGAATTATGTGCGCCTGGGGTAGAAAAATTCGATCAAAATTCACTAAAAACATTTTAAAAAATCAAAAACTCACTGTCATGTTGCTGCACCAACGTCAATCGTGAAGCCGTTCAACATAAAGGTCAAACACGGAAAAAATCAAATATAGATTTTTTCAATTGATATTCGATTTTCATAAAAGTCATCACCACACTCGAAAATATTGAGCCGGAATTTTGTTTAAAGTTATTACCAAATGTTCAAAGGTCACGCTAACGCATATTTTTAAGAAGAATGATTAGAGCTAGTACGTCCTACAAACCAAGCATCCATAGTGAGCTTAATTTTGTATCCATTTACACATGGTATACATCAAATTATAGATGAAAGTGTTGTGGTAATGTGACTTTTTTACAATTTATAGCGAATCAATCCAATGTGGTAAATCTTGAACGAAAATTTGAACATCCATGAATTCGAAAAAAAGACAGAACTAAGGACATAGAACATAAACTACTATTCCATTTGGAAAAAGTAACCTCTAGTTTGTTAATATCGCATCAACCCCGAATTTTGTAGTAAATAATTTTCATGTAAAACTACAATTAAAAAATTATTCCTTTCTAAATTTAAACACATGTATGTATTATATACATTTATTATTGTATTTTTAATAATATCATTAAAGGGCGAATCATTATTAGTGATATGAGATGAGAAACATACCCTATATGACATTTTTAAAAAGATTATTTGTTTTTGTATATAATTTTTAATATACTATATATAATATTCATTATTAAATGATTAACAAACACAGTATTTGCATTGTGAAAAATATCTCCAAATGACACGGTAATATTAACTATATTGTTCAATCAGTAATTATTCTACAAATGTTGATAATATCAAATGACATTTATCAAATAATGTTATCGCCAGTATACCAATTTTGTAATGTAAATTACAACAAAAAAAATGTACCAAACTTGTGTGACACCAGTTATAATTTAAATTATTGTTGACAACTTAATTTTAATTAAATAGGCGTTGGCTAGATGTGATCTATACAACAATAGAAATTAATACGTTCTTTCGATTGTTAATGTACGTATTATATTATATTTATTTATTTACTAATTATTAATTTAATATAGTATTATTTAATTATTAATGTAAAAATTACATTATATTTGTGGCTTATAATCTAAAGTCAAGAAAGTATTGGCGGAATTACTATTAATAATCTTGCGAGCGCCAGTGATCACGTTGCATCGACTGGGCTGCCCCTGTCGTTGCTTTGAACGAAAATACCCGCGCGGTGACCGATACGAGCTATTCACCAGTTTGAAGATACTGCATCACCAGCGGATCCCCACTACAACCTTAGTCGCCGCGAAATTTGCGACGTTGTCGGTTGCTTACTAGCATCGTGATTGGAGTGGTAGACGGAATAGCGTTGCCGAATTTACCAATTTGCTGCGCTCTCGATAGCTCATCGTCGCACACTGGTAAAAATGACCAATCTAGGTGGACATTTGGGGCAAATTTGATGTCAACAGATGGACACTATAGACTTTTGACAATTATTAGGAATGTTTGAAGTATTAGAAACCGCATTTTCAATCCGTATAAAATCAACAAACCGTGTTCAAAGCGGCTCTCTATCCAACGCATGCAACTGATTTTATCTTCATCTCTTTTAGTGGCTTGTATAACATAACGTGCCGAGCTACACCTTTGACCAATAGGTTCACCCATTTTAGAGGGTCTTGGTAGAGGTAAATACAAACTTTAAATCAACTAACACTATTTGAAAAATCTCAGATTTACCCGGTAGACAAGATCCGATATTGCTAAATATTTTCCTAAAAATAATCTTTGACAAGCTATAACTTTTTTTGCCCACCTAGGTCCACTTTACGGGTACCACAGTTGGAAAGTACATACTTCATAGAGTATGGAAAATACAAATTCATACCCGTCCGGACCCATAGAGCTAAGTAAAAAAGGTTTAGAATTGGAAAATCATATTGACTGGGTGTTTACTCATAAAATAACCTTTATTATGCAATTTTCTTGGGTAGAATCCAATGGTACGATCAGAAAATTCGTCGGGGGAGCCATTTTGCAGCAACGAACACCAACTTTAGTTTAAAAAAAAATCGCCTTGTCATATATTTTTTGACGGTAAACTCAATTTTGAATACAACTCAGAGAGAATGAAAATCCGTCGATTATTTCTTGAAATATTGATAATAGTCGGCACAAATACGTGGGGCGCCACTAAGAGGTGCACCTCACGAATGTTTTGACAACACAATTGGAATGTGGCGGTAAAGTTTATAAAAAGAATCGTTTCTCGTTCTAAAACAAATGTGCAATAACCAAAAATTAGCAGGATCTTTTAAGATAAAACATCCGGTATGATGACAAATTTTCTTTACGAGAGCAATGCTGATGAATTCTATAGGTAGGGTAGGTGCATCTAAGAGTACGCGGTCTCTAAGAGTACGCAGGCGATAAATAATAGGTCTGTTCGAGCAGCAGTAAAAACAATTGGGTAGTCTTCTGCGCATGCGCAATGAATGTTTTGGCCGGTTTCGTAGAAATTCGTAAATGTACGAAAGATTACGAAACGTCTACCAAGTGAACACATTCGTTTAGTTCGGTTGCGTACTTTTACGCAAAACCATAACCTCAAAAAGGAATCACAATTGTTGTTAACGAAATAAAATTTGTATTGTAGTGTTTATTGGTTGGCTGCCGTTGGACAATTACGTGCGTACTCTTAGGTGCATCTAGTAAATAACCTAATACTCGTCCCATTTAATTCTTTTAGGAAAATGTTCTCGCGAAAAGAGCTATTTGACGTTTGGGTAGCGGAAACAGCCAATGAGAAGGATGTTGCTGTTCGCCGGTATGTTAGCCAGCAACTAATATCAAAAGGGATAACGGACGAGCGCGAAAAAGAAATCGTGCTGAACGATATTAATACTTTTTTGCGAAAAATACGTTGTAAATGGATCACATGTAATTGGAGTAAGCGTAATTTCTTAAGAAAATTTTCCGACTGGCTTATGGGAGATGTTGGGCATGTGACCGAGCCAAATTTAAATATGAGTGCCGCCGCAAGTACTAGCAATGAGAAGTTTTTTAAACAATTCAACGAGTTAGGGGACAAGCAAAAAAAACGGCGAATACAATATTTATTGGATAATTATTCATATGAAGAGTTATCGTACGCTACTCGCCTCAGTCTCTACGCTTCGGGGCAGCGAGATGCTTGTGCTGTGGTAAAAGATCTAACGGAAAACTTGGCAGGCAGTGCAGCAACAATAAAAAGATTATACACGGCTTCAAATAAAACGTCGCCAAAGCGTTATTCCCCTGAAGAAGCGCTTTCTCTTTATATTCAGGGTAGATTTACAAAATTTTCGTACGTCCTTATACAAACAGGAGCCAAAGATCGATCAGCTCCAATTTATCCGTCGTATCCTACAATTTTAGAAGCAAAAAAGCAATGCTATCCTGTTAAAGAGTTCCTTACGTTAACGGAAACATCAGCAGAAGTTACATTGCAAGCGCTTCTAGACCATACTAGTCAACGTTTGGCATTGGCATTACAAGAACTCCTTAATAGCGATTTTGTCCCTTCAGATTTGACATTATTCTGCAAGTGGGGCTGTGACGGAAGTTCTGGGCATTCACTGTACAAGCAGCAATTTCGAGCAGATGAACATCAGCTGAACGACGACGAAGAACTACCGGACGAGTTATGCGATGAAGAAGAACGAACTACTCTCGAGGACGGACAGCAAGATCAGAGTAGCCATACTGATTATAGTCTCTATTCAATTTGCATTGTTCCACTACAATTGAAAACAACTGTTGGAGACCAACTTATTTGGAGTAACAATAGATCATCATCCCCACGATTTTGTCGGCCAATAAAAATTGCTTTTCAAAAACAAACTAGTGAATTGATAAGAAAGGAAATTTCTCAAATGAACATACAAATAGAAAAGTTAAAACCAACAAACATAAATGTGAACAACTCAAATATAAGAATTTATTACGATCTTAAAATGACAATGGTTGATGGGAAGACTATTAGCGCATTCACAGGTACATCTGTCCAAACGTGTAGCATATGTGGTGCTACCCCTAGGATAATGAATGATCTTTCGTCAATATATAGTCGGCCTAAGGATACCACTCAATATGACTTTGGGGTCTCATCTCTTCACGCCTACATTAGATGTCTGGAATTATTTCTGAATATTTCTTACCGGCTAGAAATATGCAAATGGCGAATTTTCAAAAAAGATGAGAAACACCAAGACATTTTAAGAAAACGAAGGAAAAAGTTCAAACACAGTTACGAGAAAAGACCGGATTACTCGTCGATGTTGTCAAACAAGGGTATGGCAGCACCAACGATGGAAACACTGCAGCACGTTTTTTTGAAAATCATAACGTTATCGCGTCCATAACAGGAATAAATGAAGATTTACTTAAACGTTTCAATGTCATACTCCAGGCTATCTCAAGTGGGTTCTCAATCAATAGTGACCGTTTTTTAGCTTACACAAGGGAGACTGCAGAGTTATACGTAAGTCTTTATCCCTGGTATCCTATGCCGGCAAGCGTCCACAAATTGCTGATACATTCCCATGCAGTAATTCAGTCGTGTTCCATGGCAATCGGAATGATGTCAGAAGAAGCAATTGAATCCAGGAATAAAGATTTGAGAAGATTCAGGGAATACAACACCAGAAAATTTAGTAGAACAGATACAATGGAAGATTTGTTTCATGCCCTTCTCTATTCATCTGATCCCTACATCTCAACACTGTCTAACAAGGATGGTTTAGTACATACGAAAACCGATAGCTGCTACTCCGAAGAATTATTATTTCTACTGTCAGAGCCTGTAGCCATAGGTTAGCAGCAAGAAAAATTACTACAGAAAACGTAGTAATAGTAGAAAACGCACTGAAATTAAAAATTAATTATAAAAAAATTATAAATTAAAAAATATTTTGTTATTTACTTAAAGTAAATTTTTTTAGTTAAACGAAACCGTGCAATTGTTTTTTTTCCCATCCTATTTTCCCATTTCCGAAAAGTCAAAATTAGACAAGTCGCATGACCATTGGACGGCTATCGATGCCGCACGGTCGCATGTCCACCTAGATTCGGAATTTTTACCACTGTGCGTCGGAGCCTCGATAGTTCCCGCGAGCGTGCACGCTTACGGTCCTAACTTTGAAAATCGACCCCTTGGTCTGATGTCAATCGTCACCGTACCGACAACGTGCAAAACCAAGGAGGCTATGGTTTTAGTGTTTGGTGTGCCGTGCTTGGCGAGCGTATTTTAGCATACCATATTTACGAGTAACATCGTAATGGCGACCGGTACTACCGGTACTAAATTATATAAAAGATCACATAACGACATTGAGGACCTAAGGCAGCATTTTTAAGATTGTTTCAATGACGTTACGTTAGTTGGAGATCTATATAGCAAATTGTACTCATGTAAAGTAAAACACCTCTTTTTGCAACTAAATTATTTATTTAAATCAGACCGGTTTCGCCTTTTCGATCAAGCGCATCATCAGTGAAAGCGAAAATACATATGAATCATTAGAATTATGTGCGCCTGGGGTAGAAAAATTCGATCAAAATTCACTAAAATCATTTCAAAAAAATCAAAAACTCACTGTCATGTTGCTGCACCAACGTCAATAGTGAAGCCGTTCAACATAAAGGTCAAACACGGATACAAAACATAACGGAGAATCCAGGTACATAGAGATGAAATGCTTTACAAGCTATATTCAAGAATATTGACGCTTGAGAAAAATTCTCTATAAAACTTTCCCGCGACAGGTGTGGTTGTGTACATGGCCGGCGGACAAATAAGCAGAGACCTGAATTATAGTAACAAGTATGCTGCGTTGACAGCGCCACTTCATGAGCGAGCGGTGTGAATAGGAAACATGAAGAATATTCAAATTTAAACTTTAAAGAATTACATTTAGGCAAGCCATACAATATTAAGGCGTAAAGTGCAGATTAAACAATTTATAAAATAACTTGAAGTTTCCCGGCTGAAGGACTCCGGTCGATGGCCGTTTCCAGGCGAAGTAGTATATATCTCAGAGCTTGAGCAGTATTCGAGCAGGAACAACATTGAGATTCGAGGTGTTCCTGAGAGAGATAGTGAGGATTTGGTTGCTGTTATTGGCTCCGTTGGAGAGTTTCTGGGAGCACCTGTGTCGCTTTCTGACATTGATGCTATTCATCGCGTTCCCCATGGACATGGAGTTCGTGACCGTTCGATTCGCAAGCCTATTATCGTTAAGTTTTGCGGTCGGTTTAAGCGAGATGGTTTTCTTGCTGCGGCCGCTGTGAAGAGGCGCGCGGCTCCGGTAGGTTCTCCCGCCCCGAAGATTGAGGGAGTAGCAGACAAGTGCTTCTTTGATGAGCACCTTACACCTTCGAACAAGATTCTCTTCGGTAAGGCAAGAAGCGCTGCGAGTAGTATAGAAAGGAGAGTTCTGAACCCACCTCATTCCACCTCTACACCATCTTCTTATTTTAAAATGCGCCCGACTAAAACCGAGCGCTATCGAACCGGGCAACGTAAGTGTATGAGTCACACGTCGATGTTAGAGAGAGCACGCACAGGTCCGCGCGCTAGCGGTCCCCCTTTAAAAAGCAAACCATTTAAATTTTCGCGCCATAAGTTTTAAAGTGCCGCCACGCACCATTTAGGGTAAAAAAATTTAAAATGTCGCCACGCATGCGCAAATCGCCGGTTTAAATTAAATTTATCAGTTTAAAAATCCCGCGCGCTAACGGTGTATCGGCAGCCATCTTGTGCACCATCTTCTTATTTTAAATGGGCTGCACACCATCTTCTTATTTTAAATGGGTCGGACTTTTATACGATGCCGCCTTCTTGCTTTAAATGGGGTTTGAGCGGTCATCTTTGAACACCGTCTTCTTATTTTAAAATGTCAGCTCCAAGTACCATCTTCTTATTTTAAACTGTTAAAAAACTCTTAAACTTAAACTTAAACTCTTAAACGATACCATCTTCTTGTTTTAAATGGGGTTTTAACAACCATGTTCGAACACCATCTTCTTATTTTAAAATGTCAGCCCCTTTTGTCACTTCCGGTCGACACTTCCGGTCGGCACTTCCGGTCGCAATTTTTCATTTCCGGTCCAGATTTCCGGTCGGCACTTCCGGTCGCCATTTTTCATTTCCGGTCCAGATTTCCGGTCGGCACTTCCGGTCGCCATTTTTCATTTCCGGTCCAGATTTCCGGTCTCAAATTTTCATTTCCGCTCCAGATTTCCGGTCGGCACTTCCGGTCACCATTTTTCATTTCCAGTCCAGATTTCAGGTCGGCACTTCTGGTCACAATTTTTCATTTCCGGTCCAGATTTCCGATCGGCACTTCCGCTCGCCATTTTTCATTTCCGGTCTAGATTTCCGGTCGATACTTCCGGTACAGACCCTGTATAAATTATACAGACCCTGTATAATCCCAACAGAACCTGTATACAGACTCTGTATAAATTATACAGAACCTGTATACTGACCCTGTATATCACAACAGAACCTGTATACAGACCCTGTATATCACAACAGAACCTGTATACAGACCCTGTATATCACAACAGAACCTGTATACAGACCCTGTATAAATGATAACAAACCCTGATGAAAAAACCAACAGATTCATGTTGACAGCTACTATAAATTGGCAATCATATGCGCTACTTCTTCAGTATTATTTATGATGAAGGTCGTTAATCATCCATCATTATCTCTTCCATTAAATAATCTAGACGGTCTTTGCTCAGGCGATGAGTCAAAACAGCAACGGCATGGTGAGCTCCTACCAAACACTATAAGAGTAATTATTTGTGGCCCATCTGGATGTGGAACGACAAATCTTCTACTTAGTTTGCTATTTGAGGAAAACGGGTTACGCTTCGAGAATATTTACATCTTTTCCAAGACGTTACATCAACCAAAATATGAATTTATAAATAACATAATCAAGGAAATACCAGAAATTGAAATCTTTAACTATAGTAACAATGATGAAATTGTGGATCCTGAAGATGCTAAAAACAACTCTGTATTTATTTTCGATGACATAGCATGTGATAAACAGGATAAAATACGGTCATATTTCTGCATGGGGCGACATAAACTTGTTGATGCGTTCTACTTAACACAGACTTACACACGAATTCCCAAACATTTGGTGAGTGATAATGCGAACGTAATAGTTTTATTCCCACAAGATGTTCTGAATTTACGTCATATATATGATGAGCATGCTTCCACGGATATGAAAAGTTTCGAGAAATGTGTTCAGAGTGCTGGAAAGGAGGAAAACATAATGCATTAGTAATAATGAAAGATTTTGAAATTAAAGATGGTCGATAGGGGTGTCATAGAAAATATCATCAGTATCAATAAACCATTGTGTAGAAGAACAATGATGATGAAGAAGAAGAAGAACCAGTTGAGATATGGCAATCTCAAAAAGCGATCACTACTTCAGCGAGATGGAAAACACATTAAGCGACGAATTAGTGAAATTGCAAATGTTGTAAGAAAAAAATATCTAGCATTGAGATTGGGGCGTGAACATGATGCAGAAACAATTGAGCGTGCTGTAAAACCCATAACTAGCTCTTTAAAAGACATCTCATCCAACACATTAAATTTACTGAAGAAAAACATTAAAAACGAGGAAGATATTAAAAAAGAAAATATTAAACACGAAGAATACGAAGAAGACGTTAAGACAGAAGATTCAAAGGTGGAAAAGTATGAAACAATGGACTTATCAACAATTCCAGGCGAAATTCGAGAATTATATGAAACCGGTGTAAAAGGACGATTAGATACGAGCTATGGAGTACAATACAATAACACCACCAATACTTGGACCTTAGGCTCTAAACCCATAGAATTTTCGGGGGATAAAATCATTATCGATAATCGAAATACTTTTCGTGGAAGTAAAGGGTTATATGAATTAATATTTCTAAAGAAACCCATCGGCTATACTTCAAAAGATTTTAATACGTACGGCGAAATTTTTAACATAAATTTAACGAGCGTGCATAAACGTAAATTTGAGGAGGATGCTCAAAATAGAGGGAGTACATCATTCAAATACATTAAAATAATAAAACCATTGCTTGAAAAGACTACTAATCCGGATAGTCCTATAACAAAAACAAAAAAAAAGTGGTGATGGCCTTCAAATGGCCTGCAATAATAAGAAGGTGGTTTATATATTTTTGACGACATCAATGAGTTGATAGAACGATTAAAGCTATTGACCGCTTCACAAGCTGCTGGAAATAATTCTCATACTAACGAAATTGCATCTATTATCGAAGAACTGAGAGAAGTTGAAGTAATTTTCTAACATGGGTGTAGATAAATTTGGTAGATCACCTAGATCTACTACTAGCCGACAAGGTCAGCGAGCAACAATGTTCCCACTAACTAAAGATGGTGGTTATGATATTCAAAGTCGTAAGTTGAGCAATATCGGGGTACCCATAAATGACCACGATAGCGTTCACAAACAATACGCTGACACCGGAATTCTAGAATCCATCAATTTTACAAAGAAGGAATTGAAGACGTTGATGCAAAAAACAATCCCCGATAAGTTGACCAAACTGGATAGTGATATTCGATGTTATATTAATAATGAAATTACCTCTATTAATGATAATATTACTACAACACAATCTCACATCGATTCTTTTAAAAGTATCGCTACCAACGACATCAAATCGGGGACATCTAAAACCGACGAATTAGAAGAAAAACAGAAAGAAATATGGAAAGAATTGCGAAAACACCGCGAAAAAATAGTGTTTCTTAATCATGCTAGTACAGTAGTAGATAAGGATTTACGATCGTTTGCTCAACTCACTAGAAGTGAGGTCTCAGATATAGAAAAACGCGTATCATTTCTCGAGCACAAGTTAAAGTTCAGTGCAACCTCTACCGTCACACCGTAAACTTTATAAAATGAGCAAATTTAGCAAGGCAAAGGAGACTGTTGTAAACGAGCTACATAAGCCGGCTCGCAATAAGTTTCCTAGACGAAGAACCATTCTACACGGTATAGATGATCTTTGGCAGGCAGATCTAATCGAACTCATCAAATATTCCCGCTTCAATAGAGGATTTAAATATATACTAATTGTAATTGATTGTTTTTCAAAATTCGTATGGATGGAGCCGATTAAGAATAAGTCATCGAGTGAAGTGTCACGTGCCATGGGATTAATATTGAAGAATTCACAACAACGTATTCCAAAGAATCTGCAAACCGATAACGGTACCGAATTCTATAACGGTCAGTTTAGTTCGTTAATGAAAAAGTATTCAATCAATCATTACTCAACCTTTAGCGTAATGAAGGCGGCCATAGTTGAACGCGCGATTAGAACCATAAAACAAAACTTATTCAAATTATTTAGCCTATATGGAAATTACAAATGGCATCATCTACTACCAACCGTCACATCAAAGTATAATAATTCAAAACATAGAACCATAGGAAAAAAAAAACCGTAGACGTAAATTCAAAACAAGTGGAAGCTGTACTACTCGGAACCGTTTACAATCACATAAAAATCGCTGGTAAGGGTAAATTTAAAATTGGTGATATAGTCCGCATAAGCAAGTTCAAACAGGTTTTTACCAAAGGGTATTTACCGAACTGGACAACGGAATTGTTTAAAATTACGTCAGTTAGAATAACAAATCCTGTGACGTATATGCTGAATGATATGGAAGGTCGACCAATAAAGGGGGCATTCTACGAATCAGAATTGTCAAAAACGAACTTACCCGATGTGTATCTTGTGGAGAAAGTTTTAAGAAAAAGACGGGGTAAAGTATTTATAAAATGGCTTGGTTTTGATAACACCCACAACAGCTGGATCCCAAAGTCAAACATAATGTAGTGGGGTAATCATTATAAATTCAGGTAGTCACCGTCTTATAGATCAGTTGAGTGAAATATGATAATGATGAATAGTCCGTGCAACTACTGGTCGACAATCGATAGGCTGTATACCAAATATGAAGAGGCTATAAAAAATTAAACGCGATTCATCAACGAGTCGTGCTATGATGTAGAAAATGTGAAAATAATAACTGGATTAAGTGCTGCTCGAGGTTTTATCCCCATGATACGAATTACATCATCTGCTGATACCAACAACAATCATATCCCCATAATTCATTCTGATTGGCCAATACTGGTTCGAACGTTGAAGGGCTTCTTGGAAAATGACAACGACCTCCGATACAAGAATATTACAACTGGTGAGGGAGAATTAAAGTTTGAAGAAATTGAGCCTGAACGACCCTCATTAGGAGTCAGTGTTGTGCTAACCTTCAGAAATATATCAATTCATCTTTGTGAAATAGACATATCCGGTATTTTGTATCTTGATGATGTAATACAATGTAAGTATTCTAAGATAAAAGAGTTATGTATAAAAAATCCAAATGAATTTAATTATACGGTGTTAGATTATCTTAGTCTTTCTAACACACTCTAAAACCATAACATAATCATATTTAGTCTTCAGTTTGTCATCGTCATTCAGCCGACATGTATCATAAGTCTTCAATTGTATTATTAGTATTAGTGTATTTGTTCATACGAATAGTTTGTATAAAACTTAGAATAAGACATCAATCGCTCGCTCAGGACTCTAACGTATGCGATAACGTTATTTCACATATTACACGTGAAAGGACTTTGAGTGATTTTACTGATGAAGAGTTAAGATTATTCCCCATCAAATATCTACGAACACATGTATCTGCACAACAACTGCAAAATGTATGGCATAAACTGCCAAAGGCGTATTTGGAAGATGATGAGTTAAAATCGAAATTACCCTGCTACAAGCATTACAATACTCCGGACCAGATGACGCACTACGATGGACCACCACCTTCACGAAAAGACTGTCAATTTTGTAAAATATTGAATATGTAGATACAAATTGATGATTTATCTAAATAAATGTATTAAACGAATTATGCTGTATTATTTATTTTTAGTGATGTAGGAAACGGGGTGTCTAAAATATACTATAAAAAGGGGGCTACTTTCGAAAATCTCATTAGTATCAATGAATACGTATAAGGGAGAGGGTCTGTTAAACAAAATTATTAATAATCTACCGTTTGAACTACATTTACCGGGGTATCAGTTTTGCGGGCCTGGAACTAAATTACAAAAGAGGCTACAACGCGGTGACGGGGGAGTGAACAAACTGGACATAGCCTGTAGAAAGCACGATATCGCGTATTCTAAACATAAAACTTTAGAGGATCGACATCAGGCAGATAAAGAACTCGAGTATAGTGCTTGGGATAGAGTCAAATCATCAGACTCTAAATTGGGTGAAAAAGTATCCGCTTGGTTTGTTACTAACGGTATGAAGTTAAAACGAAAACTTGGTATGGGAATGCCAACATCTAAACGTTCCAAAGTTGTAAAGAAGAAGAAGAGAAGGATGAAGAACCAGAAGCCAAAAGTTGCATTCCGCAAAGCAATTGTAGATAAAGTTGCCAAGACTATTAACAAATCTGATAATTTGAGAGACGCATCACGCTTAGCTGTACAAAGTGCTCGTTTAGCTGTTAAAGATGCTGGGGGAAAGTCAAGAGTAAGAGTCCCCCGTATAATCCCAATTCCCAAGACTGGTAGCATCCTTCCTCTACTACCAGCAATTTTTGCCGGACTATCAGCTTTAGGAGGATTGGGTGGTGGAGCAGCTGGTGTATACAGAGTCATAAAGGGTGGACAAGAGGCTCGAGATAAGTTAAAGGAATCGGAGCGTCATAATAAAACGATGGAAGCGATAGCTATTGGTAAAAAAGGATCTGGATTATTCTTGAAGAAACATAAATCTGGCTTAGGGTTATACTTGAAGAAAAATTTTTAAAAGAGCTACCCAAGAGACCCCTAACCAACATCGATTTAGTGAGATACGCGAAAATATTAAAAATCCCCAATTTTCGGGGAGTCTTTATGTGCGACACATTACCGAAAACACCTCACACCCCAAACGAGTCTGGCATTGTTAATTTGGATAATGATAGTGGAGCGGGGACTCATTGGGTAGCATATCGGAAGATAGGACATCAAGTCAACTACTTTGATAGTTTTGGAAACCTGCGGCCGCCAAAGCAGTTGATAAAATATTTCAAACATTGTAAAATTACATATAATCATGAAAATGTACAAAGGAAAAATACTTACAATTGTGGACACTTGTGTTTAGAATTTCTAATAAAGTATAAATAGTAGTACGCACAACAAAATTGTTTAATTATGTCTCAAACGTTCACCCTAACAGGTACCAAGAGTACACTCTCAATTGATTTCTACCCCCCAATAGAATTGGAACATAGATCACAGTATTCCCTAGCTCTACTTGCTCTGCATACGTACAACAGTATTCCCAATATTGAGGAAGGTGTAAACAATAAATTTTATTTCGGAGATCCAAAGTTAGATAAGCAAAAACAACAACACGAAGACGTAATCGAGATTCCTACAGGATCATACGAGCTCAGCGATATTACGTCACACATTCAGGAGGAGTTATCCGCGCGCGGACATATACCAGCATCATCAGATAAATCTACATACGATAATTATCTATCGATCAGGGGAAATAATAATACTTTGAGGTGCGAAGTGAAAAGTGAACTACGAATTAACTTTACTAGTGAAAATTCCATTGGACGAGTGTTGGGGTTTTCACCGAAAGTACTTATACCGAAAACTAAATATCAATCCGACTTACCGGTAAATATAAGTAAGTTGTTACGATACGTGTTGAGTGCAATATTATCCACGGCTCGTATTATAACGATAAAACATCGCATACGTTGTATGAGTTTGCTCCAACCGTAGATCCTGGCTATAGTATCGATATAGAACCAAGTAATTTAGTATACCTACCCGTAATAAATCAGCATTCCATATCCAATATCACGATAAATTTACTCGATCAGAGTGAGGAATTGGTCAACTTTCGGGGTGAGAAGATTGTCATTAGATTGGAATTGAGAAAACTCAACTAACATGGGATTGGTTTTCAATACCCAACTACCTGGAAGGTATATAAACAAGCAACATTTTCAAGCAGGATCAGTTAGTGTTCGACCAACAGTAGTAGTACAACCATCATCGATTAAGCACTGTTCCACATTTTCCGCAGAAAATATTCAGTTTTTACGTTCTCTAGGATATCATGTCAGAAAAACTATCGTTATTCGGAAACCCCGAATTTGATACTTCCATAGCGCGAGAAGTGATCCATACTTACCATCCCACAACTAAATCTTTCCAGCCGAACGATGAAATTGAGATCACAATCAATCAGAAAGATGTTCTGGTCTCGATGTATGAGAGCGCTCTGTACGTTGAGGGAAATATTGAGCATTCAGCTACGGGAAAGGGTACTGTTAGGATTACAAACAATCTGGGTGCGTTTCTCTTCGGAAGTATCAGCTATGAACTCAACGGTATTGAGATTGATAGAGTTGAAAATCCAGGAATTACGACGCTCCTAAAAGCCTACTTGTGCTTAAGTGAAAATGAGTGTAAAGCTCTTCAAATTGCTGGACTCACATACCCGCTTGATAAAAACATGTATACGCTGCACGAGGATAACAAATTCTCTCTTCGTGTTCCTCTAAGTTTTCTGCTGGGTGTTTTTCATAACTATAGACGTGTTATTTGCGGACGTCATAAGCTGCGTTTAGTACGTGCTAAATCTGATAATGATTGCTATCAAATTGTTCTCCCAGAAGCCGATAAGGATGCAACCGATTTGAAAACTTTGAAAATAAATCTCACCAGCGTTCAATTAAAAGCAAAACATATAATCCCCTCAGATATCGTTAAATTAGAAATTTATGAGGAACTTAAGCGTGACAAAGCCATACTAATACCCTTCCATAAGTGGGAATTACATGAGCTACCGAGTCTTAGGAATACCAACAACGATATCTGGGCAGTGAAGACAACCGTCGCCCTCGAGAGACCGCGATTCGTTATTGTTGCATTCCAAACAAATAGGAGAGATAACATTAAGAGTGACATATCATACTTTGATCATCTGAACATTACGGATCTGAGGGTGTATTTAAATTCCGACTGCTACCCGTATGAGTCTATGCGTCTGAACTTTGATGAAAAGAGATACACCGAAGCATTCCAGATGTATTTAAACTTTCAGACTAGTTTCTTGGGTCGTAGTCACCCCGAACCTCTGCTAAATTATACAGATTTTAACGAAAGAGCCGTATTCGTACTGGACACATCTAAACATAGTTCAGAAGTTGTGCTCCCATCAACCTGCGACATCAAACTGGAATTTCAAAGTTCCAAGCAATTCCCTGATAATACTAAAGCTTATTGCATTATCGTTCACGATAGCATTGTTGAATACATTCCTGTGCATGAGCTCACCCGTCAAATTAGATAGTAGCAGTGGGGGATTTTGCCGATGGAGAATTTTGCTCAGTTTAATTCCTACTCCCATCAACGATGCCGGCTAAAGCAGTATCTAAGAAATTAAGTGCTCTTAAACGGAAGCAGCAAGTGTTACGCGACCAATTAAAGTTATTCTTGTCAGAACTGGAGGATTTAAATGGAACTATTGCAATGTACAGTTTTGTGAAGAAGTTTGAAACAATCAACATTACGTCATAGGTGGGGATAAAAAGTAGTATATATTAGTAGGTGATAATAAATTCATTTAGTTTCCAGTTTACCATCAAATAAAAACATTCAAAATGAAAATCGTCGTGGTCGACATCCAAGGTTTTCAACTCAGGTCTGACGAATTTATAGTAAAAGAATTGTGCATTTACGATGGTAAATATCCAGTTAACCATTTATTCATACCATCCACCAAATATGAAGAGCTGAACGAGTTGGAAAAGAAAACTATCCGTCATCTCTCAACACATCATCATGGTCTCGACTACTGCGGAGGCTTCATCGAGCTGAGCAAACTATCCAACGTCTTGGAATTACATCTCAGTGATGTGGATCGCGTCTATGTAAAAGGTGCTCAAAAATATGGAGTACTATTGGAACATTTGACCAATATGAAGTTTCAACCACACATTATCAATTTGGAGGGGATTGAATCCTGTTTTTTTTTCCTATACTAAATTGATGTAAATAGCTAACGTTTATTTTAATTTGTGGTAAGCGTTCAACCACCTATGCTGCGAGATAAATATTTTCTAAGTTTTAATATTTTCCTTCTTTATTGGTGACAATGGTGTTGTTTGTAATACTGACTTCTTTTAGCGCGCCCCGAAAATAAAATCGTAGTGCGTTCTCTCTCTAGCATCGATGGTTCTCTCTCTCTAACATTGATGTGTGAGTCATACACTTAGGTTGGGCGCGCTCGATACCATATCACAACATCCTGTTACTACTGATAAGTGCTACTACTGATAATAATAATAATAATACTCTTTATTTCCATAAGGCAACATCGTTACATTGGATACGTCATATACAAGGGCGGACAAGCAGATAAGCAACTTAAATATAAAATAAATAAACACAGATACAAACAAATAAATACACAGGCGCAATATCCACGAAGGCAAAACAACAAAATCAGCATATAAACAAACAAGCACAAATCGGCAGTAACGGCTCACAGTGAACATGACAAAAAATCTTGTAAACTGTAGTAACTCCTCTCTATCAAAAAAGATTTTAAATGTTTTTTAAAACTTAACGCCGACTCACAGTGTTTAATGGACGATGGTAACAAATTAAAAAGTTTAGGACCCAAACAGTTGGGCGATTTAGCCTTAAAGTCTAATCTTGCATACGGAACAATTAAGTCATTGCGGTAACGAGTGTGTATACCGTGGACATCACACCTTTTCTGAAGGAAATCTCGATTCTTAAAAACAAAGAGACACAGTTCATAAATGTAGACACAACACACTGTTAAAATTTTTAAATCTTTAAAAATATTTCGACACGATGCAGTGCGATCAACTCCGGTCATAATTCTCAAAATCCTCTTCTGAGCAATAAAAACCTCATGAATGCCGGATGACCCACCCCAAAAACAAACCCCATATGACAAGCGTGAACCCACCTGGGCATGGTAGAACTGAAGCATTTGTGAGCTCGAAAGATATGGCTTCAGCGCTCGAAACTGGAAAGCAATCGAGCCGAGTTTCGATGACAGTCTCGAGCACTGCTCCCTCCAGTTGAGATTGCTGTCAATATGAAGACCCAAGAACTTAATCATTGATGTCGCTTCGATCCTGTTGTCGAGATACCTGAGTTCGAAAGGATCAACCAGCCTTCGCGGGGTATGAAACTGCATGAGGTGGGTCTTACCGACATTAAGATAAAGGCGAACTTAAATAAAGAGCTACTGCATCCTGTTTGTAATCTATTGTTTGCAATTATTTCCGTATGTAATATTAATAGAGACGTTGTGGAAAACTTTAAAATTTATCCTATTTAAAATGGCGCGAAATTTGAATTTTATCGGTTTGCGCGTGGGAATTCAAAATTTTGATTTTTCGGTTTGCGTCTGCCAAGAAGATGGTATCGTTTAAGAGTTAACATTTTAAAATAAGAAGATGGTGTTCAAAGATGGCCGCTCAAACCCCATTTAAAACAATAAGGCGGCATCGTTTAAAAATATAACGCCCCGGTCGGCATGCCGATAGCGCGCGTGGGTTGGTACGTCTGGGGTTGGCAGGACTGATTTAAAACTTTAAAATTTATGGCGCGAATATTTAAATGGTGCGTGGCGGCACTTTAAAATTTTAAAATTTATAGCGCGAATATTTAAATGGCTTGAATTCTAAAGAGCGCGCGGACCAGTGCAGCGTTCTCTCTCTAACATCGACGTGTGACTCATACACTCACGTCCCCCGGTTCGGGCGCGCTCGGTAAACCGATTGGCGCACGCACTAGGGGTCACTCAAGGGCGTCCAAGCTGGCCCAATACCTACCGACCGGAAATCTGGACCGGAAATGAAAAATGGCGACCGGAAGTGCCGACCGGAAATCTGGACCGGAAATGAAAAATGGCGACCGGAAGTGCCGACCGGAAATCTGGACCGGAAATGAAAAATTGCGACCGGAAGTGCCGACCGGAAGTGTCGACCGGAAGTGACAAAAGGGGCTGACATTTTAAAATAAGAAGATGGTGTTCGAACATGGTTGTTAAAACCCCATTTAAAACAAGAAGATGGTATCGTTTAAGAGTTAACAGTTTAAAATAAGAAGATGGTACTTGGAGCTGACATTTTAAAATAAGAAGACGGTGTTCAAAGATGACCGCTCAAACCCCATTTAAAACAAGAAGGCGACATCGTATAAAAGTCCGACCCATTTAAAATAAGAAGATGGTGTGCAGCCCATTTAAAATAAGAAGATGGTGCACAAGATGGCTGCCGATACACCGTTAGCGCGCGGGATTTTTAAACTGATAAATTTAATTTAAACCGGCGATTTGCGCATGTGTGGCGACATTTTAAAATTTTTTACCCTAAATGGTGCGTGGCGGCACTTTAAAACTTATGGCGCGAAAATTTAAATGGTTTGCTTTTTAAAGGGGGACCGCTAGCGCGCGGACCTGTGCGTGCTCTCTCTAACATCGACGTGTGACTCATACACTTACGTTGCCCGGTTCGATAGCGCTCGGTTTTAGTCGGGCGCATTTTAAAATAAGAAGATGGTGTAGAGGTGGAATGAGGTGGGTTCAGAACTCTCCTTGCTATACTACTGCTGCGAAACAGAAAAATTATATGTCCGTGTGGACACGAAATTGTAATTTTTTTGCTCGTAAGGCTGCCGATGCGCATCCCGTTCATATAAAAAACGAGGCCGATATTGATAAATTTTAATTATGCTTTCCCCTATCGTTCAATTTTGCCACTTCTGTTGTTAAGATTAAATGTCTCATATATCATTGTATTATCAAAACACTCGTCGTCTTCGTACTAAGTTGCCTAGTCTTTACCAAAACTTCTTATTAAATTCTAATCTAGATGTGATTTGTTTGACCGAAACGTGGTTACATCCCGGTATTTATACCGCTGAAGTTTTTCCGGATTCATATCAGGTTTTTAGGTGCGATCGGTCTAGTGTGGGTGACGGTTGCCTGCGAGGAGGTAGTGTGTTGATCGGAGTTTCAACCTCGCTCCCGGCCACTCTGCATGCAGACTGGTTTGAGGGTGTTGAGACCTTAAGCGTTTCGTTAAGTTGCGGAATTTCAACGCTGCATGTATGTTTACATTCCGCCTCGCGATAATACAGCACTAAATAATTTCATAGATAAGCTTACTACTGTTTTTGAGCGTCACCCTAATGATAAGTTTTTGATATGTGGTGACTTTAACTTGTCGGAGTTGCGTTGGGCGCTTGATGCCGATTCTCATGTCTGCAACGCGGGTCGCTCGAGCAGTGCCATATGTGCAGATTTTCTGGACGCTGTCTCATTATGCGGATTAAATCAGCTCAACCATCACCCTAATGCTTTTCAAAACACGATCGATCTAGTTTTAACAAATCTTGATTCAATTTGTAATATAAATTTAAGTGATTCTCCTTTGGTTCGCGAAGACGTAGCACACACCACACTTGAGTTTTCATGTTGCTTAAGCACTCCATCAAATCTCGTCGAACAAACATCTTCGACATTTAATTATAGAAAGACTGGTATTGATGACTTCATTAACTTCTTTAGCTTTATTATGTGGGACAATGAATTGAATACTGAAAATTGTTAACGTGCAGTCCATATATTTTATTCTCACTTGTGGAGTGCGATTGAGAGATTTGTTCCTAAAAAACGCACACCTGCTATCGGATATCCTGTGTGGTTCTCGCCAGGTACTGTTAGAGCTATTCGTGACAAGAAAAGAGCACATGGGAGATGGATGCGCTTTGGGAGAGACACGGATTATATTATCTGACATTTTCGGTGTTGCGGGGCCGTGCAAAGTATTTAATAGATCGCGATTATAAAAACTACGTGCAGCGTGCGGAGACGGGTATCGCAACCAATGCAAAGCATTTTTAGTCATTTGTGAGGCGAAGGAGGGGCGCCAACAGTGGCGTAAATAGCAGGTGGTCAAGGTGTGCGACGCACACGGGCCCACGAGCCAGGGGGGCCCATTGGAGCCGGTCGGGTTTTTGGGAGGATTCGCGAAAAAAATAAGATCGTCGGCATAAAGGTAAAAGCCACTAACTAAAATCTAATAATCCCTGAGATTTAAGGCAACTTAGAACAACTTATTGATCCCTCCTCGTATGATTCGCATTTATAAGCATTTGGCTACGAATTAATTCCCGTTTCAATAAAATGTAACAATATATTAGTTCGTGACCTTTACCTTTAAGCAAACAATGTTGGTATTTCTTATAATTGTTCAAAAAACATTAACTGATGGGCCCCTCTGAGCGCTGGACACGGTTTTGGGAAAACGAGATCTGAGCTGTTACTAATAAATGAAGTGGAGCATTTTAAAACTCAGGCCTCCACGGATGCCATTCTAAACTCGATACATTATATTTTTTGTTACATAAAGACCAATTTTTTTTTGTAATAATGCAATTTTAATAAGACCAAGCAAGATAAACTTTTAATTCATTAGAATTAAAAAGATAAAATAACTTTCAAACTGCTTAGTCTCAATACATAAATTAAACGTTAGTCTAAAAGTACTAAATATATGTAAACACATAATAATAAACTTTAGATATACTTACAAACAGTATAAATATAATGCTTATAGCAATAATACCAATAATACCAATGTTAAATCATTTGACATCATATTATATAACACATCTAGGAATGTGTATCTTTATTTACTAACAAAATAAAATAAATAACTATATTATATAAAACATGTGGTATTATAATGAAAAATAAAAGATACATTATTTGTTATTAGTTTTGATTATATTATTGATTAAAATTACGAGTCTTCTTGCCTTTTAAGGACGCAAATGGTTTAATCAACATTTCCACATTCAGCTCATGAGCTCTTTCGTTTTCTATTCCTAACAAAGCTAAGCTGGACAAACGAGTCTGTTTCATGGTAGTGCGTAATTACGATTTAACAATTTTGAGTGTTGAGAATGTCCTTTAAGCACTGGCGGTGGAAACGGGAATAGTTAAAAATAAATAATAGCTGTGGATATCACTGAAAACGTAGTACACAAGACAGAATATTGAATTAACAACAATTATTGGGCAAAGTCATATACAGTATTTATATTTTTTATTTCGTTTATTTAATTTTTATTTCACATTCCTATATGATAGTAACTGTGGATGAAAATTTGTAGATAAATCGTCTGCATACGTCTCTATTAACGGCTGGCCTAACCGATATACATAAATTGTCGTCTGATGCCAAGCTTAAAATCTCCGGAAAAATTTATTTGAATAAGTTAGCATTTTCTAAGCTGCTGAATCTTTTTTTTAATTGTGTAATTATAATATCTAAAGTTGAATTAAATACCTATATTAAGTTTTCCTCGTCATTATTTAACCTTTGGTCATTACACAATTCATCAAACTGACGTTTTACTTTCCGTAGGGTTTTATTTTCAAATTTAATCTCTATATTCCACAATTTTGCTACATTAGCTGCTGTCGTTAACGCAGATTGAATTTTTTCTCAACTTGACCACACTGTCATACGCTCTGTTTAACACATGAGCGGCCTTTGGTAAGTTGTAGTTTTTGGATTATAACCATTTTGAAGCCGTGTTTAATGATGGCAAAATGTCTGTTTGAATAATTATATGAGCAACCGTTTCGAAGCATTCCATTTTCTTTTTAATACATGTTGCATCATTTCGCTCAAACGTGTAAAAAGTATAAAAATTCTTCTTAGTGCGCAGTCCAATCAGGGTTTAGGGGTTTCAACGTATTAAAATAACAGAACGCAAGAAAACAAAATTCAATTTAAGAAAAAATCCTCTCAGTGTATTTTTATTTAAATTTAATTTAATTTATTTATTTAAATTGCTGCTTTTGAGGGCTTAGGTCGTCGCTAAATAAAAAAAATCTAAAAAACGCTTGTTGGCCAAACTTAGCATAGGCTTCATCAGAGTGGGGGGGCCATTGTCTGTGTTCGCACACGGGCCCACTCACTCTTATTTACGCCACTGGGCGCCAATAATATTCCTTCGGTAATGACTTTGAACGGTGATGTTGCTACTGACGCTGGTGGCGTTTCCTCGTTGTTTAGTAAATTTTTTTGTTCAGTATTTGCTGCTCCTGTTGCGGGCGCTCCTGTCGGTGCTAACATGACAGAGGTCGGGTTGATGGGAGCTTTGCGCCTTGGACGGCTGGAGGTGGAGGATGCGCTGGGTGAGGTAAAAGTCGCTGACGGCCCTGGGGGATGGCATACCACTTGTCTTAATTAATAACTGTTGCAAAGCATTTTCATATCCACTTTACATATTATTTAATAGATCTCTAAATGAGGGTGTTTTCCCAACCAGGTGGAAGCGAGCCTGTGTTCTCCCTATATACAAGTCCAATGACCGTAGCATTATTTCTAATTATGGCCCAATATCACTCTTGCCACTATTTGGTAAAATATTGGAAAGATTGGTATACAAGCATCTATTCTTTGCATAATAATTCATAATTCTCTTGATCAACAATATCAAGTAGATGCAATTTATGCTGATTTCAGCAAGGCTTTCGATCGGGTTGACCATGACCTAATGTTGACTAAATTACGTCAATTTTCGTCTATAATTTTTTAATTGTAGTTTTACAGGAAAATTATTTACTACAAAATTCGGGGTTGATGCGATATTAACAAACTAGAGGTTACTTTTCCAAATGGAATAGTATTTTATGTTCTATGTCCTTAGTTCTGTCTTTTTTTCGAATTCATGGATAATCAAATTTTCGTTCAAGATTTACGACATTGGATTCATTCGCTATAAATTGTAAAAAAGTCACATTACCACAACACTTTTATCTATAATGATGTATACCGTGATGGGAGTATAGTATGGTGTGCTCGCCAGCTGGCCCAATATCGTCGTACTTGGCGCATGACGTCAGCGTCGAGAAAGAGGCTCGGCCGGCTGGCAACAATTACCGCGACGTGTTACCGCGTACCGAGAGCGTGTTTGTGTGCTATGTTTTACGTACTATATAAGTATCTAATATACATATAAGTATCTAATAACAATATTCATAATGCCAAATTGTGCCGTTTTTGGTTGTAATAACCATAACAGGATGAAGGAAGCAGTAGACATAAAGTTTTATACATTTCCTAAAAATGAAGATCTGTCGCTGCAATGGGTTCATGCTTGCGGTAGGAAAGATAAAATTAATCTGAAACACGGTAAGTTTTTAAAAGTTAAATCTACATCTTTTGTCATCAAAAGAATTTCAGCTGTTATTTGCTCCACGCATTTTGAGAGCAAATGTTTTTTCACCAGTTTGAAATACAAACTGCTTAACGAACCTCCACCGTAACGATTTAGGAATTTGCAGTGTGATGCAATTCCAACTTTATGCCTTCCTATTTCTGTTTCTTCAACTACAACAACTACCAAGCGAGCTAAAAGAATGGAAGCTAAAAATTATTTAGAAAATCGAGAACTAATTATACGAGAAGTTTTGTCAGACCCAAATAACAATAGCCACCAGGAAATAGAATCTGAAGCAATGGCTGAACAAGTTACCAATGATTGTTCAATAAATATGTTCGTATAATAAGCAATACATTATTAATAAATTGTATAATAAATCATTTTTTAGAAGTGAAGTAACGAAAGACATGGATGCTATGAAAATGAAAATTCAATTATTGGAAAAGGAAGTTGAAAATTTGAAATCGATAAATAAAGCACTGACACATGACAAAGCGGCCTCTGATTCAAAGTTACTAACATTCAACACTGCATTGAGTAGTTTACCTCAGGACAGATTAAGCGAATACTAAACCCAAATAAAAAGTACTTGTCTTGGACTTCGGAAGACATTGCATCGGCAATTTCTCTAAGAAGGGAAGTCCCAAGGCTTACCGATATTAAAAAAAAAATGGTTATCCTTTGCCAGCCTTAAGCACGTTAAGGAGGTGGGCGTTGAATCTTCAACTCAACCCTGGCATACTGACGGATGTCGTCAATCTTATGAAGCAGAAATCGGCAACACTAAATGAGAATGAACTTTTATGTTCATTGTCATTTGACGAGATTTATATTTCGAACAAATTATGTATCGATCAAAAAGAACAGCAAGTAATTGGAATACATAAAGCCTGTCAAGTGGTAATGGTAAGAGGTTTGTGTTCACAATGGAAACAACCAATTTTTTACAACTTTGATACGCCTATGAAAAAAGATATTTTGATCGATATAATAACTCAGTTGTATCATGCTGGTTATGCTGTAGTTTCCATTACAAGTGATATGGGCACAGGAAATGTTTCGCTTTGGTCACAATTGAATGTTGGTTACGACAAAAATTGTTATTTCCCTCACCCTGTTATACCGAGCCAGAAAGTATTTGTGTTTGCAGACGTTCCACATTTATTAAAACTTCTGAGAAATCATTTTGTTGGCCAAGGATTTTATATTGATGGAAAACTAATTGACAAAACTTGTATTCAAAAACTAGTTTGGTCTTCAAATGATGATCTGAAAATTGCTCACAAAATTAACGAATACCACTTAAGTGTGAAGGGAACTGAACGCCAAAAAGTTCGTCCAGCAACTTCTGTCGAACACAGTTGCTAAAGCAGTGGAATGGTGTGGAATGCAAGGCTTTCTCCAGGATTTGAACTGGAAAGAAACTAGTACGTTTTTAAAACTCACAACTGACTGGTTCGACATTTTCAACGCTCAAATTAAATATGGTTCCCGTCCAGGTGCGAATGCGTTTGGTGTTGATTTAGAAAATCAATCATTGCTGCTGAAAAAAATGTCTGAGACAGTATCAAAAATGCTTGTAGGAAAACATAAACAACTCATACCGTTTCAGAAAGGAATTTTACTGAGTAATAATTCATTGGAGGAACTCTATCAATATTTACTTAGTAAATATAATAACTTGGAGTATATTCTCACCTACAGACTGAATCAAGATATTCTTGAAAACTTTTTTCTTATATTCGCGGTATGGGGGCAACCAATGACCATCCAACTCCACTAGACATCAAATATAGGTTGCGGTGGTACATACTTGGGAAACACTCACTTGCTATATTCTCAATGAATAAAAACGCCGAAGAAGGTGATGAACCCTGTTTACTTGACCCATTGCAAATGGAACATCAAATAGGCCATCAGGATACCGGTGAATCTGAAATTTGCATGTCACAGGATTTTTTCAACAAAGTTCTTACAGATAGCAACTTTGACAATTCCACAAATCCTTCCAGTGATGTTGAAAATATATTTGTTGCTGACGATGCATTCCAGAGTCCCGACTATACCATGAGTGGTGAAGATAACACAATTGAAATACATAATAGTGATTTTCTTTCTGATGATCACAAAAATCTGTTGGAACAATTGGAAAAAAACAAAATGGCTGATACTATTTGTAATGAAGGACTAAAATTCATTGCTGGATATGTAGCATATAGATTCAGGGACAAATATCCGAATTTAAATTTAGCAATCCATACAAAACATATGCAATCCAGTAGAATGCCGGATTGGACGGAATTTTTATCGCGAGGCCACCTTTTGCACCCAAGTGATCAATTTCAGGATTTGACCCGTTTAGTTGAGGTGGAATTCCAGAAGTTCCATAACAACTTCTTTTCTAAAGAACGGAATATTTTTAAAAAATTAGCCGAAAGAGTGAAGGCAGAATCGAATATGTTTCCTGAAGAAATTTTATTATGTTTAATAAGAACAAGAACATATATTCGACTCAGACATTTCAATAGAAAAATAAATTTGAAAATTGTAGGCGAAAATTAGAAAAGAAAATGTCAAAAATAACCAATACCAAACCAAAACTTTCTGTTAATACATAGCTACATTACAATAATTTTTTTAATTTTCTGGTAATATATTTAATTTCCTGTACCTTAAACCTTAAAAATAATTATCTGAGCGAATTTAGGATGTTTACGTCACTTGAAATGCTCTTTTTTACGATAATAAGAGAGAATTACTGCAATTCCCTATGTCACTGTACGGTAGTATCGCGCGGGTTTCTCGATGCTGACGTATCACCAGCGGCCGGCATGCGCGTAGGCACACCATACTATACTCCCATCACGATGTATACCATGTGTAAATTGATACAAAATTAAGCTCACTATGGATGCTTGGTTTGTAGGACGTACTAGCTCTAATCATTCTTCTTAAAAATATACGTTAGCGTGACCTTTGAACATTTGGTAATAAGAAAATAAACTGCTTCCGGGTTATGCCGTGTGTCAAGATTTGTTAATGCTGACGTTTCGCGAACCATGTTGCTCGCTTCTTCAAAGCTAATTGAATACTGAAGACCTACCAAGATATTCTCCCTTATATACCTAAGTTTACACCTCACTGCGCACATCTGGAGAACCGCTCCCATGTGCTTTTCCACCTGACCGCGTTAGGATCGATTTCCAGACCCTACTAATGTCAGTACCGTCCTCACGATTGATGTTGTCAGGATGTTTGTAGATTTCGATTGCTTCTCTAATAAGCCTTCGATGCTAATTACCTACCCTTGCCAACATCTTCGTGTCATCGAAATTCATTGTCTGTCCCGACTCGTGGCAGTGTTGAGCAACTGCGGACTGTTGAATCTTGCGTAGCCGGGTGTCTCTACTGTGCTCCTTGACTCTACATTCGATACTTCGTCCTGTCTGTCCTACATAGCATGTTCCACACTCACATGTTATCTTGTATACCCCTTCGTTCTTCAGGAGTGGTGTGATATCCTTTGGGTTACGCAAAAGATCCTTTACCTTTGCTGGCGCTCTGTACCTTACCGTGATACCCGATTTCTTCAGTATTCTACAGATTCTTTCCGATACCCCACTTACGTATGGTAAACAAGCGAACCCCTTTGACTCTTGCCGCTCCTCTGAGAGTTGCGGTTTTCTCTGTGTGACACCCCGTATGTCAGACTTGGTGTATCCATTCTTACGCAGAGCCCACTCCAAGTGTTTCCGTTCGTCGTCCAAGCTGCTGGAGTCGCACACCTTCTCGGCTCTGTTGAACAGAGTATTAATAACACTTCTCTTCTGTTGGGGATGGTGGTGCGATTTGGCGTTCAAGTACCGATCGGTATGTGTCTTTTTACGGTAGACAGTATGTCCAAGCGTACCCGTTGGCGTTCTGTATACCAGCACATCCAAAAATGGCAGCTTGTTATCCTCTTCTATTTCCATCGTGAATTTGATAGAAGGATTGACATTGTTCAGGTGGCTAAGGAACTCAGTAAGTTTATCTCTACCGTGTGGCCAAACCACAAAGGTATCATCAACATATCTGACCCAATGCTTGGGTTTGTAAGGACATGACCTAATGGCTTTTTCTTCAAACAATTCCATGAAGAAATTGGCGATTACCGGTGAAAGAGGAGATCCCATGGGAGCACCCTCTACTTGCTCGTACATTGCTCCCGCCCACTTGAAGTATGTGGTAGAGAGACAATACTCTACAAGATCCGGTACATCGATTGGTAGACCTAGGGGAACAAGTGTTTTCCGAAGGCCTTCGACCGCCTCCTTAACCGGAACACACGTAAAGAGTGATGTTACGTAAAACTTACGAGTATATCCTGCGGGTCAATAACAACTTCCTTCAAAATCTGAATAAAATGTTCAGAGTTCTTAACAAAAGATGTAGTTTGTCCTATAAACGGTTGGATGGCTTTCGACAAGTATTTTGCCAACAAATAGGTTGGGGAGCCTATTGCGCTGACGATTGGTCTTAAAGGTACGTTATCCTTGTGTATCTTTGGCAAACCGTAGATTCTCGGTGCCCTAGGGGCTTGAACAAAAAGGCTTCTTTGTTCCTGTTCGGGAATTGATGATGATGATTTAACCAACTCCTTCACTCGCCTTCCTATCTTATCTGTTGGGTCCTTTGCAATATTACGGTAGGTATTTGGGTCCAATAGATCGTTCATCTTCCGGTTGTAGTCCTCCTTGTTCAATATCACCGTTGCATTCCCTTTATCCGCTGGTAGTACTGTGATGTCCTTGTTGTCCTTGATGGCCTTCAGAGAGTACTTCTCTTCTTTGGTAATATTGCTCTTCGGCGGAGTAGCTTTCCTAATTACCCTGGAAACCTCATGACGAATGTCCTCTGCTTGTACACCTGGAATCTTGTACAATGCGGCTTCTACTTCCGTAACAATTTCCTCCTTAGGTATTCTTATCGGTGCGATTGCAAAGTTCAATCCTTTGCCTAGGACCGACAATTCACCAGTGGAGAGTTGGTGATTAGACAAATTTATAACTACTTTGTCCACAGTAGTAGATTTGGTCACAACTTTCTTACCCTCTAGCGATGTACGAGCAAGTAGAGGGTGCTCCCATGGGATCTCCTCTTTCACCGGTAATCGCCAATTTCTTCATGGAATTGTTTGAAGAAAAAGCCATTAGGTCATGTCCTTACAAACCCAAGCATTGGGTCAGATATGTTGATGATACCTTTGTGGTTTGGCCACACGGTAGAGATAAACTTACTGAGTTCCTTAGCCACCTGAACAATGTCAATCCTTCTATCAAATTCACGATGGAAATAGAAGAGGATAACAAGCTGCCATTTTTTGATGTGCTGGTATACAGAACGCCAACGGGTACGCTTGGACATACTGTCTACCGTAAAAAGACACATACCGATCGGTACTTGAACGCCAAATCGCACCACCATCCCCAACAGAAGAGAAGTGTTATTAATACTCTGTTCAACAGAGCCGAGAAGGTGTGCGACTCCAGCAGCTTGGACGACGAGATCCCATGGGAGCACCCTCTACTTGCTCGTACATTGCTCCCGCCCACTTGAAGTATGTGGTAGAGAGACAATACTCTACAAGATCCGGTACATCGATTGGTAGACCTAGGGGAATAAGTGTTTTCCGAAGGCCTTCGACCGCCTCCTTAACCGGAACACACGTAAAGAGTGATGTTACGTAAAACTTACGAGTATATCCTGCGGGTCAATAACAACTTCCTTCAAAATCTGAATAAAATGTTCAGAGTTCTTAACAAAAGATGTAGTTTGTCCTATAAACGGTTGGATGGCTTTCGACAAGTATTTTGCCAACAAATAGGTTGGGGAGCCTATTGCGCTGACGATTGGTCTTAAAGGTACGTTATCCTTGTGTATCTTTGGCAAACCGTAGATTCTCGGTGCCCTAGGGGCTTGAACAAAAAGGCTTATTTGTTCCTGTTCGGGAATTGATGATGATGATTTAACCAACTCCTTCACTCGCCTTCCTATCTTATCTGTTGGGTCCTTTGCAATATTACGGTAGGTATTTGGGTCCAATAGATCGTTCATCTTCCGGTTGTAGTCCTCCTTGTTCAATATCACCGTTGCATTCCCTTTATCCGCTGGTAGTACTGTGATGTCCTTGTTGTCCTTGATGGTCTTCAGAGAGTACTTCTCTTCTTTGGTAATATTGCTCTTCGGCGGAGTAGCCTTCCTAATTACCCTGGAAACCTCTTGACGAATGTCCTCTGCTTGTACACCTGGAATCTTGTACAATGCGGCTTCTACTTCCGTAACAATTTCCTCCTTAGGTATTCTTATCGGTGCGATTGCAAAGTTCAATCCTTTGCCTAGGACCGACAATTCACCAGTGGAGAGTTGGTGATTAGACAAATTTATAACTACTTTGTCCACAGTAGTAGATTTGGTCACAACTTTCTTACCCTCTAGCGATGTACGAGCAAGTAGAGGGTGCTCCCATGGGATCTCCTCTTTCACCGGTAATCGCCAATTTCTTCATGGAATTGTTTGAAGAAAAAGCCATTAGGTCATGTCCTTACAAACCCAAGCATTGGGTCAGATATGTTGATGATACCTTTGTGGTTTGGCCACACGGTAGAGATAAACTTACTGAGTTCCTTAGTCACCTGAACAATGTCAATCCTTCTATCAAATTCACGATGGAAATAGAAGAGGATAACAAGCTGCCATTTTTTGATGTGCTGGTATACAGAACGCCAACGGGTACGCTTGGACATACTGTCTACCGTAAAAAGACACATACCGATCGGTACTTGAACGCCAAATCGCACCACCATCCCCAACAGAAGAGAAGTGTTATTAATACTCTGTTCAACAGAGCCGAGAAGGTGTGCGACTCCAGCAGCTTGGACAACGAACGGAAACACTTGGAGTGGGCTCTGCGTCAGAATGGATACACCAAGTCTGACATACGGGGTGTCACACAGAGAAAACCGCAACTCTCAGAGGAGCGGCAAGAGTCAAAGGGGTTCGCTTGTTTACCATACGTAAGTGGGGTATCGGAAAGAATCGGTAGAATACTGAAGAAATCGGGTATCACGGTAAGGTACAGAGCGCCAGCAAAGGTAAAGGATCTTTTGCCTAACCCAAAGGATATCACACCACTCCTGAAGAACGAAGGGGTATACAAGATAACATGTAAGTGTGGAACATGCTATGTAGGACAGACAGGACGAAGTATCGAATGTAGAGTCAAGGAGCACAGTAGAGACACCCGGCTACGCAAGATTCAACAGTCCGCAGTTGCTCAACACTGCCACGAGTCGGGACACACAATGAATTTCGATGACACGAAGATGTTGGCAAGGGTAGGTAATTATCATCGAAGGCTTATTAGAGAAGCAATCGAAATCTACAAACATCCTGACAACATCAATCGTGAGGACGGTACTGACATTAGTAGGGTCTGGAAATCGATCCTAACGCGGTCAGGTGGAAAAGCACATGGGAGCGGTTCTCCAGATGTGCGCAGTGAGGTGTAAACTTAGGTATATAAGAGAGAATGTCTTGGTAGGTCTTCAGTATTCAATTAGCTTTGAAGAAGCGAGCAACATGGTTCGCGAAACGTCAGCATTAACGAATGTTGACACACGGCATAACCCGGAAGCAGTTTATTTTCTAAATCATTCTGGCCGTGAAAGCCTACGTACTTATTTGGTAATAACTTTAAACAAAATTCCGGCTCAATATTTTCGAGTGTGGTGATGACTTTTATGAAAATCGAATATCGATTTTTTCAATTGATAGCAAGAAGACTATAATATAGCCAGCAATATTCTTAAAATGTTACACCTAGACGCCACAGAATTGAGGCGGTTATATTTTGTATTATCTTATCATTTGAATGAAAATATCTGAACATTCTGCCATTCTGGTGTAAATCTTATTAAAAGTCACAAAGTATATTTGTTTCCTGATTTCAATTTTTAGCTCTTAATAATTTATCTTAGTAGAAAACCAAATTGGGCCGCAATGGGACTAGAACGCCTAAATGCCTTGTCCCTAATTTCAGTTGAACATTTGTTTTAAAAATGTAATTTTGAAGACAATAAATTAATTAGAACATTGTAAATTTGCAAACAAAAATTTGTAAAAACAACATGAAAATGTCAAAGATATTTTTTATTATTTATAAACCATTATAAACAGTTGTTATATAGAAGAATTCTTATTATTATAAAACTGTTTATAAACAATACAAAAATATTTATGTGCTACCTACTACATTCTCTTTGTTTATTGTTTTAGTTTAGTTTGTGGGTGGGGCCCCCAAAGATAATTTGTCTAGGGGCCCCGACTATCCTGAATCCTCCACTGCAGGATATATCATACTACTGCAAATGACATTAATTTAAGGGGAAGGGTCGCAATCGGGCAATCGACACGTTTGTTATATTTTTACCACATCACCATTTACACTATTCCGCCTGAAGATGGCAATAAATATTTATATAATTCACAGTTGTGAAATCGGCCGCATAAATCTATTAATCTATAAAACAATGTATGTAGTTTAAAACTTCTTAATAATTATATACAAGAACGAATTTAGAAGCATGGTGTTGTGCTGTGTGTCGTCTGAGGGAAATTGTGATTAGTGCCAGATTAGTGAGCCTCTCTAGCATAAGACGTCAGCACTGACTTCGGAAATCAGCTCTTGTATCAAGGTATTCGTCCCTAATAGTGGACTACTGTTTTAAAGATCTATGTCTTTTGAGGTTATCTTTGATGAATACAACCATTTTTAAAATCAGATAACGAATCAGCGCCATCTCTTGGTCGGGGGCAATACTGTGCCAGCTTGTGGTCGGATCGTTTCTGAACTAAGTAGGTCACGATTCAACGTAACCGAGTAGGGGACGCACGTGTTGCCGTCGTCAGGAGTGCGCAAAAATCAAAAAATCAACCTCGACTCGAATAGAAAATAAATGAGTTTACCGAACCAGAGGCAAAGAGCAAACAGCACTGGGCGCATAACAGACTATATAAAGCGAAAAAGGCCGGAGCCAAACGACGAGGAAACTAGCCCAAAAAATCGGACACAAATATCAATAAGGCAGGCAGCAGCAAACCGACGGGTAATATGGCGGAGATGGAGAAGGTTTTACAGGCAATACAGGAGATAACAACAGACATAAAGAAGGAGATAGAAGAGAGCAAAGAGGAGAGAAGGGTGTGGAGACAGAAAATGGAACGCAGGGATGAGGAAATGGCCAGGATGAAGGAAGAATGGAGGGAAGAAAAGCTACAATTATGGAACAAGATAGAGGTGTTAGAGGAGAGGATAGTGAAAGAAGGAAAAAGGGACAAAATAGCTATAAAGGGTCTGAAACTAGAAGATGGAGAGCAACTGCAACATGGAGTTGAAGAGTTCATTAATAACGAGGTAGGAGTAAGAGCAACGATTCTCTCTGCGTACAATGTGGGTAAAAATGCCAAAAATTTGGTGATAATAGCTAAAGTTGGAAATCAAGAACAGAAGAGTGAAATAATGAGAAATAAGAAAAAATTAAAGGGGAAACAAATCTACATCGAGAATGATTTGACTTGGAGCGAAAGGGAAAAGAAGTGGGGTATTAGGAACAAATTAAAAGAAGAGCGTCAGAATAAAATCGATCAAGATAAACCCAACTCAAACAGCGCTCCAAAAAACGGACAATAACAACCCCTCTACGAAATTTGATGACGTATACGGCAACGAACAAGGAAATGATTACGGAAATGAATGTAAGGATGAACAAGAGGATGATGAGGCAAACGTATAAACATGTAGATTTAGGTATAAACATAGTTACAAGTTCTGAAACTCAGAACGGTACACGTGCAAATAAAGAAATAGATCGTCCAGTACGGCTGGTCACTGTGGAAGATTCAGACCAACCCCCCCTTAACAAAACTAATATTAAAACCTGTAAAAGCGATGTGATTGCGATGGGAACACTAAATGTCAGAACACTAATCGGAGAGGACAGACTCACTGAATTGGAAAATGCTATAAGAGATATCAAAATAGACATCCTAGGACTGGCTGAAATAAGAAGAAGTAACGAACAAGTAATAGAGCGTACTGACGGAAACCTACTGCTACATAGTAACTCAAATGGAGGTCAACAGGGAGTGGGTTTCTGGGTATCTAAAGCTTACCGCGGAAACATAATAGACTTTAAAAGTTACGATACTCGTATAGCGGTGTTGACAGTTCAAAGGAATAAAATGGAAGTTTGGTCCATACTTCAAGTATATGCCCCAACAAGTAGCTCAACAGAAGAAGAGATAACACAGTTTTATCCTCAAATAGATGAGGCTGTGGAGGTAGAAAAGAGGATGGAACAGAAATACCAATTTAGTAATTATGGGCGATTTTAATGGGCAGATAAGTACCCGAAGAAGTGGGGAAGAATGTGTTATGGGAGATAAAGGCTATGGGAATAGAAATGAAAGAGGACAACTAATAATAGACAGCGCTAAGACAAAAGCTAAAAATAATGAATTCTTTTCACCAAACCAAGAGCAAAAGGAAATGGACATGGATTTCCCCTAAAAAAGAAAAATACGAATTGGATTACATCCTGTTTGGGGATACAAGAAAGGTGCTAAACATGGGTGCTATCAGCAGATTCAAATTTAATTCCGACCACAGTCTGTTGAGAATACATATAAAAACAGTCAAAGAGCACGAGAGAAGCAAGAAGTTCAAACAAAACGCATATGAGGAAGTCGACCCACGAAAATAAATATTCATTTAAGGATGGAACTAACAAATCAGTACAACAATTCTTTGATGCACTGGAAGACGCTATAAATAATGCAATAAGAGCCTCAGGCAATTTAGGAAATAAATCGAGCCCAAATAAGCTGTCACCGGAAACGCTGAATATACTAGAAGAAAGAGAAATTTTTAAATTGATAAAGAATAGGACAACACAACAAGAAATAGAATACACAAGGCTCAAGAAACTGGCAAAGAAAGAAATAAAGCGAGACATAGAAATTCACAAAGAAACAAAAACAAAAATTGACGAAACTATTGTTGCAAGGAGTGCAGCTAATAATATGAAGAAACTACTGACTACAGGTAAGCAATGGCTAAGTGCTGTCAAAAGAACGGAACATTCTGAGGTAATAACAAACAGAATTACTATAAATAAAGTAGCAGCTAATTATTACGAAGAGTTATATGAAGAAACACAAAACACACCAGTTTTAGAAAAAAGCAGCAAAGCAAAAACAAAAACAACTTGACCTAGAGCCTGAAATCCTAGCTAGTGAGGTAGAAAACGCGATACAAGATCTCCGCAATAACAAACGTCCCGGTGAGGATGGTCTCACGAATGAAGTAGTAAAAATGGGAGCTGAAGAATTAGTCAAACCGCTAAAAAATCTTTTTAATAAAGTCCTAATAACCCAAGAAATCCCGAAACAATGGCTACACGCAAACATAGTCTTGTTACACAAGAAAGGCAAAAAGACAGATATGAATAATTATAGACCCGTAAGCTTGCTTTCGTCAATGTACAAGTTATTTGCAACAGTCATAAAAAGGAGGTTGGAAGGACGAATAGAGGAGGCACAAGCACCAGAACAAGCAGGCTTCAGATCAGGCTACTCGACCATGGATCACCTTCACACCGTAAATCACCTCACCGAAAAATGCTCAGAATTTAATATACCGGTCAACATGGTGTTTGTGGACTTTGCAAAAGCTTTCGATACTATCAGTCACGATGAGATAGTCAAAAGCCTCCAGAACATCGGAATCGGCAGCCAATACGTCCAGATAGTTAAAAATGTGTATGCTGAAACTACTGCCACTGTTAGAACTGAAAGAGTGGGAAGAAAGTTCCAAATAAGAGGCGGGGTGAGGCAGGGCGACCCATTGTCTCCATATCTGTTCAACACCTTACTAGAAGACGTGTTTAGAAAAGTGGAATGGAGGAATACAGGATTGGTGATTAATGGCAAACGGCTCACGAACTTGCGATTTGCGGACGATGTGGTGATTTTGGCGAAGTCACAAGAAGATCTAAAATATATGGTGACGCGGGTGATAGAGGAAGCAAATAAAGTAGGTCTGAAGATTAACTACGAGAAAACCAAAATTATCACCAACCAGCCTAAACCGGAACTACTAATAGAGAGCCACACAATTCAGACAGTGCAGGAAATAAAATATCTGGGTAACATCATGTCCTTTGAAAACAAAGTCGATAAAGAGATACAGAGACGAATAACAGCTGCCTGGTGCAAATTCTGGACACTGAAAGATGTTTTCAAATCAAAACTACCATTGAAGGTGAAGGCAAGGGTGTTTGACGCGTCGGTTGTACCGGTGCTGACGTATGGATGCCAAACTGTGGGCCAAAACACAGAAAAGTCTCTTAAAACTGCGCACTTGTCAAAGGGCTATGGAAAGAAGTATGACCAACATCTCAAAGACACAAAGAATACGTGCCGATACAATAAGATCATTAACGCAGGTGCAGGATGTGGTCACATTGGCCAAAAAACGACAATGGCAGTGGGGTAGTCACGTAGCAAGAATGAACGACGATAGGTGGGCAAAATTAACAACAGAATGGTCACCAATGAAACAAAAAAGGAAGGTTGGAAGACAAAAAGGAGATGGCAGGATAGCATTGTTTTGTTTGCTGGTCACACATGGATGAGGATGGCTAGGGATAGAGAGAGATGGAAGAATCTGGGAAGATCGTACTGCACGGAATAACGAAAAGAAGAAATAAATTATAAATTTTGTCATGTTAAGGGGGAGGCTATAGCCTTGGGAGGGGTTCTTTATTTATTTACAGAATATTATGTTTTAATTATTTTTTTTATTAGAATTTAGTTGTTTAGGTATCACTATTAAGTTTTGACTTGTATGTGATTTGTATTTTGTAGTTTCTAAAGTAAATAAAGAGGCTATTAATAAAAAATAATTATATGTCGAATTATGTATTTTTTATCATACAATAAAAAGACATACCTAAGTTATACATAAACCTTATTTTAAAATAAAATTAACCAAAAGAAATAACTTCTCAGAAGAGAAGGAAAAAGAAATCTGTGTTATGGTTGCGAAGTTCCTAATACCAATTTCAACGACTTAATGTATTCTTTATGCATTGCTATATTGCATTCGATTTGTTTTAACTGACACGAGTCTGTCCGCCATTGTTTTAGTTTTCGTAAATCGTGAATGTTGTACTTAAAGTTGAAATATTGTATTAAAATCAGGCTTACCAATATTGCACCACTGCAATTCCCGACAGCAAACATCAAAATCCCCACTTTTACGCGTTTTCCAGGTCCTAATATGCCAACATTTCCCCGATCACTCTTGAATGATGAATAAAAAAGAAGGTTGAACATTAATTTCCTTTATAAAATTCCGTTAGAAAATATAACCATAATAAAGATTTTTTATTTTTCCATACATTATCCTATAGCATTTGCTTATTCAGTTGAAAAATTAAAAGGCCCCCAGCATCCTAGACACCTTTGTTAGTATCGATATAATACAAAATATACGCCTATTTCCGTAGGTATATAATCTACTTCTTGTATCCGTTTTGATAAAAATGAAGTGACTGATGAATATGCGATCCACGCTAGCATGTGAAAATGGAAGTACAAGTAAAAGTTTATCAATTTCAAATTTTCGAACGTACAAATTAGGCCAATAGGCCATACCGACACTTTAACTAACCATTTTTTATTCTAATATATCTAGCTAACAAAAACCCACCAACAGTTTAACAACATGGCAACGACAAAAAACAGGTATTTCAAAAATAAAAAAAATATTTAAACTGACGTAGTTTGAAATTAAAAGAACAACCACAATAAAGTTTGAAACCGTACACAACGCCATCTCAGCCATGTGTTTAGCGTTACAGAGCCAAGAAGTGCATCGCTGCGCTAGTACCAAAACGGTCCACCAGACTAGAGCCACCGTCGCTATCGGAGAACGTTCGCATCGCATCCCCGCGATAAAAATAAGCGTCTGAGACATTTAATCCGCACATTAGCAAGCCTGATTGAAACAGCGGTGATGCAGGCTCAAGCCACAGTATAGAGAAACGCTACGCTAAGACTGAGTCGCACTCCGGCAAATTCATGAAGCAAAACTGAAACCGCGCAGCCTCTGTGCACAGCCGTCTGGGTATACAACATATGGTGACTACACACGTGTCAAAAGTTTTGGTCCATGAATTGGACATATACGTGTGGAGAAGATTTATGCGCACCGAGGCTGCGCGAGGGTATCTTTTGCTTCATGGAAATCAATGCTTTTCGACCGAAGTGCGACTACTGTATAGCATAGCGTTTCTCTATACTGTGCTCAAGCTGGAGAAACAACGCATTGCAGTCCCCACCTCGAACCGCAGAGTAGCCACATTATGAAAAACAAACCGTGAACGATAGCTGCGAGCGTCAGTTTGAAAATACTGCATCACTCGGCAATCACCGATACGAGCGTACACGCTCGCTAGTCATGACTTTGAAGATCGACCCCCAATAGTGCTCATTGTGCCTATTAAAAATTCCGGCACTGCTTCATCGGTCCAAATAACATTTTAAAAAATAATGGATGCTGCTGAAGATTTTCACGGTACCACTGGCAAAACTCCATTCGTTGCTGAGGGTCTGTTGGTTGCAAATGATGTTGTTTTCTTAAAGCATATGGCCTAGATTTATGCTTCTTGAGGATTCTCAAAGCTAGACGTCTTGATACCCCAGATTCAGTTTCTAGTTCACGACTTGAAGTTGAGGGATTTACAACGGCGGCTGCAACTGTGTTGGTGGCAGCTTCTTCAGCATTTTCAATATGGCAATGTTTGGGTCTTGGCTTACTAATTGACCCGTGATTGAAAAGATTTTCTTTTAATCTCTCAAAAATAGATTTGTGAGTATGTTTCGGTTGCAATTTCAGCATTCTTATTACTTTGAATAAAGCATTCGTTGCGAATTTTTAATATGATTCATACGGCATTTCGTAACTTTTAATTGAAATAAATATTCAAAAGAATGCAAATTCAATACTTAAGTCACTGATTAGTAGTGTCAAACCACTAGTGACATACGCATACTCGGAGAAATCTCGAAGACAATAATTATAATTTCTCTGGTATACACTAATGTCATGGTATTCAATAATACATTACTTTTGGTATATTTTGGACCGGCATGTTATATATCGTTGAAAAGGCGAAAACAGGCTCTATTTATTTCAGTCATAGCCAGCTATGGTTTCCGTTTAAAAAACACAACTTTATGTTATATCTACAAAACTATTAGAGGTATTAAAATTCTGTGAATTCCACTGGATTGTAATCGAAGTGCCTGAAGAACGTGCAAATATAATTCGTCTGATTTAACAAACAAAGATATCGACAAGTATCAAAATAGCGAAAAATCGCGTTTTGTGTTAGAACTCTCTCAAAAAAGGACAACGCAATAACCTCACTCATTTTTCGATATCTTTTATAGTTACCGAGATCTCCTATAGTAACATCGAAATTGGCCCACCCTGTACAAACAAATCAACAAACATATTTATGAGGATCGGCTTATGTGGATCGGCGATGCCACGTTGCGGCCATTTTCTTTGATCTTTCGTCCGCCTTTGATACTATTGACCACGTGCGATTGATATCAAAGATAGAATCACTGGGAGTCAGAGGTAACGCTTAGAGGATAATTAGTTCGTACTTGGCGGGTCGGAGTCAGTCAATGTGCGTTGGTGGGGCGTTCTCGTCGCGAAAGTCGGAACTGAAAGTGGGAGTTCCTCAGGGATCGGTCTTGGGGCCGTTACTGTTCTTGATGTTTATGAACGATCTCTCAGAGTGCTTGTCTTTTGGTGACGTATCAATATGCGGATGACACTACGCTTATAGTTAAGCATGAAAATCTATCAGACCTTTCGACGCTAGCGAACATGGCTATCTATAGAGCATATGCATATGTGGTGCCGTGCAAATGGAATGGTTTTAAATCAGGCAAAAACAGCATTAGTACAGTTTTCTTTGGTGTCCCCAAGCCAATCCATACTGGTGAGGACTGGTGGAAGATCAATGGCTCTGGGTGGGGAGGTTAAATTTCTGGGGGTGCTCTTGCAAGATAATCTGAAATGGGACAGTCAGATAAATAGTACTAGGAATAAACTGTCGAGTCTATACTATTCAATGTATAAATTGAGATCTGTTGTGGAATTGCATGTTTTAAGAACATTTTATCAGAGCTCGATTGAGTCGGTTCTGACCTACGGAATAATCCTCTGGGGATCATCACCTCAGTTAATAACATTGTTTAAGCTGCAAAAAAATTTATCAGATGCATGTTGCGCCTTGATTATCGTGAAACATGTAGACCACATTTTAAGGCGCAAAATATTCTAACTCTACCATGCTTATATTTATACCGTCTTCTCTGTTATTGCAAAAAGAATATTTCTGGCTTCACCAGAAATGCTGACATATCCACGTCAATGTCCACGCGGGGTTCATTGCGACTGGTCACGCCAGGACACGTCTCGTCGGTTTTTGAGAGGGGTCCTTATTACATGATGGTAAAAACCTACAATGCGTTGCCCCTCTCGATGGTTTCTGAAACCAGTTTTATAAGTTTTAAAACACGGCTCCGAAAATATCTGGTTGATGCAGCGTTTTATTCAGTTGATGAGTTTTTGGGTTTATGACTACTAGTGTCCAAGGTGCGCAAATGTTTTTGAGTTTTGTTGTTGTGTACATACACTATTGTTGTGTGTGTCTGAATACATATGTATGTATAAGTGACTGTGTACACGCACAGTATGTATATTTTCTGTATATTATAGTAAGTCGAGTTTTTGTTGTTTTTAAGGTTATCTGTATCATATTTATGTTTACGGATTCTAATGGTCACTGTAGACATGAAATTGGTTTTGATTTTGCATATATTACGTTTACGTCTGTTTATACTGTGTTTTTCTGTAAAATGTGACTATGTCGATGTCTCTACGAGATCTTCATGACAATAAAGAAATTATTATTATTATTATTATTTATATGTGCTCCTTTCTGACGTTTAACCTGAAGATGGCTACACAAGCCGAAACGGCTCGAGTGTAAAATACTACTAAACGTTTAGTTTACAATAAAATTACCTTGCTTTATATCACACCTACAATTAAAGTACGGTAGACTAAAAAATTGAGAGCTTTATCAAAGTAATATTTAAGATCCATGGTTACCAAAAAGCTATATAGTTATCTTCTTCATTTAAGTTTAACTGGGTTTTGCTAGATTAACGTAATCTTACTGACTCCATCCGCGAAAAGGTAATTTTGCTTAATGCTCTATAACTTTGCCAAATTTTGTCCGATTGATCTCGGATAAATTGCATGTTAAAGTATAAAATTCCAGTCAATAATTTCGCAGTAAGACCGCTTTCTACGGATTATTATTTATCATTTTTTTTATCAACAACGTATGTACGACAGTGATTAATCAATGTCGATTGACGCGTACACTAGTTCTGTCTAAATCTAAGTGACTCTGAAGAAGCGAAGGAGATCCAAAGGATCACAAATGAGGAACTACAAAGCCCGGAAAATATATTGTGTCTTAAGGTAACTTATGGAGATGCTTCTTTCTAGGTCTAAGGTGAGTAATTGTCCATTGTGTGATCTCCATGAAATTATGTGAAATTGTGAAATGGCGAATAGGATGGTACTATCCCCTAACTAGCATCCATTCATCTTAATTGATCTGGGGTTCTATACCTTCCGGTCTTCGTAGACCAGATTATATAACCGTTATTGACTCGTGTCAGTATTGATTTTCCTCACATCATTTATTCATTAAAATTTCGCATTTCTATGGATTCTACTAAAATAAAAGTTACTACTATCAAGGTCTGGCTGACAAAACATGTTGACAGAGCGAGCGCAGTGGTGACTGTTTAAGATGTAAAACTAGGAATATATTATAGATGCTATGTTTTTATGTGATATTAGATCATTGCGGGTTCATTACGGTCCATTATATGGTGGATAAACGCCATGCCAAACTAATGTGAATATGAGGTGAGTACCCCATTTACATTACAATGTTATCATTACAATGTTATCAACCCTCAGCACATGGATATCGCTAATTAATGGAGATATGGGGTGTATTTAAATTAGATACAGTTGTTAAACTTCACAATGGTCAATAATCTGAATAGATATTTTACATAATGTTCGGGATGTGTTAGAATGTAATTTACAGCGCTGTTATATGAAATAGTATCTCAAGAGATAAAAGCACATCTTAAATACTGTTTTTAATTATAAAATTAGAAATTTAAAGCAATGATAAATCTTATAGATCTAGTTGCTTATGTTACGTAACTTATTAGTTTTATTGAATTCATATAGAAAAATAATTTTATCAACCATAATATTTTTAAATCGTCCCTTGTAGCTTTATTACACCAAAACTACGAACACGTTATTCAGGAAACACAAATTGGGGTACGACCTAGCGTTTGCATCGTTTAACACATTATGTTGAACTTTTCGTTTCGTGAAAGAAAATGTTTCTTGCTGAATGTTAAACTTCTAAAAAGTACAATTAAATTTTTTAGAAAAACTTGAAAACGAAAAGAGGTGTGAAATGAAGACCTAATTATTTTTTAATTCTTTTAACAACATGTCAACCTCCAAAAGAATCATCTGGTTTGACAAAGCTTTTGAATTTTCCATTTATATTTTTACAGGTGCTACATCGTACTCTGTTAAGACAACCGTCGCGCAGGACCGGGTACTGCCTACAATAGCTTCCACATCTTGCGTACATTTTGTTACAATCAGTTTTGTAACATGTTGGTAGCGTACACTAAAGTACTATACTAAATTTATAAAAAAGAAACTCATTGATATCTACTTCAATACGCTTGAAATCCTGTCTCAAAGTTGCGCTACTTTTTAGGTTTCTACATCAGAACGTTCCAGCAAAGAAATCTGCTTAAACATTAAAAAAAATCGATACATATTTTATTGTTGCAGTGACTTGAATTTTATACAAATTGTTATTAAGTAAAAAGAAACGTAAAAATAGTGTTATTTGAAATTGTACGATTACAGAGCCAACAACCGTTTTTGAATTTGTAATCTGGATACCTTTCTAGCTTGGTTTCAAATAATTTCCCCATTTTAAAGTGCACCCCATTAACACCCATATATTTTAGTTTTAGTTGGTTTCAATAGTTTTTGTTAATATAAACCACATAATGGTCTACTTATTGCAAAAACAAGCAGCTCCCTATTGTCAATCCCAAAATTTTGGATTTGTTTAGAATTTCCCAAAATTACCCTTAAATACAATATTGTGTAAAAATAAAGAAATTAAAAAAATATTGTAATAATTTCGAATAAAAATAGATAACGACCGTAAACCGGTGACCAAAACCTCGTGATTCAAAAAATAGTATCTTTGAATGGATCTGTGGTTACGAGAGGTTTTGGATAATTTTGTTAGATAATTACAGAAAATAAATACATGCCTAGTTTCTTGATCTTTTTAATGGGAGGGAAACCAGATCATTTTTAATGGAACGAGACCTCAGGGCATTGTGGAACGAGAAACAAGAGCGCGCCGCTTTGACGTGCACCAGGGCGCTGAATATATTGGCCCCGTGCACAGTATAGAGTGGGGGAGTTATAAACGTTTTACGCGCCCGTGGCGGAATATGTATCCGCCAGAAGTTTTCTCGGTCACCGCTACATGCAAAGGCGCTGTAGTCGACTTTATTATTTCAGCTGTTGGCGTTCGTAAAAGCGCTCTGGCTACAGGTAACTACACCACGTCGGTAATTACTACGGAGAAATCTGCTTAGCACAGCGCCACCTGGCCCCTGGCTATCTTAGACTCTTCCGGCGGTGAAACAGACGTGCTTGTCGACGCGCACGCGGCCAATAGCTACGCCACTGAGAAAATGCAATGTAACGCTAAAACAACTCAAGAACACGAAAATAACAATAAGGCCATTAACTAGTAACGGTAGACTGGACTTTTTCAGTTCTATTTCGCAAATAGACTGGAATTTTATCTCAGACAATACATTGAATGCCATTGATAAGTTTAACCTATTTATGGATGCAATAATATTCAGTTTCAATACAGCATTTCCCGAGAAAACTTTTAAAGAGAAACAACTCAACTCTCCAGATATTTGGTTTAATAATGAATTAAAGGAAATCAGACGAAAAATAAACTTATTAAACGATATCTACGCATTTAGAAAATCGGAACAAATAAAACAGGAACTCGGAGCGCTGAACAAGCACTATAAAGATAAAATTAGTGAATCTAAGATGGCATCGAACAACAGGTTTCTGACAGAGTAAAATTTTTCCAGCAAGGTAATCTGGCAAAGCAAAAATGCACAAAGAACGAATAAGAAAAGTAAAGAATCCGCTCAATTTTCTCCTGATTATGTAAATAACTATTACATCAATGTCCCAAAAAATATTGTCAATAATTTAGACCTTTCACAGCACGACGAAAGTGCTCAGAACAGGGTTAAGGTTGGTCCCATCTTTTCCTTGGCACCTGTCACGTACATAGAGATGCGGGATATAATAAATTCAATAAAATCTAAATCCACTCGAGATATATATGGGTTTAACACAACTATTTTTAAGAGTGTTGTGACAATCGTGGCCACATTGACAAAATTAATTAATTTCTTGATTGCAGATAATACTTTCCAGATTCACTCAAGGTTGCACTTGTTATTCCCGTATATAAAAAAGGAAGCAAGAAACTAATCGAAAATTATAGGCCAATATCCCTTTTACCAGTAGTGTCAAAAGTGTTTGAAAAAGTGTTGAAAATAAGAATTGTAAATCATTTTGAAACTTACGGTCTGTTTACGGAATCCCAATATGGGAAACTTACGGTCTGTTTACGGAATCCCAATATGGGTTTAGGCAAAACAAATGTACGGCGAACGCGATATGTGATTTTGTCGAAAGAACTCTGGACTCATTTGAGAAAGGAGAATACATGGTGGGTACTTTATGCGACCTCAGTAACGCCTTTGATTGTCCTCATGACTTGCTTCTGGCAAAGAATCAAAATATAATTTTGATAATAACAGCATAAGATTGATAAAATCCTATTTCACAAACAGAACACAAATCGTTAAATGTAATGGCAGTATGTCTGGAAAAAGAGCTATTTCTGTCCCACAAGGTTCCGTTCTCGGGACTTTACTTTTTAATATACATTAACGACCTACCGGATGCCATAGAGCGGGGGTCTGTCATTTGCTATGCTGACGACACGACATTGACATGTGGCAGTACGATTTTTACTTTATCATACGCAGTAAGATAAAGTATTGTAATCATGCCGAAAAAAAAATTGAGATTTTAGCGGAAATAGGTCTTTTTGGGTCCCCTGAACATTTTTGATCAAGGTACAAAAAAATGTCTGTGTGTGTGTGTGTGTGTGTGTGTGTGTGTATGTCTGTGTGTAAACGATTTTTGTGACGACGATTCCGGAGAAACTACTAAAGGTATCGGAACGAAAGTTTATATTTAGAAGTTTTGTTACCAAACTTAGAGCTGAAAAGCTTTTGGTTGAAAGGGGTCCAAAGGAACTGGTAGTTTATTCTAAGCCTTTTTGAAAGATTTTTCAAATGAGCCGCCATTTCTGTAATTTTGACAAAATAGTTAATTAATAAATTAAAGTAGAAGAAATTTTGTATAATTTGTGCCTATGACATTTTTTGGTATAATTAATAGTTTAGCTTCAAGAGCAAATTCTATTTGATCGAGATCGGTCGCATCTGCATTGATATGAAATTACATAGTAGCCAGGATTTTGACAAATATTTTTTTTTGTGTTGTCACATTCGAAAACAGCTGATCTCATCAGAGGTTGGAGAACCACTATGGAACGTTGCCGCTGTAGTGCGGCAAATTATAAAATACAAATTTCAAATAAAATAAGATCACCAATTTGTTGATAAGAAATATCAACCCGTCTTTATATCTAATTCTAAAAACGATAAATTGCGAAAATTATAAATAAAGTATAGCGATGAGCGTAGTTTTATTTTAGTATGTTGGTAGGGATGTGTCATGAACAAATATAAATCTGTCAGAATTTGAATTACCTTTTTAAGGTGCGTTTTCATTAGTGATAATGGCGGTGGTAGTAGACGCCGTTATAGTATTTCTTATAGAAAATTGCTAGTGACTCATGTTTATGTACATGCAAACTAATATGTGTCATTATCACGATATGTAAGAAATACTATAATTTCGTATTCTACCACCGCCATTAGCTACCATTACCTACCAATCGGAACGCACCTTTAAACTTGACGTTTCGTCAAAGTGGTACCAGCCTAGCATTTACCATACAGAAATCATTTATTTATTTTTTTAAATACGTATTTCTTAAAAAGCAACACAATAAACGTTGATGTCGCTCCTGCCAAAAACTAGATAGCGCGACTCGCTCACATGCGACGGCGACACTCCGCCTTCGGTGACGCGCCGCATCACCGCTCTTCGCGCTATTCCGTACTTTCGGCATTTGTGACATAAATAACTATTATTCTTATGATGTAGTGTAGGTAGTGTCAAATGCTGATGCTTTGACAATACCTACGATTTATCTTAATAGAATAGATTCTCATGCAGCTAAACTATTAATTTTATATATTGTATGATAAAGTCATGTGCCTGGCCACATCAGATTTTTGATGAGGCTATTGAGTCCGGTGCCTCGGCGCGCGGGGTTGCTGAGCGTTGGTTTAGAACTAACAAATTAAAATTAAACCCGGAAAAACCTCTACTATCATGTTCTCTCTGCGCCGATGTCCGGATCACTGTGATCATGTATATGAGAACAGCGTAAAGTTTTTGGGGGTTCATTTGGATCCCACCCTCAAGTAGGACCAGCACATATCTTCAGTATGTGCTAAACTAAGTGGAAATATTTTTGTTCTTAGACTGCTTAGTCGCAGTGTCTCAGTAGATGTTTTAAAGACAGCTTATTTTTCATTGTGCCAGTCAGTGATGGAGTATGCGATGTTGGTCTGGGGATCTGCCTTTTCATGGGCAGTCCTCCGCCCCGGGCGGAACATATTTTGGGGCGGCATTTATGGCTTGTTGTCGCGGGTTAGTTGGGAGACATTAATTAATTGTCAAAATAATATTTGGGACTATTAGGCGTAGGACATGCAACAACATTCTGTTTCCTGTATCTTTCGATCAAGTTAACTGTAGGAAACTACTTATTCGGCCAGTATTTCCCAATAGCATGTAATCTCCTAAACAAAAGTTTTGATAAATCCCGTGAATAACTTTCTTGCCATTTAAGAAGAACAGTTTCATATTTAAAGGAAAAGGATCCAAAATTTGACCGTACCTGCTCTACAAGAACGTTGAATTACGGTGGAGAAGCGGACAAGGACCTCTTGAATTTTCAAAATTAATTCAAAAATACTGGACGGATAACTCTCTTCCAAACATTGTAATATTGTTAAAGGGCTGTTCTCATGTTAGTCCGGGAGCCAGAGGTCTATTTTGACTAGCGTTTTTATACAGCAAGGTTCTCGACTATATTGGTGAATAAGCTTTCATTGACAACGAAAGTGGAGGTCAGCTGGCGCACCTGCGGTGGACGCGCAGGTGAGAGGCTACTAAACACGTAAATTCTTTTTTACAGAAACATTTTATGCAATGTGAACTTTTTTTCTTGTATTATTGGCATTCATGAGGACAAAAATAAAACAGTCAGCTGTGCGATAGAGGGAGGGAAACCGTCTGCTGTGCGGGTGAACTTAAAAGAATTTAAAGTTAAAACGTAAAAGAAATTATAAAGTTAAATTACTTTATGCTGATTGAAATTTTTTTACGTGATTTTGGACACGTAAGGAAATATAATGATGATAATCAGCTACATTTATAGCGGTGGAAAGACCGTCAGCCAGAGCAAGAATGTGTATTATTGCGTTTGGGTGGTCCTAAATATCATATAAATATGAAAAGGGGTAATGCTTTAGCTTTTTTAATGACTGAAAAATCATATAAACATAGGTCCGCAAACGCTTCGTTGCCGATCGATACGGTGTTGAAATTTCACGATTTTTTCCCGTTTTTTTCTTTATAGCTCTTGTAGTTTTCGAAATATTTAGCTCTAATTTGGAGTATAGGTTACGCTGTAGGACTTACATCATTGGACATACCAAATGGTTTTAAAATCTACAGGGAGATATTTTTTCAGGGGTCATTTCAGGTTACATGACCGAAAAAAAATACATGGGGAGAAAAGGTTTTCTCCCCATGATTTTTTTTCGGTGCGCCGCTGGTGGATTCTAAAATACAAAATGCATTTTTGTTTTGTTCTAAAGCATTTTAATCTTTTGTAGCTTTTTCGTATTTACCACCGTTATCGAGCAAAAATAAAATAAAAGCTTTTCTGTGTTTCGCTAGACGAAATTATTTTTTTTTAAATGATTGGTCTACCATGCCTTAGCTTGATTTAGATAACCTTTTGTTTGTATTTATTTTGTATTTACGTATTTTTTTATTCGCCACCAACTGTTAAATTTAAAACTAGGAGGGCGCGGTTTTTGTAGCAATGATTTATTACAATACAAAAATCAAATAATAACAATAACAAGGAAACTACGTTATAAAAATTGTTGAAAGTGACCTCCGCCTACTTGTATACATGCGCCCGCTCTTCCTCTCATTGATGCCCGTAGTTCTTCAAATACCCCCGGAGTATTTTTTATGGTTTCAAATCCATCTAAGATGCGATTTCGTAAATCATCAACCGTATTTACTGGTTTACACTAGAGTTGAGGTACCCCCATAGGAAAAAATCTAGACTATTTAAGTAAGGGGACTTAGGGGGGCATGCCTGAGGCCCACCCCAACCTATCCACTTCATTTAAATACTCCCGAGCGAAAATTGAAAAATGTGCAGGGGCGCAATCGTGCATATACCACATTTCATTTCTCAGCAAAAGAGGTAAGTGTTCCAGTAGTATAGGCAAAGCCAATTAAATCGACCAGACAAAAGAAAGGACCAATTAAATAGTCCCCAATACATTTAATACATTTAATAGCACCCCATACATTTAACGAGAACTGCTCTTGGAAATGTGTTTCTATGATTCCATGTGGATTTTCTTCAGCCCATAGGTGGTAGCTGTGCAAATTTAAAATTGCATTCCTTGAAAAATTGGCTTCGTAGATAAACAGTATTTTACAATCGAAATTGGGGTTAACTGCTAGCATATTAAGGTGCCACTGGCAGAAATTAATATTTCAAATGCGAACTGTCAAAATAAATACAAACAAAAGCTTATCTAAATCAAGCCAAGGCATACTAGACAAATTAGTTTGGAACATCATCCTTCTAAAAAAACGCGTTGTTGTATCAGTGTAATAAACTATATTCTACAAGAAAAGATGGTGAAGAAATATTATACTTCATTTTCTATATGAGCTCATCGAAATACGATAATTTACTCAACATAAGCACCATTTCTACACGGCGCGGCGCCACAGTGTGGCATTTAACGAATCTACTGGACAAAATTAATGCATTTTTTATTTATTAAACAAGATGAGTGGAATTTGAAGTAGTAATAATAGACAACAAATAGTTTCTTTTTTGTTATTCTAGAGGGTAGTATTACTTCCGGTTTTGCCGGAAGTGGCGTCATTTTGAAATTCTGAACGGTACCTTATATTTTTTTGCAATATCATCAATTTGGATACTATTCTGAACATAAAAACATGCTTCAGCAATTCTTATCTTTGACACAGTACCGCAATTTACCTACCCAGTTGCTCAAAACTTCTAACTTCTGTATTTATGAAACTAAACGAATGGAATTTGTTGGAGTTTTATTAGACCACAAATGTTTTGTTTTTATCTTTCTTGAGGATAGTATTACTTCCGATATTGCCGGAAGTGACGTCATCCTTAAAATTCTAAATGGTACCATATTTTTGCGTTATTATCAATTACGGCCATATTTCAAAAACAAAAACATAATATAATAATAGTGTTGGTAACGGGTATAATTTCCCAAAAGGAGATGTTTCAGAAAAAAGGTGTTGGTTTCTCTTATGTATAGCTTTTATTGCATCTATTGTGAGTACTTTCGCCCTACATTGCAGGCATCATCAGACCCGGCTACAATGAAGAGGTAAAAACAATCAGTATAACCAAAATAATCAGTACAACTAAAAAAGAACAAACTTAGCAATACATACCATAGCAATCAGCCATGTATTGTCTCTAAAGAATTGAAGTTTCATTAAGAAATACATATTCTTGGCAAGGCTTCCCTTTTTTTTTGGTGTGATCGGCACATACCATACGGAGGGCAAGAGTCGCAGAAAAAAACACATTGAACATTGGTCAAACTAACGTGAATCTAAAAACAACCAATATACATTAAAAAACACGACTCTTACCAGAATTAAAGGAAATTACCTAGTGTAGTGTGACGACGGTCTGTCCTACCGTGGATAGGTGAATCACGGAGAGCGGCCGGTCCCAACAAAGGAGGAACCTGAATCATTATCTAAAGAGTTGTGATACGATACAGTTGTATATCCTCATCACGTTACGTATATCAATATATATTATTATTAACCGTAGTACACTGTGTATTAGTGCGTACCCGACTACATCAGAAGTGGTGGTTGTGTTGTGCAAGATGCTGAAAGATAACCGAAAAAGAAAATCATGAAGACCATCATATTGTCGCCGTTCTCGATGTCCTGATAATTATTTACATCATCCACAAGTTTGCCGGTTAGTTCTAATGGTAATAAACATAGGAAAACGAGGAAAGGTACACTTTCATATATGATTTCAGAATAAACGCAAGCGAAAGTTTAGGGAATCGTTCAATTTGGCTGATATTGCACCTAATGACAGGTACCATTCTGTATTTGTCGGAAAAGTAGCTCTCCAGTAGCTCACTTCTTGTCCAGCCGTCCAGCCAACCAGCTTGTGTGGCGAAGACCAGGTCATGGTCCAGGGTTTACCGTCCTGGAACCAACGGGTTAACGTGCCTTCCAAAGTATGACGGCGGAGTGAAAGATCCGTATACCTATCCGGAGATTCGAATCAAGGACCTTTGGAGTGCAAAGCAAACGGTTTGCCACTCATGTCATCATATCGTACGCCCTCGTGGCGGCGATATGAGGCCTTCGCGACACAAGTCATCATATCGTGCGCCCTCGTGGCAAGCGATATGAAGCCCACGCGGCACAAGTCATCATATCGTTCGCCCTCGTCTCGTGGCAAGCGATATGAAGCCTACGCGGCACAAGTCATCATATCGTGCGCCCTCGTGGCAAGCGATATGAAGCCCACGCGGCACAAGTCATCATATCGTGCGCCCTCGTCCCATGGCAGCGATATGAAGCCTACGCGGCACAAGTCATCATATCGTGCGCCCTCGTGGCAAGCGATATGAAGCCCACGCGGCACATGTCATCATATCGTTCGCCCTCGTCTCATGGCAGCGATATGAAGCCTACGCGGCACAAGTCATCATATCGTGCGCCCTCGTGGCAAGCGATATGAAGCCCACGCGGCACAAGTCATCATATCGTGCGCCCTCGTCCCATGGCAGCGATATGAAGCCTACGCGGCACAAGTCATCATATCGTGCGCCCTCGTGGCAAGCGATATGAAGCCCACGCGGCACATGTCATCATATCGTTCGCCCTCGTCTCGTGGCGGCGATATGAAGCCTACGCGGCACAAGTCATCATATCGTGCGCCCTCGTGGCAAGCGATATGAAGCCCACGCGGTACATGTCATCATATCGTTCGCCCTGGTCTCATGGCAGCGATATGAAGCCTACGCGGCACAAGTCATCATATCGTGCGCCCTCGTGGCAAGCGATATGAAGCCCACGCGGCACATGTCATCATATCGTGTGTACGCCCTCCGTGGCGGCGATATGAAGCCTTCGCGGCACACGTCATATATCGTAGGTACGCCCTCCGTGGCGGCGATACGAAGCCTTCGCGGCACACGTCATCATATCGTAGGTACGCCCTCCGTGGCGGCGATATGAAGCCTTCGCGGCACACGTCATCATATCGTAGGTACGCCCTCCGTGGCGGCGATATGAAGCCTTCGCGGCACAAGTCATCATATCGTAGGTACGCCCTCCGTGGCAGCGATATGAAGCCTTAATGGCAATACGTAAAGCAGGAATGGAAAATGGTAACCTACCAATGGAAAAAGATAACACATAAATGGCAATAGGTAAAGCAGTAACTGAAAAAGCTAACTCACCAATGGAAAAGGTACCCCACAAATAGAAAAAGGTAACTCGCCAAAGACTAAAGGTAACCCTTCAATGGCATAAGGTAAGCTCTTTGCAGCCTCAATTGAAATGAGAAAAGAATGATAATAATAAAGATAATGATAACGCTAATGAAAACGATAATGATAACGCCCTAATGATAACGATAATGATAATGAAATGATAACGATAACTATAATATAAATGAAAATGAAAGTGTAATTTGAAATTGAAAGTCTAAATGAAAAACCTTGGGAAGCAGTAGATTCCCTCAGTAATGATTATATTAATTATTGAGTATTGTTGTTCCTAGGATGTACAGATCGAGGACGATCTGCTTCACAGGATGGCCGTGTAGTGTGACGACGGCCTGTCCTACCGTGGATAGGTGAATCACGGAGAGCGGCCGGTCCCAACAAAGAAGGAACCTGAATCATTATCTAAAGAGTTGTGATACGATACAGTTGTATATCCTCATCACGTTACGTATATCAATATATATTATTATTAACCGTAGTTACTGTGTATTAGTGCGTACCCGACTACACTAGGCGGGCTGTCAACGAGCGTAAAAACAAGCCACCATTAAGAGTATCAAACACGGCTGCCAACCCGCGCACAACGGTCAGATCAAGACAGGTAAAACTCAAAACCCTTCGAGCCGAAAAGTCACCAAGAAACCCCAGAAAACGCATAATTACAACAATTTAAAAGCAAAAATAAACACAATTAATTGTTGTACACACATATCTCCTTGTGTAAGGGCACCAGACAAAACATTGACAATTCTATACACATTTAACAAAATATACAAGAAAACGCGACGTGATCGGCAAACATAAAAACCCGTGCCCACTATATGGACGTTCCAACGCCAACAGCGCCGGCAACCCACACCACTTAAGCAACGCGCAAACCAGGGCGGCCAACCAGAGAAGTCAATTAGGGAAAGATCCAAAACTAGTGTAAAAATACAGAATTTGAAAAAGGCAAGAGTGTCAATGAAAACAATCCCCTTTAATTTTTATTTTTCATTTTTCCCACTTTCCCTTTATTTTTTTTTTATATTATAACATTTCTATCATTTTTCCGACTCAAAACTTAAAAAACTAAATTTACAATTGTGTGACAGACGGGCGATTCCTCTTCAATAAGTTGGGATCCCAACTTAGCAGATAAGAATAAATTCCAGACAGATCGTCCACATCCCGTCTGAAATTCATAGTGTTACCATCCGACACTATGTAGCACATCTCCAAAAAAGATCTTCTTTTGTAATTGCTCTCCAATGCCAATATCTTTACAGCATCAAAATTAGGCCTGTGACGATCATTAAAACTATGAATGCAAAGGGCAGTATTCTCTTTTTTGTTGTTCAGATCTCTCCTATGCTGTGCAGTCCTTGCCTGAAGTCGCTGAGATGTCATACCAATGTAAGTCATCGTGGGAGATGACACGTTGCAGACTTTTAACAGTGTGAATGAACACTTGCAGTTTACCTTGCAGTTAGAGGATGAGAGCTTTGGGGTTCCATTCCTGGATACCAAATTAATACACATGCCTGAAGATATTGTGAAACTTGATTGGTATAGAAAGCCTACAGCCACCACCAGGATGTTAAGTTTCTTGTCGCACCACCCTATCAACTATAAAATTAATACGGTTTTGGCATTTAAGCACAGAATAACTAAGATTTACCACACTGACTTCCGAGAACGGAATTTTAAGAAATTGTATGAGATATTCCTGGAAAACTATTATCCGGCACTGCTCCTCAAAAAACTATTTTTTTCCTCTCCGGCCCCCCGTTCCAATTTGACTGCGAATTCGGGACCACCCACCACCCCCGCACCTAGATTTCACACATTACAATACATTCCCCACCTCTCTAGATCTTTAACTAACATCTTGTCTTCCCCCAATATTAAAGTTGTGTCCACTAATCCTTATAAGATGGAGAACTTATTGTTCTCAAAATTAAAAGACATAGTACCTCCCGACCTCCAATCTGAATTAGTGTATTGCATTCCTTGCCAGGACTGCACGATGACTTACATTGGTCATGGTACATGGTTACATTGGACATCTCAGCGACTTCAGGCAAGGACTGCACAGCATAGGAGAGATCTGAACAACAAAAAAGAGAATACTGCCCTTTGCATTCATAGTTTTAATGATCGTCACAGGCTTAATTTGGATGGTGTAAAGATATTGGCATTGGAGAGCAATTACAAAAGAAGATCTTTTTTGGAGATGTGCTACATAGTGTCGTATGGTGACACTATGAATTTCAGACGGGATGTTGACGATCTGCCTGGAATTTATTCTTATCTGCTAAGGGATCCCAACTTATTGAAGAGGAATCGCCCGTCTGTCAGACAATTGTAAGTTTGGGGTTTTAAGTGGGAAAAATGATAGAAATGTTATAATATAAAAAAAAGAAAAAAAAAAGGGAAAGTGGGAAACTAGTTTTGAATCTTTTCCTAATTGACTTCTCTGGTTGGCCGCCCTGGTTTGCGCGTTGCTTGAGTGGTGTGGGTTGCCGGCGCTGTTGGCGTTGGAACGTCCATATAGTGGGCACGGGTTTTTATGTTTGCCGATCACGTCGCGTTTTCTTGTATATTTTGTTAAATATGTATAGAATTGTCAATGTTTTGTCTGGTGCCCTTACACAAGGAGATATGTGTGTACAACACTTAATTGTGTTTATTTTTGCTTTTAAATTGTTGGAATTATGCGTTTTCTGGGGTTTCTTGGTGACTTTTCGGCTCGAAAGGTTTTGAGTTTTACCTGTCTTGACCGTTCTGACCGTTGTGCGCGGGTTGGCCGTGTTTGATACTCTTAATGGTGGCTTGTTTTTACGCTCGTTGACAGCCCGCCTAGGTAATTACTTTTAATTCTGGTCGTATTTTTCGTATTTTTTAATGTATATTGGTTGTTTTAAGATTCACGTTAGTTTGACCAATGTTCAATGTGTTTTTTTCTGCGACTCTTGCCCTCCGTATGGTATGTGCCGATCACACCAAAAAAAAGGGAAGCCTTGCCAAGAATATTTATTCTTAATGAAACTTCAATTCTTTAGAGACAATACATGGCTGATTGCTATGGTATGTATTGCTAAGTTTGTTCTTTTTTAGTTGTACTGATTATTTTGGTTATACTGATTGTTTTTACCTCTTCATTGTAGCCGGGTCTGATGATGCCTGCAATGTAGGGCGAAAGTACTCACAATAGATGTAATAAAAGCTATACATAAGAGAAACCAACACCTTTTTTCTGAAACGTCTCCTTTTGGGAAATTATATACCCGTTACCAACACTATTTATACCATTCCCAGGCCAAATTTGGTTACAATTCAAGAATAATATAATAATGCTCAAATAGCAATTTGCAATTCCAGGTTCACAGAATATAAGTCATAATATAAGATAATATAATAACTTCTAAAGTCCACCTTCTGATAATATTAAATAAAATAATATCGGAGACTCTAAGATTTATTAGGATTGCCCGAATATGTAAATTAAACACACCCTTAAATAAATACTATATTGAAATTAACAGAATCACTAATTAAAAATGAAATAATGAAATGAGCAACAAACTTTGAAAAAGATAAAATAATTGAACTACTGGAACTTAAGCATGTATAACTAAATATTAATTGTAATGAAAATGTTTATCAAATTGGAACAAAAATCAACTACGTACCTACTGGAATCTTCAGAATCAACATATTCACAACTATCGCTCTCCTTATCCCAAGCTTGATGTAGTTACTTTGGATGTCATTTCAATACTTGGAGACTGTAGCAACATCATAACGTCAGGATGAATAGATGGTGTTATCACAGGATCTGAAGAAATCAACAGTCGGTGCGGAATATCGATGTTTGTGTGGATTCTTGAATCTTTTCTGGAGTTTTCTATTCGAAACCGTCGAAAATTCTTATGACGAGTTTCCTGTGCTTCTTCAGACATTTGCTCAATTGGAAGTAAAAAAGGTTTTATTACTTATGGTCCATGTAATAAAATTTTATGTAGTGTAACAGGCATTGGATACCAGTTATACAGTAAAACATATAAATTAGTGCTAATAAGAGAAAACCTGTTTACGAGATGTCAACCAACACTGTGACCACCTGTGAGCATGTTCCATTTTCTCTGTTATGAAACTGATAGAACTTTCTGTCTTAAATTGGATTTCATGATTATCATATTGTACAGTAGCTGAGAAGTAATTTTTTGTTAAAGTGCTATTTTCAGACAAAAGAAGCAATAACTCAAAGATAATTTGAAATTATCACTATTTAGTACCTGGTTATTGTTCTAAAAATTAGGAGAGTTAAAAAATACATAAATATAGGGTTTTCCATTTAAGAAAACATAAGTTTTATCTTATCAAACACCTTGTATATTCAAAAATAATTGTAAAATGTGCGCCCATGCTATCCGACACCGCACTATTGGGACAGCCTGTATAATAAACAAAATATCATGGTCAACCTTTTGTGAACGCCATGTATAAAACTGTTCTTTTTACGTTTTTATTTCTAGATCATATAGAGGTGTTTTTTTAAAATTCAAAAACGTGAACAACAATCAATTTTTTTCGGTGTATTAGTATATTCGACAGAGCAAACATTCCCGTTATTTATGGAACACGATGTCATTCATGTGGCTGCCTCGACTAGCTTCGCAGTAGCGTATCCTGTTAATCCAGTTTTCCAAGACCTTGGTGACGGTTTCTGGCTCTTTGTCACGAATGGCTAGCTCGATATTCACCTTAAGGGTCTAAATCGTTAATGGATTGTTCGCATAACATTGGTTCTTTACGGCACCCCATAAACAAAAAATCTAACGGTGTCAAATCGCAGCTCCGAGGTGACCAATTGACATCGCCGAGACGGCTGATAACTCGATTACCGAACTTGGCGCGTAAAAGATTGAATGTGGCATGGGCAGTATGGCATGGCGTGCCATCCTGCTGAAAGCGAAGGTTGTCCAAGTACATAATCTTCAATTTCCAGCCACAAAAAAAAAGCGTTTATCATCCCTCTGTAGCGCTCACTCTTGACCGAATGGCGTTTCCAGCAGCATTTTCAAAGAAAAATGGGCCAATGATGCCACCGCTCCAGATTGCGATCCCCAGATTGCGGCAGTTTTGCTTGTTAACACAGCCGCCAAGATAAACATCCGCTTCGTCAGAAAAGATGATTTTTCGTTGTCCATTTCGAGCTGCTGTAAGGCCCAAACTGAGAAGCGATAACGAAGCGGATGGTCGTGTGCCTCCAATTGCTGAGTCAATTGGACCTTATAAGCGAATAATGCGAGGTCTCTGTGCAAAAGTAGCATCAGGCTTGTTCCAGAACTGAGTCTTTTTGCACTTTTTGCACAAACTTGCGTACAGCAGGCGCGGTAGGTGCCTCATTTCTGCCAAAACTAATTTTCAATAAACACACTGTTTGGGCTACACAACGTTGACTTTGGAAATAAGCTTGCAATATTTCCCAAAGTTGCTCAAGCGTAAAGCGATTCATTTCGTTCCGCGGAGATATGATACTGATTTTCTGTCAAGATTTCCAGCGGGATATAGCTGTCACTGTCAAAATAACATGATTTAAAAAACACTAGATGGACCACCCGGTATGTACTAGTATGTAGGTACTGATTTACATTGAAAATATGTACATCAGTACATACTCTGTTTTCAGAATTTTAATTTATAGACACTTTTCTCCATCTTGCGGATTATCTCAGCATGCAATAATATGCTAATTCATCATCAAGGAGTCGACAAAATAGTACTTTTATTTTCCGTAAGCATACTCTGGGCCATAAGAACGGTGTAAAATAAAAAAATTGATGCCAGCGAAGTAAACTGAGTGTAACCCACCACGTCGTAGAAGTGCAGAAAAGGTATGAGCCTTCCCGATGACCACTTGGCATCGGGTAATTCCTACCTTCCGACCTAGTTTTTTTCCTGGTTACATGACGTCATAGAGTTACGGGAAGCTAGCATAACAACACCCTAGAGTCACAAGAGGAGGGGAAATGCTTTACGCACACCGCCGACGGAGTGTAATGTCGGTGGTAGTGTGGGACTCCATTCGCTTCAGCGCAATGTTTACCCACTATAACACCTCCTCGGTCCTCCTTTACGACCAGGACAGAACTACCAATCAGGGTTTTGACCATTGCCTTGCATCAGGAGATAGTTGGTTATTATCTATTTGCGTGATTGATTTCTAGGTCTTTCATAGTTTGCACGACATACTCTTCTATTACCTTCCAGTTTGTATGGCTCTGCAACATCGTTGGGATTATGTTTTCGTGGGTCACTTCTTTGCTTAATGTCGAGTGGAGACGTTGCCTGCTGTTTGCGGTTTCTGTGCATTCAAACATTGCGTGTTGAGGGCTGTCCTCTGCCCGGCAGTGTTGGCATCCGTTGTGTATTGCCTTTTTTATAAACTTCTGGTCCGTACCGAAGTCGCCATGTCCCGTAAGTTCTTGTGTAAAATGGTAGTTCACATGCCCATACTTTCTATTGATACAAGGTTCAATCTTAGGGATTAGCAGCTTTGTCCACTAGGCTTTGTATTTGTCGTTGTCCAATCTTTCTTGGCATTTTTTTTGATGGTTTGCTTCCGGATGTTTCCCCTGCTGTCACCTCCTTTCCTGATCCGACGCCGGTCAATGGGTACAACACCTGCTACAACTGGTAGAGCCGGTGATGATGCCGTCCTGTAAGCGCACGAGACTCCAATGTTGAACCTTCTCTGTACCCCGAGAAGCATTTCTCTCTACTTGCTGTATTTCAAAGCTCCTGCCCAGGACGTACAGGCGTATGTGATAATTGCTTCGACCTTGGAAGCTATGACTCTTCTTTTCTTAGTCATCGGTCCGCCGATCTTGGGCATGAGCCACTTCAGGGCCGCGAGGGACTTTTCGGCTTTTGCCGCTGCATACGCCACGTGGTCGGTATAGCGAAGATTTCAGTCAATTTTTATTCCCAAGTACTTGAGTGAATGCTGTGTTTTGATCCTATTTTTACCAAAGCCGAACTCCAGCTCGTAAAGTGAACTTCTGCCTCTTGTTATTACCGCTTCCGTCTTGTCGAAGGCTATCTCCAGATATTTTTCCGCGTACCACTGCACTATTTCCGTAAGTATATCCTCCGTGTTTTCAATAATCTGCGTCCCCGTCCAACCCTGTACGACCACCGCCAGATCATCTACGTAGGCCAGGAGATGCATGTTAGGTTTTCTGGGCAGCTCGAATATGTCGTCGTACATGATATTTCAAATAGTCCCGCCGAGCGCCGACCCTTGCGGGACTCCTCATTACATATGGAATCAAACTCATTCGTATGATATTGTTCTGTGGCTTAAGTACGCCTTTGTACTCTCGCTAACGCATAGTTGAATTTTCTTGTTTATCATCGCTTCACCCACCTTCTCCAATCAAATGGAGTTAAAGCCATTTATGACGTCTACACCAGCATACAAAATCGTCTTCTATCTGGTCTGTATTTGGCGCATTCGAGGTTTAAGGCGTTTATTTAAGGCGTAGATCGACCTTTATGGAAACCATACTGCTAGTCGGCTAGCTTTCCCGCCTCCAGGTCCCTCGCCATCCTGTTTCTTAGAAGTATTTCACCATCGGGCCCAGGGTCGTTCTCGCTGTTGAGTTGTTTGGCTGCCGCGCTGTCCTGATCTCTTCTTCTGATAGATCAGTATGCGTTTCCCTCGCTTCTGGTATCGTCGATTTATTCCATCTGATGGTAGGTGCATCCGGGAACAGGCTACGGATTATCTTCCCAGCTCGTCTGTGCTCCAGTTGGACTTTTGGGAAGGAACATGTTTGCTTACATACATTCTTATAGGCATCGCCCCATTCGTAATCGTTCATATTGTTCAGCAGTTTTCCCCATGCCTCTGATTTAGCCATTTTGATCTCTTGTCTCCAAAGCTTGTGTTGCTAGGTGTATCGCTCTCGTGCCTCTGCTACGTCAGGAGTCTCTGGCTACCGTCCTGGTTTTGGTAAGCTGTCTTCTGTACTTAGTACAGGTTTTCTGTGTGTCCTCAACTGCTTTTCACCACCAGTATACAGACATTGGTCGTCTGCTGTTGCATTTTTTCGGTCCAAAGATCTTGTTGCGGGCGTCCGTGGTAATGTTAGTGAGTTTTTATCACTCATTCTCTCAACGTTTCACAGGCTCTGCTCTATAATTCGAGGAGTGCTTTTGAGTTTTTGGGTGTTAATTCGCCATTTCCTCTCTCCTCGATTTGAGTACTTGAGTACCTTTGAGTACTCTTAATCATGTCCTGACTGTTAATAAGTTGTGATCACTCAGGTTCTTTGCATCATTCGTCCTCCACGTGATTTTGTGCCTCATTAGGTTGTTATTACCGAGGGCTAGGTCCAGGATTGATTCGCTGTTGCCTGTCTACCACGTTGGTACACCAATCTTATTTAGGAGTACTAATTCATTGGCGGCAATGAAGTCCGCCATGGACCTTCCTCTGGGTGAGTCTTGTTTTACGCCCAACGCTTGAGACTTGGCGTCAAAGTCTCCGGTTAGAAGGACCCTTTTGCCTGTATGTGATTCGACCACTCTGAAGATGTGCAGATTTTGATTGTACTCCTCCATGTCCTTGTTAGGGGGAGATTTAGCAGCCAATTATTAGGATGTCCTTCCACGCTATGTGGACAAAGTTTGGTTCGCCCCCTGCGCTGGTAAGCTCGTCGCAATGCAGGACTGGTATAACCACATTATGGTTGTTGCTGTAGAACCACTTTTGGCGGTCGATACTCCTTACCTGGGTTCCGTAATGATGACGATGTCAATATTGTTATCCTTGATCATCCGGTTGAGCAGTCATCGCTTCATAACTCCCGTTCATGTTGGTCTGTAATACGTGTATATTTGTTTGGTTTCCTTGTCTGGTTGTCTTTCTCTGGCATTTGTTTGTGGTACCCATCAATGAACGTTTTTGTATTGGTCTGGAATACTGTGTCTTCTCCTGTGTTGTACTTGTAGGAATCCATCGGAATCTCATCTCTGGTATGCTGTATGTCATCGTGTGCTTCGGTTGCTTGTCCCCGGTTGCCTTTTCCCAAACTCCGTTCTGTGTCGCTGTTTTTTCATTTATTTGGCTTTATCTCTGAACAAGGGGCATGACATGGAGTGCCGGAGACCCTTGCAGTCGTAGCACTGCCTGGGTTCATGACACTCGCTGGGTCTATGCCCGATGGTACCACATTTAGGGTACAGGATGGCATTTTCTTTACCCTTCATGTCTTCTTTTTTGTCGCAGACGACTTTGGAGTGTCCGAGGTTGCTGGCGGGACCAGCTTAGAGCAGCGGGACGCTCTGTTAGTCCGAGTCTGAGTTTCCCTCTTTCTTGGTAATATATTTTGCTTTATCTGTTAGTAGTGTCACGATGGCCGTGACAAGGTCCTTCTTTAACTATCGTGCCTCAGGCTGATTCGGTACTCGTCGTCTTTGAGGATGGTCTTTAGTTTTCCTCTACCGCTGTTTTTACGTCGCTGATCTCCGTGAGGCAGTCCAGATCTCTAATGATGAGGCTTGTTTCTGGCTGCTTTTCGCTCACCCGGTGGTCTCTTCCCAGGGTAGATTCTACTTGGTCCTGGAATGTTCTTGCCGCTCCCGGTATAAGTTCGTTAATCGTGAAATTGATCGAGGTTTTGGGGGTTCTTCTGATGCCGAGTATGTTCACTCCCATCCTCTGTCTTCAGGTCACTTTTTAGTTATTTCACTAGGATATCGTGTCCTCTTTTGTTCCGTTTAGTTTGACTTCGATTATGTTTGTTTTCCTTTCTGGGGGGGTTGAATTTCTTAGGTGATGGTTTTTGAGGTATTTCCAGAGCTTGCGCGAACGAGTTATTGTTTCTTAGGTATATCTTGATGTTTCTTCCTGTTCAATTGGTTAAGTAGTCGACTACTTTCCTGATGCTGTTTTCAAATTGTCCAACAATGGCTATGTCCCTTCTATCGGGGTGTATCTTTGTGGAGGTGTCGATTATATTTTTTACGCTTTTAAACACCTCTTTGGTGTCATTTACCTCGCTTGCACCGTGTTTTGTAGCTGTGCCTACAGCCAGTATAGTTCGTTGTATCTCTACACAGTGTCATTTTCGTCCAGGCAGACGTTGAACGAGTTGGTGATTCTAAAGTGCTGCCCAACACCAATCACTTTTTTCAGCAGGATTTTTCCTGATTGGGGGTTTGCCTCCATGTACGCCCGGATGATCGCATTGTTTCCTAGCGGTCCTGTTTCACAGGAGACTGTAATTAGCATCTCGTCTCCCGTTTTCACTACTGTGTGCTCATAGAGGTTCTCTTCCCATTCTAGGTTTTCATGTTTTTGAAGTCTTCTAGTTTTTGTGCCGGTTGTTTATGACATGAGCACTATGGATTAGGGATGTGCAGTACCGATACTTTTGAGTAACGAATTGATACTGGTACTTTCAAATCGAGTATTCGTTACCTTGTATTCGTTACTTAAACTGATACTCATACTTTTCAAGTTAGCAATCCTAATAAAATACGGCAAACAAATACCTTTAACATTTCACCTACTTAACATTCAAAACAAATTATTTCCTTATAGTATCCGATACAATCTACTGAGTACGTACATAAGATCTTCTTATGTTTAAAAAAAGTCCAAAACCGTTGCGCTGCCGGCCGCATTTACTAGCTAATTTATTTGTAAAACATGAAACATCTCCGCACATCGTAGCACCCGCGTCGCAACCAGTCGTACACGTATGACTGGTTGATGCCTTCTGATCTTAGTGGTTCGTTACTGGATACTTAGTAAATACCTACACTTTCGGTACTGTTACCAGATTTGATACCGAGTATCAGTAATCATTCGTGTTTCGTTACTGATACTTGGTACCTACACGGTTCTGTACCGTTACCCGACTTGATACTGAGTATCAGTAATCATTCGTGTTTCGTTACTGATACTTGGTAGGTACCTACACGTTTCGGTACCGTTACCAGACTTGATACTGAGTATCAGTAATCATTCGTGTTTAGTTACTGATACTTGGTAGGTATCTACACGTTTCGGTACCGTTACAAGACTTGATACTGAGTATCAGTAATCATTCGTGTTTCGTTATTAATACTTGGGACCTACACGTTTCGGTACCGTTACCAGCCTTCAAAGCGAGTATCAGTAATCATTCGTGTTTCGTTACTTGAAACTTGGTACGCTTTTCGTTTCCGTTACCAGACCGTTACTGATCGTGAACTTGATAATTTACTGTATTTAATTGTACAGTACTTGTCTTGTGATACCAGAATTGTTACAGATATTTTGTTTAATACCATTTTACGTATGGTGACTTGTGATTGTCGCATAATCTGCTATCTTGGACACCTTAGGCATCAAGAGTGTCGGTATCAAATTTATGTTTAGTGGCGATTACACGAGTTCTATTTATTATTCAATTTTATAATCATATTTATTTCCAATACTTAATATGTATTTTATTTCGTTACGGAAATTGTAGTTTATATAGTACATGATACTAGAACTGATATTTCATTCGCTGTGCTTGTTGTGATTGATACCTAACCTGATGTAACGAATACCTTTTAAATAAGTATTCGTTACTTGCAATATTTGAAAGTAACGAATACGAAGTAATGAATTGATACTATTTGCACATCCGTACTATGGATTGAGCTCTTCATATCGTAGTTGTCGGTTTGTGTGGCTACCGTTGTCATCACTATTTTATTTGTCTTCTGCATGTCCGTGCCAGCTTCTCTCTCTGGTGTTTCGTCAGTTTGTACTCCTGATTCTGTGGTCCCATCTTTCGTGGATTTAGCGTCTTCTGGAGTAGCTTTTTCGTATGTTTGCTGTGCGTGTAGCTTTTGTGTCCGCTTGGTGTGTCTTTTATGTTTTTTGCCATATTTTGCGTGATTATCTTCTGGAGTTGCTCGGTTCTTTTAAAAATCTTGTGCAAAGCCTTGTCAAGTTGTCGTACCTGTTCCAGGGATAGCTTTCTTTTTTTCTGGATTGTCGTTCTGCCCCCGTTTTCTCTTTATGTGCCTTCCAGAAGGGCTGCATTTGTTTTCACTTTTCCCTCTTCCTGTGCTCTTGTTGTAGCGGTGTGTTGCTTGCTAGCCCCGCCGTTTCGGTTGCGTCATTGTCCTTTGTGAGGTCGTAAATTGGACTGATGTAAGGCTCCTCCTGTTATTCTCACGTCTGGCCCGGCTCCTCTTGTATACTACGGTACGCTCGTGTTCCGGGGACTGCTCTCCGCGTTTGCTTTCCCTCACTTCACAATCAAATGCCAATCTCGTCGGGGAAGGTCTCGGTGGGGGAGGGGAGTATTCCACCATTCCACTTATCCCGAAGGGATGTTTGTCCTGTGTCACGTACGGGGTGGATGGTCTATCGACCTTCATGTAAGCATTGTCCCCTTCCTGTGACACCGTGGTTTTCTGTTTCTTTATACACCGGAAAGAAAGCGGGTTAGGAGTGCTTGTTTGTGGAGAGCGAGGCGTTTTAGTGTGCCTTGCATTGAATTCAGCGTCTCCGCTGCCTTGGCTGGCAAGGCCTGGTAGGGGTGAGTTTAAGCAGACTCGTGAGGTCGACTCTTCCGCACGACGTGGCCGGGCTGTTTGGCCGCCGACTGTTTGGCCGCAGGGCGTACCCGAGGTTTTCCATTTATGAAAATTTATTTACCCATTTTGGCGACTAGCGGCCCCATTTTAACCCTACTGGCAGGTTGCGGTGAAAAGGCATGAATCCTAATGTGGCAGAGCAACGCCGGGCCGCTTCTTATTCACGGCCGTGCCACATGGGGCCGAGAGCCGTTAGCGACAGCCTACGCGCTGCCATTCATCCCTCAGCACTGCTAACACCTTCATTTGTTATCCGATTTCTCGCAGGGTTGTCATCAAAGGGCAGTACGGGTGCACACTCTTAATTATAAGAATGATGTAACATAAAATATTGATGCGAAGGAAGTAAACAGAGTGTAGCACACCTCATCGTAGGAGTGCAGAAAAGGAATGAGCCTTCCCGATGACCCGTCGGCATCGGGTAATTCTTACCTTCCTACGTAGTTTTTTCGTGGTTACATGACGTCATAGACTTACGGAAAGCTAGCATAACAACACCCTAGAGTCACGAGAAACTTGCATAACATAACATAACCCTAACTGAAAAACGTAAATCACCCTGCAAATTTGATTTCGAAATACATTACCGGGAATAGCCACAAACAAATTATTATAACATTTACAAATATTGATGTATATCTTTCCTTTGTATGTTAAATTATAGATAATTAATCGGAGAGTTAACGAACAAAGTCTAAATCACAATTATTTATATCTTCTACCAATCTTACTACCGGTACACTCGTGGAATTAAGTATGTTCTGATCAGTATTTCAGCAGTGTGTCGATGTTACAACCATGTACGAGTTTTTTGTTACTCTGGTCGGCCGGTCGGCCGCTAAGTGCAAAAAATTGTCCGGTTACACTGCATACTCGTATATCGGAAATTTATTATAGGCAAAACTGGGAGAGCTGAAGATTACTCATAGATTTCAGCTGTTATTTTAGACATACATTACAGAATATTTCTAAATATTGACGCGTGTTAAAACGAAATAGCATACTTTTCATACGTCTGCTGTATAATTTAAATGGGCAAGACAAAAAAGTACGTCTGTTCTTAGAACCATAAGAACGAATGACAGCGGTGGCAACCTAACCTCCAATTCGAGCGCGAACGTGTGATGTGAACAAGATGTTTTCGTTGGTATGTTTTCACTTTGCTTCTGTTAAACATGCTAATGATGGATATATAAATTAGATAGGACAATTATCACAATTAAATGACAGTATTTTTAATAATTAAATATTAATCTTGAACGAACTACCTAGTTGGCAACTTAATATACACAGCTAGTAACCAATTCACGCGGTACGTTCATATCTTGGTTCATACGATTTTAAGCGATGAATCACCTTCAGCTCTCCCAGTTTTGCTTATATTTGCGAAACCTTGTTCGAATGCTTTGAATTGGTTTATAATAATTTATATATTTCTATTTATTAGGTTAATGTGTAATAAATTAATGTAATTCCTACATTGCAATGTAATTGTATTTTTATTAAATATAATTTATTATATATGTCACGTTGTGACAGGAGATATTACGAAAATGCCTTATATTTATTTGAACTTCGGATAAACGCTTGAAGATAGCCGTGTGGCGCCATCTGTTGCTTGACTAGCTCTGTATGTGTGAGACCCTGTGGGAAGCATTTTGTCCAAGTTTCAAGCTCGTAGGTGCCCGTTTTGCGGCCTTGTCATTCCAATGTTCGCTGGCATTTTGCGGACTTATTTGACTGTCCCCAAGGTTGCTTCCATATGCACGATGTTAGAATTACTTATGGATTCGATTCGTAGTAGTGTCGTTTGGCTAATTGACATAGTTTGTCGTTTTCCAGGCAATTGCGTATTATTGTCTATGACGTCACACGGTTTATTGTATTTGTTATTTGCTTTTATTTATTCAGTTTGATTTCATTTTGGCATTTAGTAGTCCAAAAGGGATCGTTTGGTTGCATTTGTTCCATTATTTGCAGTAGTTATTGAAATTCCAATTTTGACAATTTAGTTTCGCTATTGTCCGCCATTGTTCCACGTCAGAGTTTCATGGTGGGGAGAGGCAGTGCCTATATAAAGGATCGATTTTTCGCGTGTTTTTAGTTCATTTTGTAGATTTCACCGAGCTCCACGCCGTTTGAATCCAGCATTGAGAGTTGATTTGTTGTTTGAGTTTATTTCGTCGATCTTCTTTTGGTTGTTGTTGATTTTGGATTGGTGGCGAAACCATTTTTGGGATCTACTCTTGCAACATCTTGAGCAGTTGATTGGCTCATCGTATCTTTACGGATTCTCACAACTCTCAATCTGTGACACTTAAGTGCCCGCTTAACATCTTACGGGTAGTTTTTATCGGCGCTTAAGAAGGTTTTAACGGCGGCGAAGAGATTTTTAACGGCGGCGAAGAAATTTTTATCGGCGGCGAAGAACAGGATAGTTATTGGTTGGCGAACAACATTTTATCAGCTAGCGAAGGACCGATTGGAATTAGTACCTCGGCAGAGGAGATCTATTGAGGAAGTTTCAGCGGCGACTTGGAGAACTTTACCTTCAATATTTTGGCGAGGCGGACTGACTGGTGAACTAGGAAATTTATACGATCAACATCGTTGACGTCCGACATATATCTTTGCGTTGTGAGTACCGGAACACCTTGGCACTTCGTAGAAGAACGGAATAATACCTAACCTCTTAGTGGGCCCCTTTTGGAATTTCCATGGTTGGGCACATGCTCGGAAACCACAAGTAGGTTATCGTTTGTATATTTTAAAACGTGTCTTGAGGGTACCTCCCGTACTGGTTTACAAATAACGTTCCGATACCATTCAGCCGTCGTAGGATTCTTGCCGTTAGGTCTTCCGAAGGAACCTAACCTCTTTACGATTCGCTTTTGTTTTGTTTATACTTTGATAATTTAGTTAACCTTTGTTGTTGACTTTGCTTTTTGCATTTTGAATTTGAATTTGATTGCTAGTTTGATTTAGCATATAGTAATTTAGAATTTAATTGTCATTTTAAATACATTATAGAACTTTAACTTTGCCGTTTGACGTTGGCCTTCTCCGTCAACATTTTGATTTAATTTTGAGGTTAATGTAAGCTTAGCAGTCAGTCATCAATTTAATTATAATTTTGGATATTTTGTAATATTTAACTCAACGTTTAAATTTTTATTTTTTTTTATTTAATTTTTAATATCGTTAAATTTTTTTATAATTTTAAAATTTTGTGGCCAGGTGTACGTCATTCGTTTTCAACGCTTTGTGATTAAACCCTTTTCTAATCAACGGTTACTTGTGGATTGGCCAATTTACAACATAACGATTTTTCTTACAGCAATTTACGCACAACATCTGCGTCAAGCGTTGACGTTTGATATTTTGACCACATTTATTTATTTTTTTTTTTATTATTTTTGTTTTCTTTTTGTACCTGTTTGAATACCCTGTGTGTTTTCTTACAAATTTTTGATTTATTGCTTACATTTAGGAAATTTACTACGTTGTGTTCTCTTCGTTTGGGCAATAAATTGTTTGGTAACATCCTTGCTAGTTTTTCTGTCGAGTGCTATAACATCCCATCTACTGTCCCAAATCAGTTTTATCCACATTTCAGTGAAGTTTGGGTGGCGCCCTTGTTAGAACTTGTGTTAATTAGAATTGACCCACTCCCGTCTCCACTTCGAGCGAGCTGAGGACCACTTGTGGACCACTTTTGCAATTTTAGTCGAAATTCGGCCGTAACATATATTATAAAATGAAAATCTCATTTCAAGATCTTGCATAAAACACAACAAACTATACAAACTTATTGCATCTAATAGCTTTTTTCGTTAATACAAAAATCAATTTCTTGTTATGAATATTTTTCCTGAAGGTTATTTCAGAACTAATATGTATTAACATTTATTGACAAAATAGAAATAAATTAACAAAATTAAATTGCTTTAAATTTGTATTTATGGTAATTTGTTACTTGTGATTTACTGGTGATTTCGAGATATTTAGCTTCAACGATATTTTACAGTGTTTAACTTATTAAACAGAAAGGAGTATGTATTTTGTATATAATGTATCATTACAATTTTTTATATTATTATTTTGCTTTTACTTTACAACAAATATCTTACAACTGAAAATAGTGACAATTTACAAACATTTATAATAGCTTGTGGAAGCAAGCTCTACACTTTCGACGAATTTCGATTCATTGTAAATATGTAATTTCTTGATTGTTACCCTTGATTTCACAGGGGCCTTTGCATTTGTAAATGGCAGTTTTGTTTTTTGTTAATAGGTAGTCCATTATGTGCACGACTCCTAATTTATTTAAATTATTTATATATATATTTATGTAAATGCATTTTAACTAACCTTACAGTACACAATTCATAAGTCACATTGTTATTTTAATAATTCGAATTATAAATGACCAAAAAAAGATACCAAACTGTATCATTTTTTTCTAGAAAGTAGAAAATAATAAGTTTCATATGGTCTTATTGGTTTTCTCTGTTCCTTCAGAAGTTGGAGCCGTTTAAAATTAGATATTATTAATAATTCAAACGGCTGTAACTTTTTAATGAACCGAAAAAGCAGGTAGCTTTGAAAAAAAAATTGCAGAGGAAACGTGGGACAGCCTGTATATATTATTGCTATAATTTTCATTGTTTTGGTTGTCAAGCATGTAATTAGATCTAATAAAAGATAATTGAAACATGCTGTAAAGTAAATACAGATACATTTCCATTGTCCTTCATACAAAATACATGGTCAGTCTTAACTATTAATTTAAATTAAGTTTAGAGAATTTATTTACATTTAATAAATATATTTTAATATTACAATTCTGAAATAGTCTATATTCAGTGATAATCCTTGGCAACAAGATGATTTGTGCATTTACTTACTTACTTACTTAAGCGCGTCATCCCACTGCTGAGCAAAGGCATTTTTTTACGTAATTAATATGTGTATTAGATAAAATAAATTTAAATAATGTGTCGTGATATTACGCAATGTCTTAATATCAGATTTTCGTATCATATTATCAAATTTCATGTTTATTAATATTAGTATAAAAGTAATTTTATGTTTAATTAAATGCACTACTCGTAAACTTAAATGTTGTGGTCATATTATATTTATTACATTGCAATGAAGGTATCACATTAAGGAAAAGATCGGACACTCACAAATAAACTAAATCCCGTTACATTACATCAATCGAAAACCCACCTCGTGCCGGACAACTTTTTGCAAAGCGGATGGAGAACAAGTACACAAATAGACCCACTATTTTCAAGTCCTGCGATAGCGATACGAACATACTTATTTCCATGACTGTACATATAACATACATTTGGACCAGAAAATGTTATAACCTTTAAAAAATATATTGTAATATTATTATATACTGGGTGTTTCAGAAATAACGGCTAACCTTAAAGGAGCATATGCCAAAGGACGTAATAAGCATATTTTGTCAAATAACGTATGGTCTAACTTAACGCATTTTTGAGAAAATTAATGAAGAAAGACGGAGTCCGTCCCTGACCAGCGGAAGACAATCGACAGCACTCCACTACAGTTGTGTTGCAACTGGTGACAAATCAACGTCCCGAGAACATATCGGCTCCCACCACTTCTCGCTGAGCGTGACAATGACCTACATTCGCCAGGTTGATATGAACGCACACAAGCGTGGTCACGGTCGATCAGCTGTTAGTTGGTTTATCAACAATAAAAATTATTTGGATCGTGGAATCTTAATGTCGGTGCAGTTGTGTAGTGATTGTGTAGTACCAGACACGGATGAATAGCAATTCTATGGCTAGAATGCGACATATTATTGATCGGTCGAGACGCGTAGTTGCTGTGTTAAATCGGTTTGTCTTGTTCGACGATAACGCTTAATAATCACAATGTTTGTAAATCCGCACCACATTTCTAGATTAGGTACGTACTAATCTCTCTATTTGTTTGTACGGACTTTTGTAACCGTAGACGGGTCATGCGCGTTCGGCTATTTACCAGGGCCGGCCTTAGACGAATTCTTCAATACAATTTTGTTAGTACTGAAAACTTTGAAATAGATTATAGGTTATTTGACCAAAATTGCTTCTCTGTCCTTGGTGAATATGCTCCTTCAAGGTTAGCCGTTATTTCTGAAACACCCTGTATATAACTCCTGTGAAATCTGAGATTGATGCTGGAAATAGAGAATAAGTTCAATTTAATAACAAAAAATAGCATTACCTAAAAACATCCCATTCCTTTTTGAGTCTAGATATCAGAGTATTTCATATATTTCCAAGTACATAATTTGTTAAAGATCTAAGCTGTCGCACGATGGTCCCAAATGCACATTTAACGCGAATTAATTCAAATTTCTGAAAAATGTAAAAGCAAAAAAATCATACAGGTTTACAGTTAAATATCTGAACTATCATAAAAGGAGGTAATTATCTGGCAAAAGTTAGTGTTTTTAAATATGACAGCGCCAAACTTAGAAGACTGCGCGCCGCTCATTTTATAGTAAAATACTGGTAAAATACCAATTCACTTGTGATTTGATTTATTTCTACTATCCATTAGTAATTGGATTAGACTATTTACATTAGGTCTACGACATAAAACAGTTAGTTCCAATTATATAACATTATAAGCTACATCTCGTAATATAGACCAAGTTATTTTTTATAGGAAAACCGTAAAAATGCAGGTTTTAAAAACTGCAGGCGAGTGCATGGTTTTAAAAGTACATTAGAATGAGAATTAGAATTAGAGAGAATGTGAGTCTGGCCGCTCAACCAGCCATCCACTGCGACCGCAGGGGTCTATTGTGGCTCACCTACTACTGCTAGTAGCTAATTGTTATACTTCACAGTCCAGGTCCAGTTCTTTAATGAGCCTGATTATCCTATCGGGTGGTGTGTTCTCAAGGTCTTGTAGTTTGATTTTGGTCGTGCCGAAAATCCTGACCCTGATGCCATCCGCGGCTGGACAGGAGCAGATAACATGCTCCGTTGTTTCACCATCTTCCAGGCATAGACGAAACTCAGTGGTGTCGGTTAGTCCTATCTTGTTAAGATGATGCCGGAGTCGGCAGTGTCCCGTGAACGCAGCAGTCATGGTTTTGATGTCCACTCTGCTTAAGTTCAGCCAGGATTCAGTTCTGATTTTGGATGGTGATGCAGTCACCGCCCTGAAATGTCTCATCCCAGGGCATCCTGACCAGAAATCCAAGGATTTCATAACCATCCATCTCTTAATCGAGTGTTGCCACGTCTCTCGGAATTCCAAGAGTCGGTTCTGGCCCCTCCGGAACTGTGTTGGCCGCCACCCTGGCCAGGGAATCGGCAACTTCGTTTCCCTTTATGCCAGCGTGGCCAGGCACCCATACTAGAGTGACCCTGTTTGCCTTCCCTAGACCGGATAATGTTCTCTGTAAACTGTATTTTACGACGAGAGATTGGTATTTGCTGGTCGCCAGCGAGCGTAGCGCCGCTTGGCTGTCTGAGAAGATTTTAATTGATTTGCCTGCCCAGTTCCTCTTGAAGATTTCCTGGGCGCAGACATCAATGGCAGTTATCTCTGCCTGCAGTATAGTCGCAAATTTGCCAAGGTTGCAGCTTATCTCTGTTCTTGGTTTGCGTCCGTAGACTCCTAAACCGGTGCCAAGGTTGGTACTGAAGCCATCGGTGAACCAGGAGGAATCGGCCTGGAGCATGGAGGATTCCCTCGTCCCCCAGTCGTCTCTACTTGGTAGTAGGACGTTGAACGATGTCACCCAGCTGTATTCGGCAGGGATGGTATCACTTCTCATGCCCAGTAGTACGTCCGACTCAATCGTCGTCGTGAGTCTATTGGGCTCGAATTCCACCATTTGCGGCACATTTTCTGCTGGTTTGTCTGATGGAATATTCCCAGAAGCCTGGAAGGTTGCGTTGGTGAAGCCCTTGCCTAAGATTGCTCATCCGTTTACATTTGCTCATCTTAGACCTATAAGTGTTCTTCCGGTGCTGTCGAAGGTGGCTGAAAAGATCATTGCTGCTCAATTACAACGTTATATTTTATGAGAATAAGCTGCTCCCTGATACCCAATCTGGGGTCCGACCAGGGTATGGTTGCGCTACCGCACAATTGACGACGATCGTTGATGATATTGTTGCTGAGTTAGATAGAGGCAAGGCTACTCTTTTGTGCCACCATAAATCATGAGATACTGAAGTCAATTCTTGATTTTATTGGGTTGGATGAAGTGGCCGTAAAGTTGTTGTATAGCTATGTGACTGAGCGTAGACAACATGTTGTTTTAAATGATAACGTTTCGGAGTCTCTCAACTTAACATCTGAGGTTCCTCAAGGCTCAGTACTTGGCCCATTATTATACACGATTTACACCAGCCGTTTTTCTGACTATATAAGCCATTGCGGATCGCATTTCTATGCAGACGATACCCAACTATACTACTCCTTTCTTCCGGGCGACGTGGACATGGCTTGTGAACGTATTAATCGGGATCTACAGGCCATCGTTGACATTTCTCGTCGGCATAGTCTTAATATCAATCCATCAAAGACGGAATTGATTTTATTTGCACCACTAACTAAGCGTGAATCGATCTTATCCCGACTGAATATTTCTGTAGACAATGTTCAGGTACCATGCTCTAAATCAGCTAAAAGTTTGGGCATGATTATTGACGAGAACCTTGGCTTTAATGATCACATAAATAAGTGCACACAAGGAGCATACGCGAGCTTAAGACTAATATATAACAGTCAAAACTTTTTTTTTGTATTCGCCGCCGAGAAAGTATACGTTATAAATTATTGGATGTGCGATGGTTGAATATGAAACATCGAAGAGCGTTTATTCTGCCTGCTTATATTATAAAATTATGTCATCCGAAAAGCCCCCTTATTTATATCGCAAAATTGTGCTCAGATCGGATGTGCATACATTGAACATTAGATTTAAGGGAACTTTGACGCCTCCTACTCACGTACATGAATTCTTCAAAAAATGTTTTAGGTATCAGATTGCAAATGTTTTAAATTTTCTACCAGTTAAAGTTCAACAATGTTATATGGTCACCTGCTTCAAGGTGCAATACTTTCACATCTTGCTTGCCGAACAGTTTGGGGGGTGAACATGCCTGGTTGAATGTTCTTCCCACTAGCCTGCTTTATCGCGATGCATTTATTTTTATTTATTGTTTTATTTTCATGTCTTGCCTGAAAGTTGGAGCAAACTTTTAGAATGTGTATGTGAATGCGTTCAGTGCAAAAGCTTCGTTTCAAATGTCATTGCAATTGTTATTATGTGTATCACATTATTTGTGCAGGTGCAGCATGGGTGCGACCACATTTAAATTAATTTTCATTTTCTGTACTCTACTTCTTCTTGGTTAAGTTGAAAAGCAGTCTTTGACTGAACTTCGCCTTTTCACGATTTTGTACTGTGTTACTTATATTGTATGTTTTTGTTTTTTAATAAAGTCATTTATTATTATTATTATTATATACCTTACATTTAACACCCTGTAGATGTTTAACGAAAAACTACGATCTATGAATGTTCAGGCTAAACCAAGTTTATACCAATAATGATTTAGTCTATGAATAGGTTAGAATTTAAAGAAAATAAGTTTTTAACAACTCGATATGTAATAAAGATATACAGGGTGAGTTATTAGTATCCCGGCGGTCGATAGCTACTAAACGTAAGACAAAGAAAAAAAAATTAAGACAAAAGTTGTTTGGCTCACTAGTTTCTATGACTCAAAATTATTTTCATTGACACAGGGTGTTGCATTTAGGGGTGACGGAAAATATGTATTTTTTTAAATGGAACGTCCTGTATATTTTATTATTTTATGAATACTAATTAATTTTGCTATCCAACGGTATAGGTTGATAACTCTCCGCATTAATGGTACCTGAGATATTCAATTATTTCTCCAAAATATGCCCGTTGCACGATCTTCTTTAAAACTATGTAAAATGGACGTTTTTGCAGATTTTGTTTTTAAACTATGTCAGTCAATAGTTAAAGCTAATAGATATATGATATTATCCAGATATTAGATTCATTATACAGGCTGTTCATAAAACGTAGTAAATTTTGATGTTTTTCAAATGGTTTTTTCTTGTTTTTTAAATGGAACACCTGTATTTTATGTACTAGTTGAATCGCCCATCAATTTCCCTTCAATTTATGTCAAATATGTCATATGTCCAATTTTAGTAGTTTTCGTGATTATTACAATTTAAAGAAAAATGTGTAATATTATAGATATGCCATTATTTTCTTGTTCTTTCTTTTTGTTTGTCTCTTAGTTGTAAATCAGTAATAGTATATTCACATATAATATAAGAAAAAAAACTTTAATACTATGAGCGTTTATTGAAAAATAAATCCCTTTTTACTTAGTAACCTATTTGAAGCAAATTCAGAAACAAACAATAAACACTTAATAAACATTGCACAACAAGTAACTATTATTTTAATTAATATTTAGAAGTTGTTCAAAATGACGCCCCTTTTCTCTTCTGCAAACATTAACGCGCGGTACAAAAGATCTTGAGATATTTCTTAACATGTACCTCTTATTTACTCAAAGGTTGTCAAACATATTGGTTATACGAAGTTTCGTGTCTTCTGGTGTAGTAGGTGCTGATTGGTATACCAGCTCCTTCACATATCCCCATAAAAAGAAATGGAGTTTGTTGCGGTCTGGAGACCTTGGTGGCCACAATGTAGGACCTTCTCTTCCCTCTTTGGTTGCCGTTTAAGTTCTTGTTTTGTGCTGGTAATTAATATTACCTGTTTCTTGAAATTGCAACCGAACCCTCTTTATAACACTTGGTTGGGAATGCCGTCTATCTGGTTATCGCTGTTAATACATTCTAGATGCTACTAATGAATTTCTGTCGGCTTGCCCATGGATGTAGATCATGTTAATTAATTCTTCTTTACTATATTTATAACTCATCGTTCAGAGGAAAGACAAATATCGTTACTAAGTTTGACAGCAATAACTTATTGACTGTCGTTAGATCTCAATTGTTTGTTTTTATAATTAATTAATGCTAATAGTAATAATTACCGCTTTTTTAAGTTGTATTTTAATGCAGTATTACTGATTTGCAAATGAGAGAAATGAAAGAAACAATAAATAACAAAAAAATAATGGCATTACTAGATAATATTACACATTTTTCTTTAAATTGTAAATAACATGAAAACGACTACAATTGGACATATGGCATACTTAACATAAATTAAAGGGAACTCGGGGGGCAATTCAACTAGCGCATAATACACAGGCTGTTCCATTTAAAAAACCCAAGGAAAAAGTTAAAAGTTAAAGTTAATTTAATTTAAATAAGCCATTTGAAAAATATCAAAACGTACTAAGTCTTATGAACACCCTGTATAGTGAATCTAATATCTTTTGATACTTTCATCTATCTACTGGCTTTGACTATTATCTGACATAGTTTAACGGCAAAATCTGCAAAAATGTCGTTTTTACATAGTTTTAAAGAAGATCCTGCAACGAGCATATTTTGGGGAAATAATTGAATATCTCAGGAACTATTAACGCTGACAGTTAGCAACCTATACGGTTGGATAAACAAATTTATTAGTGTTGATATAATAATAAAATATGGAGGGCGTTGCATTTAAAAAAATGTACATGTTTTCCGTCACGCCTAAATTCAACAGCCTGTATAAATGAAAATAAGTTTACGTTATAGAAACTGGTGAGTCAAACAACATTTGTTTTATTTTTTTTTTCTTTCTCTAACGATTTAGTAGCTATCGACCGCCGGGATACTAATAACTCACCTGTATGTATCACAATAGTATCATCCTGATACGTACCTAATAGTAGCTATACTGTCAAATAACGACTATGAGTTAATTATTTAAAGTATTTTCAATCACAAGAATGTCTTGCAAAACTAGTTGAGGGTAGAGACGTCTTATAAAATGTGTATCGAGTAAAGTTAATTTAATTGAAATAAATATTTAGTCAATCTAGAACCGCTGCGCTACTGCGGCAATAGTAAGACATAGTATGTATACTAGATACGGATTTGCATTTTTTCCCAAATAAGTATAGTGATAATAACTTATTGTCTTCGGATATGAATAGATAAAATATTGCTAACATAATTATGTAAGTATAGAATAGTATACTTTTGATTTTATTTCTGCCATCGTGCCTACGAATCTCAGATAATGCCAATAATAATCTATTATTAGTAATATTATTAATATGTTGTTGATAAGATGCTCTAAAAACAATTCTAATGTGGATAGTGTTTGTCTAATATATAATTTAGCTGGTGACCGACATCCAGCACATATATATATATATATGATTTGTATGCGTTTATTGAGCTATATAAACTTCTATTCACTAGAGATACTATAAAATATAATATAATATAACAATAAAATTAATGACGCATTGTAATTAGTAGTTTAGGCGGTCACATTATTATTAGTATAAGATCCATCATCCACATCATATTGCTTTAATATCCTTTGGAATATAGAAGTCAAAATGTACCGATGCCAAAAGTATAGACATTAACAATTGTATTAAATCATACATTCGTTTGTTCGTTTGTAGGTGTTATGGCCAGTATGGAAATGCTACCTTGCCTAATTCTGTATAGGAGCATCATCTACTGACTGTTTTAGAGTCTGGCTCTTTCTAAATCACGTAGGTGCATTTTCTGTTTACCTCGCTAGTAACAGGATCCTTATATTGACATCGAACATATAAGGAGTACATACGTCTTCGTATTACTTCATGAATCGTCAAGCAATTTTCAATAGAAGGAGTATAATAATAATAACAGATTTATTGTGTTCGTAGTTGTCAAAGCGGACAGGGGGTTTTTGTCCGGGGGGATTTTTGCAATTAGTTTTTCGATACGGGCCTTAGTTTAGGAGATACGGCCATTTTATTGAAGTTAGCCCCGGCCGCACCGAAGACGGCCACCCCCAGCATAGCACCGGCGCACCGCATAGCACCGGCGCACCGGCGTGCCGTCGCACCGAAGACGGCCACCCCCAGCATAGCACCGGCGCACCGGCGTGAAGTTAGCCCCGGAAGTGAAAGGTGTGAACGCCATTTTGAACCGCAAGTAGACCATTTTGAACCGGAAGTAGGCCATTTTAAGGCGGGGGAAATTTTTTAAAATTTTACAAGAAATTCTTAGAGTGCCTTTTTGGTAATTTTTACAACGTCATCTTGTTCGTAGTTGTCAAAGCGGACAGGGGGTTTTGTCCGGGGGGGGGGGGGGGGGGGTTTGCAATTAGTTTTTCGATACGGGCCTTAGTTTAGGAGATACGGCCATTTTATGGACCAATGACGTCATAAGTTGTTGTTTTTAGCGAGAAATCTTGTTTTATGCGGTTAAATGATAGCCGACTTCCATTGGTGGGGAAATTTTGAAATTTCAAGATGGCCGACTTTCATTGGCGGGGAAATTTTGAATTTTCAAGATGGCCGCCTTCCATTGGCGGGGAAAAATTTTGATTTTTCAACATGGCCACCTTCTATTGACGGGAAAATTTGATATTTTTAAGTTGGCCATCTTGAAATTTCAAATTTCCCCCGCCATTGCGCCGAAGTCGGTCACCCCCAGCCTCGCACCGGTGCGAAGTTAGCCCCCGGAAGTGAAAAAGGTCACCCCGAATTCAGGTCGGCCATTTTGAACTGGAAGTAGACCATTTTGATCCGGAAGTAGCCCATTTTAAGGCGGAGGGGGAAATTTTTTAAAATTTTACAAGAAATTCTTAGAGTGCCTTTTTGGTAATTTTTACAACGCCATCTTGTTCGTAGTTCTCAAAGCGGACAGGGGGTTTTGTCCGGGGGGATTTTTGCAATTAGTTTTTCGATACGGGCCTTAGTTTAGGAGATACGGTCATTTTATGGACCAATGACGTCATAAGTTGTTGTTTCTAACGAGAAATCATATTTTTAAACGATGCCGCTTCTTGTCTTAAATGGGGTTTGAGCGATCATCTTTGAACACCATCTTCTTATTTTAAAATGTCAGCCCCGAGGTCACCGAACCCCAGGTCGACCATTTTGTACCGGAAGTCAGCCATTTTGAACCGGCAGTCGATTAATTTTAACCGGAAGTCGGCCATTTTGAACCGGAAGTCGATTAATTTTAACCGGAAGTCGGCCATTTTGAACCGGAAGCGGCCATTTTGAACCGGAAGTCGGCCATTTTGAACCGGAAGTCGATTAATTTTAACCGGAAGTCGGCCATTTTGAACCGGAAGTCGATTAATTTTAACCGGAAGTCGGCCATTTTGAACCGGAAGTCGCCCATTTTGAACCGGAAGTCGGCCATTTTGAGGAGAGGAAAAAAAACAAGAAATTCGTATAGTGCCTTTTCGGCAATTTTTACAACGCCATCTTGTTCGTAGTTGTCAAAGCGGACGGGGGTTTGTCAGGGGGGTATTTTTGCAATTAGTTTTTCTATACGGGCCTTAGTTTGGGAGATACGGTCATTTTATGGACCAATGACGTCGTAAGTTGTTGTTTTTAGCGAGAAATCGTCGGTCATTTTGGGAGGGAAAATTTAAATGTTTCGAAGAAAGAAATATGTTGGTTTCTTATCAGTTGCTGACGTCAGAGATAAGAATAGTTATAACATGAATTTATTACGTAAAACAAAAGAAATTCCATATTTTCTTACAATGTATAAATAATTACATAGATAAAAAGCAATTTTGCAACGGCGACATTGCTAAACGCGATAACGCTAACGATTTTTTCACATTGCTAACGAATATCATTCTTATCAGTCCTTAAAAATGTAGTATGTGCACGTGTAGATATTACATCAAACAAAAGAAATTCCATATTTTTCTTACAATGTATGTATGCAATTTTGCAACGGCGACATTGCTAAACGCGATAACGCTAACGATTTTTTCACATTGCTAACGAATATCATTCTTATCAGTCCTTAAAAAATGTAGTATGTGCACGTGTAGATATTACATCAAACAAAAGAAATTCCATAATTTTCTTACAATGTATGTATAATATGTATTTAAATAATGTTGCAACGGTAACGAATTTTTCACGTTGCTTTCATTTTAATTGTGGGGAAACGATATATGTTGGTATCTTATCAGTTGCTGACGTCAGAGATAAGAATTTGTTAACGATAACAACTGCTATATAATCGGTGATAGCCAGTGGAGAAAATCAGTCTACGTAATCAACTAACTACAACAACAATGTTTACTATTACAAAGGATGTAACCACGACCATTAAACGGTTCAATATGCAAGGACGCACAATGGAGTTTAAAATAAACTCAATACCTGGTAAGTAATTTTTTTCTATTTTAATTGTATGTGCTAAATATGTTTTTTTTTAGATAACGCTGAACCCGTAAGCTGGGTTCGAGATGCCATCAACAAGGCCATACAATCGGCAACGCAGCATCTCAACCCAAATGACCAGGTGGGCATGAGTATCTGCAGTAAAGGATTTGCCAAAGGAGAAGGATGGGTACGATTTCGGGAGGCCTCTGCATTGAACACCGACGATGTTTGGAACGTACTTGTCTCGCTGTTCCAGTCAAATTCAATGGGGTTCAGTACAGACACCTTTTGTCTTGGAGTAACATCCGTACGTATGCCTGTAGGGAGAGGAGGAGGAACGCGGGTCGTTACCTACAACTCTTTCACCGAAGAGTGTAGCAAACGTACAGGTATAGTAACCATCAAGAATACTGATAACCTTTGTCTGCCCCGCGCTCTGGTCGTCGCCATGGCTAACGTTGACAAGAACCCCGATTATACAGCTATTAGGCGGGACATCAGAAAGATGCAGACCATGAAGGCACAAGCCCTGATACGCGATGCTGATGTCACCATACCTGAAGACGGCTGCGGAATTCCGGAGCTTCAAAGGTTCCAAGAATTCCTCAAAGACTACACCATCTGCGTCTATCTGTATGGCAACAAAGGTCGTGACGTTATGTTTCAAGGGTTAAAGAAAGATAAAAAGATTAACCTCCTCTATCATAAGGGACATTACAACGTAATTACATCGCTGACTGCTGCCTTTACATGCGTATACTTCTGCGAGGACTGCCACATCCCATACAACGATAAAAACAGACATAGGTGTGGAGGGATTTGTCGTGGATGCCAACAGTCACCCGCATGTCCCCGAGAAGTCAGAGTAAAGTGTCCCGATTGCCATCGAACCTTCAACAGTCAAACCTGTCTCGATAACCATAAGAGAAAGGGCATCAACGATGGGGTGAGTGTATGCGAAACAATATTGCAATGCGAAAAGTGCTTAAAGACGGTGAGAACCGAAAGAGAGCACATTTGCGGCGAAATATATTGCAAGATTTGCAAAAAACATCTACCGCAAACACATCAATGCCATATGCTACCCGACAAAGGCAAACCACAATTGAAAGACTTTGTGTTTGTCTTTTACGATCTGGAGACCACACAGGAGGAGATAATAAACGATAAAGGAACGCGCTTACACAGGCCGAATTTGTGCGTTTATAAAACCTGCTGTGAAGAATGTATTGACTCTGGACATAAAAACTGTGGTCATTGTGGACACTGGTCTGACTCCAGCAGAGTACGAATTTCCTCCGACAACGAATATAACAGTTCGGAAATGGATCCTGTCGACTGGATGGTAGACTTTATATTAACTAGCCGGCAACAGTATAAAACAGTTGTCGTAATTGCCCACAATGGTCAAAGTTTTGACCACCAATTTATACTAAATTATATTATAACCAAAACCGATTTAACTCCTGAATTAATAATGCGAGGAACGAAATTAGTTCAGATGACCATAGGGAATGTGAAGTTGATAGATTCCCTAAACTATTTCCCAATGGCGTTATCAAAATTACCGAAAGCATTCGGGTTACCGGACATTTTTAAAAAGGGATACTTCCCTCATATGTTTAATACTGCTGCCAACAGTGAATATGTAGGACCCCTTCCTGCTTTGGAAAATTACTCCCCCGACACCATGATGGGTACGGATGACGACGACAACATGGATGAGAGAAAGCAGTTTCTACAGTGGTATGAAGAACATAGGGAGGATGTTTTTGATTTCAAGAAAGAATTGGTGGAGTATTGCGTTAGTGATGTGGAAATTCTAACGGAAGCATGTCTGAAGTTTAGGAGGGAAATGCTTACAACTTCGAAGGTATGTCCGTTCACTGAAGCCTGCACTATTGCATCAACCTGCAACAAAGTGTTCCGCAGAAACTTTCTACGAAGATTTACCATTGGAATAATACCTAAAGGTGGTTACCGATATCGTGATAACCAGTCACAAATAGCAATTCAGTGGCTTGTGTGGGAGGAACATCAACGAGGCATTGATATAGCTCATGCTGCAAAAGGACGGGAGAGAATAATTGGAGGATTAAAAGTTGATGGATTTTGTGCTGAATCCAATAAGGTCTTTGAATTCCATGGGTGCTTCTATCACGGTTGTGAAAAATGTTTTAAATTTAATCGTGATAACCTTTTACACGATGAAGGTACGCTCAATTTAAGGCAAGAGTCAACCATAGCAAAGACAGAACGATTAAGACAACTAGGATATAAAGTGCATGAGATGTGGGAGTGTGAATTTCGACGTTGTTTGGTTTCCAACCCCGAAATACAAGCGTACACATTTAATCATCCAATGGTTCAAACATCACCGCTTAATCCCCGCGATGCCTTCTACGGAGGAAGAACTGGAAATTGTGTTACCTATCACGAATGTCAACCAGGGGAAAAAATCAAGTATATTGATATATGCTCCTTGTACCCCTGGGTATGCAAGTTTGGGAAATTTCCCGTTGGTCATCCTAAGGTTCATGTAGGAGACGATTGTTTAAAGCTGCAAATACCCAATACAGAAGGATTGATCAAATGCACAATACTACCGCCACAGGATTTGTATCACCCAGTTTTACCGGTTAAAATGAACAATAAACTTATGTTTGTTCTGTGTAAGACTTGTGGTGAGGTTATGAGTTCCGACGAATGTAACCACAATGAGGAGGAGCGTGCTTTATCGGGGACCTGGGTGATCGACGAAGTCCGAAAAGCATTGGAGATGGGATACCAAATTTTGAAAATACATGAAATTTGGAAGTATAATCAAATTTCGCGGTATGATCCTGAACGGAAGTCAGGCGGTCTGTTTACCGAAATGATGAATGAATTCATTCGCATTAAACAGCAGGCGTCGGGGTGGCCCGGAAATTGTGAATCGGATAAGGAAAAGAACGACTACATCGAAGAATTTTTCAAAAGAGAAGGAATTAAGCTCAATTTTGATCAAATTGTAAGTAACCCCGGACATAGATCTTTGGCTTAGTTAATCCTGAACTCGTTTTGGGGAAAACTTGGTCAAAGAGAAAATCAACCGAAAACGGTTATTCTCAATCAACCGGAGGACTTATTTTCTCTTTTAACAGACCCCTCTCTATACGTTAACGGGATTGTTCCTATTAACGAAGATGTAGTAGTAGTAAACTACGAATTTAGAGAAGAAACATACGATTCCTTAAGCACCGTTAACGTTGCGCTTGCGGCTTACACAACTGCGCAAGCCCGGCTGAAACTGTACAGCTATCTTGAAAGATTGGGCAACAGAGTTCTTTACTATGATACGGACTCAGTCATCTATATCTCCAGAGATGACGAGGCAGATATACCAACAGGTAGTTTCCTCGGCGATATGACAGTCAAGTTGGAAGAATACGGCAAGAGTAGTTACATAACACGTTTCGTATCCGGTGGACCAAAGAACTACGCATACGAGGTTTACGCTACCAAGAAGAACACTCTAAAAACAGTGGTAAAAGTAAAGGGTATCAGAATCAATTACGAAATCTCTAAATTAATCAATTTTCACTCTATAAAAGACATGATAATTCAAGAACTTCCTCCCCTCGAAGTAACATCTACAAGTTTTCGAAGAACTAAATGTCATGAGATTGTGACTGTTGAGGAAAAGAAAAAGTATAGACCCAATTCGACAAAAAGACGGTTTGGTGAAGATTTCGACTCTGTACCTTACGGCTACAAAAAGCAACGCAACTAATGTCGTAATTGGTTAAACAATTTCCCCTCTCCACAACATCCTTTCCTATAAATAGGGTTATTATTTAACGTTAGTCAGTAGTTCATAACTAGGTTTCAAGAGTAACATCAACTACAGCAGCAAACAATATGTCATCTAGACTGTCCGAGTTGGGTCTTTGCGAGATGAAGCCAAAGAAGAAGATATCAGAGCTAGACATCGATACACCGTATCCAATTAAATCAGCGAAAATAATTACAAAGTGTCAATGGCCGTCGGTTCTTGTGGAGTTTGAAAATTTCGTAACATTCCTTCCGAAGAGATTAGCCGAAGCCATCACCACTGAAGACCAACTCCAGAGTCTGTCATCAATGGCAATGGTATACAAGGGCGAAAAAAACGTTGGAATGCCTACTAATGCTCAACTAATAACTTTTGTAAATTTATAAATTGTATGCTAAATAAAATTACTTAATTGAATTGATCTGCATTTTTATTTTTATTGAGTAAAAATCATGTTTGAGCATGTCTACATGATGACGTCATAATCAATGTTCTAATCATGAAATATCTGTTTTGAGTAAAAATCATGTTTGAACATGTCTACATGATGACGCCATAATCAATGTTCTAATCATGAAATATCTGTTTTGAGTAAAAATCATGTTTGAACATGTGTACATGATGACGCCATAATCAATGTTCTAATCATGAAATAACTGTTTTGAGTAAAAAATCATGTTTGAACATGTCTACATGATGACGCCATAATCAATGTTCTAATCATGAAATATATTGAGCGTAAAATCGTGATTGAACATGTTTACCATGATGACGTAATAATCAGTCTTCTAATTTATTTACCGTATTGACATTAATCTTATATCGCTTCTTAACCTATGTAATAAAATACACAAGAAATTCTTTTAATGCATTTATTTCGTTATAATGGTAAAGTTGACATAATATAATTATATAGTAGTTTACAATTATTCATGGCACAAACTACGCTAATATTATTTTTTGTATGAAACTTGCATGGTGTAAACTTCTCCATGAGGGGTGGTGGTGGACACCAGGATTCAATCCCTTCCAAATTGATAATGTGTGGTTGAAACTTCATATTGGTCAGATGTTGTAATAGTACTCGATATTTTTCGGCACCTTTTACATAGATGCGATCCACATCACTGAGATGTAATTCCAAGACGTTGGATAGTTTGCTCAGCTCGATGAAACCTCCGCAGTAGTCGAGACCATGATGATGTGTTGAGAGATGGCGGATAGTTTTCTTTTCCAGCTCGCTCAGGTCTTCATATTTGGTGGATGGTATGAATAAATGGTTAACGGGATATTTACCATCGTAAATGCATAATTCTTTTACTATAAAATCGCCAGACCTGAGTTGGAAACCTTGGATGTCGACCACAACGATTTTCATTTTGAATGTTTTGATTTGGTGGTAAACTGGAAACTAAATGAATTTATTATAACCTACTAATATATACTACTTTTTATCCCCACCTATGACGTAATGTCGATTGTTTCAAACTTCTTCACAAAACTGTACATTGCAATAGTTCCATTTAAATCCTCCAGTTCTGACACGAATAACTTTAATTGGTCGCGTAACACTTGCTGCTTCCGTTTAAGAGCACTTAATTTCTTAGATACTGTTTTAGCCGGCATCGTTGATGGGAGTAGGAATTAAACTGAGCAAATTCTCCATCAACAAAATCCCCCACTGCTACTATCTAATTTGACGGGTGAGCTCATGCACAGGAATGTATTCAACAATGCTATCGTGAACGATAATACAATAAGCTTTAGTATTATCGGGGAATTGCTTGGAACTTTGAAATTCAAGTTTGATGTCGCACGTTGATGGGAGCACAACTTCTGAACTATGTTTAGATGTGTCCAGCACGAATACGGCTCTTTCGTTAAAATCTTTATAATTTAGCAGAGGTTCGGGGTGACTACGACCCAAGAAACTAGTCTGAAAGTTTAAATACATCTGGAATGCTTCGGTGTATCTCTTTTCATCAAAGTTCAGACGTATAGACTCATACGGATAGCAGTCGGAATTTAAGTACACCCTCAGATCCGTGATGTTCAGATGATCAAAGTATGATATGTCACTCTTAATGTTATCTCTCCTATTTGTTTGGAATGCAACAATAACGAATCGCGGTCTCTCGAGGGCGACGGTTGTCTTTACTGCCCAGATATCGTTGTTGGTATTCCGAAGACTCGGTAGCTCATGTAATTCCCACTTATGGAAGGGTATTAGTATGGCTTTGTCACGCTTAAGTTCCTCATAAATTTCTAATTTTACGATATCTGAGGGGATTATATGTTTTGCTTTTAATTGAACGCTGGTGAGATTTATTTTCAAAGTTTTCAAATCGGTTGCATCCTTATCGGCTTCTGGGAGAACAATTTGATAGCAATCATTATCAGATTTAGCACGTACTAAACGCAGCTTATGACGTCCGCAAATAACACGTCTATAGTTATGAAAAACACCCAGCAGAAAACTTAGAGGGATACGAAGAGAGAATTTGTTATCCTCGTGCAGCGTGTACATGTCTCTATCAAGCGGGTATGTGAGTCCAGCAATTTGAAGAGCTTTACACTCATTTTCACTTAAGCACAAGTAGGCTTTTAGGAGCGTCGTAATTCCTGGATTTTCAACTCTATCAATCTCAATACCGTTGAGTTCATAGCTGATACTTCCGAAGAGAAACGCACCCAGATTGTTTGTAATCCTAACAGTACCCTTCCCCGTAGCTGAATGCTCAATATTTCCCTCAATGTACAGAGCGCTCTCATACATCGAGACCAGAACATCTTTCTGATTGATTGTGATCTCAATTTCATCATTCGGCTGGAAAGATTTAGTTGTGGGATGGTAAGTATGGATCACTTCTCGCGCTATGGAAGTATCAAATTCGGGGTTCCCGAATAACGATAGTTTTTCTGACATGATATCCTAGAGAACGTAAAAACTGAATATTTTCTGCGGATAATGTGGAAGAGCGCTTAATCGATGTTGGTTGTACTACTACTGTCGGTCGAACACTAACTGATCCTGCTTTAAAATGTTGCTTGTTTATATACCTTCCAGGTAGTTGGGTATTGAAAACCAATCCCATGTTAGTTGAGTTTTCTCAATTCCAATCTAATGACAATCTTCTCACCCCGAAAGTTGACCAATTCCTCACTCTGATCGAGTAAATTTATCGTGATATTGGATATGGAATGCTGATTTATTACGGGTAGGTATACTAAATTACTTGGTTCTATATCGATACTATAGCCAGGATCTACGGTAGGAGCAAACTCATACAACGTATGCGAGGTTTTATCGTTATAATACGAGCCGTGGATAATATTGCACTCAACACGTATCGTAACAACCTTACTTATATTTACCGGTAAGTCGGATTGATATTTAGTTTTCGGTATAAGTACTTTCGATGAAAACCCCAACACTCGTCCAATGGAATGCTCACTAGTAAAGTTGATTCGTAGTTCACTTTTCACTTCGCACCTTTGTCTACAATTGCTTTGCGGAATGCAACTTTTGGTTTCTGGTTCTTCGTCCTTCTCTTCTTCTTCTTTACAACTTTGGAACGTTTAGATGTTGGCATTCCCATACCAAGTTTTCGTTTTAACTTCATACCGTTAGTAACAAACCAAGCGGATACTTTTTCACCCAATTTAGAGTCTGATGATTTTACTCTATCCCAAGCACTATACTCGAGTTCTTTATCTGCCTGATGTCGATCCTCTAAAGTTTTGTTTGGAATACGCGATATCGTGCTTTCTACAGGCTGTGTCCAGTTTGTTCACTCCCCCGTCACCGCGTTGTAGCCTCTTTTGTAATTTAGTTCCAGGCCCGCAAAACTGATACCCCGGTAAATGTAGTTCAAACGGTAGATTATTAATAACTTTGTTTAAGAGACCCTCTCCCTTATACGTATTCATTGATACTAATGAGATTTTCAAAAGTAGCTCCTTTTTATGGTATATTTTAGACACCCCTTTCTTACATCACTAAAAATAAATAATACAGCATAATTCGTTTAATACATTTATTTAGATAAATCATCAATTTGTATCTACATATTCAATATTTTACAAAATTGACAGTCTTTTCGTGAAGGTGGTGGTCCTTCGTAGTGCGTCGTCTGGTCCGGAGTATTGTAATGCTTGTAGCAGGGTAATTTCGATTTTAACTCATCATCTTCCAAATACACCTTTGGCAGTTTATGCCATACATTTTGCAGTTGTTGTGCAGATACATGTGTTCGTAGATATTTGATGGGGAATAATCTTAACTCATCATCGGTAAAATCACTCAAAGTCCTTTCACGTGTAATATGTGAAATAACGTTATCGCATACGTTAGAGCCCTGAGCGACTGATTGATATCTTATTCTAAGTTTTATACAAACTATTCGTATGAACAAATACACTAATACTAATAATACAATTGAGGACTTATGATACATGTCGGCTGAATGACGATGACAATCTGAAGACTAAATATGATTATGTTATGGTTTTAGAGTGTGTTAGAAAGACTAAGATAATCTAACACCGTATAATTAAATTCATTTGGATTTTTTATACATAACTCTTTTATCTTAGAATATGGATTTTGCACATTATTCCTAACAAAAGTTATCATTAACTTATTAAAATAATATGCAAAGTTTAATTTTTTTAACATTGCTAACTTACATTGTATTACATCATCAAGATACAAAATACCGGATATGTCTATTTCACAAAGATGAATTGATATATTTCTGAAGGTTAGCACAACACTTACTCCTAATGAGTGTCGTTCAGGCTCAATTTCTTCAACCTTTAATTCTCCCTCACCAGTTGTAATATTCTTGTATCGGAGGTCGTTGTCATTTTCCAAGAAGCCCTTCAACGTTCGAACCAGTATTGGCCAATCACAATGAATTATAGGAATATGATTGTTGTGGGTATCAGCAGACGATGTAATTCGTATCATGGGGATAAAACCTCGAGCAGCACTTAATCCAGTTATTATTTTCACATTTTCTACATCATAGCACGACTCGTTGATGAATCGCGTTTCATTTTTTATAGCCTCTTCATATTTGGTATACAACCTATCGATTGTCGACCAGTAGTTGCACGGACTATTCATCATTATCACCTTTCACTCAACTGATCTATGAGACGGTGGCTGCCTGAATTTATGATTACCCCACTACATTATGTTCGACTTTGGGATCCAGCTGTTGTGGGTGTTATCAAAACCAAGCCATTTTACAAATACTTTACCCCCTCTTTTTCTTAAAACTTTCTCCACAAGATACACATCGGGTAAGTTCGCTTTTAACAATTCTGATTCGTAGAATGCTCCCTTTATTGGTCGACCTTCCATATCATTCAGCATATACGTCACAGGATTTGTTATTCTAACTGACGTAATTTTAAACAATTCCGTTGTCCAGTTCGGTAAATACCCTTTGGTAAAAACATGTTTGAACTTGCTTATGCGGACTATATCACCAATTTTAAATTTACCCTTACCAGTGATTTTGATGTGATTGTAAACGGTTCCGAGTAGTACAGCTTCCACTTGTTTTGAATTTACGTCTACGGGTTTTTTTCCTATGGTTCTATGTTTTGAATTATTATACTTTGATGTGACGGTTGGTAGTAGATGATACCATTTGTAATTTCCGTATAGGCTAAATAATTTGAATAAGTTTTGTTTTATGGTTCTAATCGCGCGTTCAACTATGGCCGCCTTCATTACACTAAAGGTTGAGTAATGATTGATTGAATACTTTTTCATTAACGAACTAAACTGACCGTTATAGAATTCGGTACCGTTATCGGTTTGCAGATTCTTTGGAATACGTTGTTGTGAATTCTTCAATATTAATCCCATGGCACGTGACACTTCACTCGATGACTTATTCTTAATCGGCTCCATCCATACGAATTTTGAAAAACAATCAATTACAATTAGTATATATTTAAATCCTCTATTGAAGCGGGAATATTTGCTGAGCTCGATTAGATCTGCCTGCCAAAGATCATCTATACCGTGTAGAATAGTTCTTCGTCTAGGAAACTTATTGCGAGCCGGCTTATGTAGCTCGTTTACAACAGTCTCCTTTGCCTTGCTAAATTTGATCATTTTATAAAGTTTACGGTGTGACGGTAGAGGTTGAACTGAACTTTAACTTGTGTTCGAGAGATGATACGCGTTTTTCTATATCTGAGACCTCACTTCTAGTGAGTTGGGCAAACGATCGCAAATCCTTATTTACTTCTGTACTAGCTTGATTAAGAAACACTATTTTTTCGCGTTGTTTTCGCAATTCTCTCCATATTTCTTTCTGTTTTTCTTCTAATTCGTCGGTTTTAGATGACCCCGATTTGATGTCATTGGTAGCGATACTTTTAAAAGAATCGATGTGAGATTGTGTTGTAGTAATATTATCATTAATAGAGGTAATTTCATTATTAATATAACTTCGAATATCGCTATCCAGCTTCGTCAACTTATCGGGGATTGTCTTTTGCATCAACGTCTTCAATTCCTTCTTTGTAAAATTGATGGATTCTAGAATTCCGGTGTCAGCGTATTGTTTGTGAACGCTATCGTGATCATTTATGGGAGCCCCGATATTGCTCAACTTACGACTTTGAATATCATAACCCCCATCTTTAGTTAGTGGGAACATTGTTGCTCGCTGACCTTGTCGGCTAGTAGTAGATCTAGGCGATCTTCCAAATTTATCTACACCCATGTTAGAAAATTACTTCAACTTCTCTCAGTTCTTCGATAATAGAGGCAATTTCGTTAGTATGAGAATTATTTCCGGCAGCTTGTGAAGCGGTCAATAGCTTTAATCGTTCTATCAATTCGTTGATGTCGTCAAAGTATATATACTCCACCTTCTTATTATTGAAGTCCATTTGAAGTCCATCACCACTCTTTTTCGTTTTTGTTATAGGACTATCCGGATTAGTTGCCTTTTCAAGCAAGGGCTTTATTATTTTAATGTATTTGAATGATCTACTCCCTCTATTTTGAGCATCCTCCTCAAATTTACGTTTATGCACACTCGTTAAATTTATGATTTCGCCGTACGTATTAAAATCTTTTGACGTATACCCGATAGGTTTCTTTAGAAATATTAATTCATATAACCCTTTACTTCCGCGAAAAGTATTTCGATTATCGATAATGATTTTATCTCCCAAAAATTCTATGGGTTTAGAACCTAAGGTCCAAGTATTGGTACCGTTATTGTATTGTACTCCATAGCTCGTATCTAGTCGCCCTTTTACACCGGTTTCATATAATTCTCTAATTTCGGCTGGAATTGTTGATAAGTCCATTGTTTCATACTTTTCCACCTTTGAATCTTCTGTCTTAACGTCTTCTTCGTATTCTTCGTGTTTAATATTTTCTTGTTTAATATCTTCCTCGTTTTTAATGTTTTTCTTCAGTAAATTTAAGGTGTTGGATGAAATGTCTTTTAAAGAGTTAGTTATGGGTTTTACAACACGTTCAATTGTTTCTGCATCATGTTCACGCCCTAATCTCAATGCTAGATATTTTTTTCTTACAACGTTTGCAATTTCACTAATTCGTCGCTTAATGTGTTTTCCATCTCGCTGAAGTAGTGATCGCTTTTTGAGATTGCCATATCTCAACTGGTTCTTCTTCTTCATCATCATTGTTCTTCTACACAATGGTTTATTGATACTGATGATATTTTCTATGATACTCCTAATATATACTGGTCAAACCCCATTCTGTATCGACCATCTTTAATTTCAAAATCTTTCATTATTACTAATGCATTATGTTTTCCTCCTTTCCAACACTCTGAACACATTTCTCGAAACTTTTCAAAATTCATATCCGTGGAAGCATGCTCATCATATATATGACGTAAATTCAGAACATCTTGTGGGAATAAAACTATTACGTTCGCATTATCACGCACCAAATGTTTAGGAATTCGTGTGTAAGTCTGTGTTAAGTAGAACGCATCAACAAGTTTATGTCGCCCCATGCAGAAATATGACCGTATTTTATCCTGTTTATCACATGCTATGTCATCGAAAATAAATACAGAGTTGTTTTTAGCATCTTCAGGATCCACAATTTCATCATTGTTACTATAGTTGAAGATTTCAATTTCTGGTATTTCCTTGATTATGTTATTTAAAAATTCATATTTTGGTTGATATAACGTCTTGGAAAAGATGTAAATATTCTCGAAGCGTAACCCGTTTTCCTCAAATAGCAAACTAAGTAGAAGATTTGTCTTTCCGCATCCAGATGGCCCACAAATAATTGCTCTTATAGTGTTTGGTAGGAGCTCACCATGCCGTTGATGTTTTGACTCATTTGAGCAAAGACCGTCTAGATTATTTAATGGAAGAGATAATGATGGATGATTAACGACCTTCATCATAAATAATACTGAAGAAGTAGCGCATATGATTACCAATTTATAGTAGCTGTCAACACTTGGACTTGGACTTCCACTTGGACTTGGACTTGTCCCGGTACAGACCCTGTATAATCATAACAGACCCTGTATACAGACCCTGTATAATCACAACAGAACCTGTATACAGACCCTGTATAAATTATACAGACCCTGTATACAGACCCTGTATAAATTATACAGACCCTGTATCGTGCCTTCCCCCTCCCAATATCATCCTTCCCCGTCCCATTAGCGCCTCTCCCCCTCACATTAACGCCTCGCCCCCTCCGCAAATGGCCGACTTCCGGTTCAAAATGGCCGACTTCCGGTTCGAAATGGCCGACTTCCGGTTCAAAATTGCCTACTTCCGGTTCAAAATGGCCGACTTCGGCACGCCGGTGCGCCGGTGCTATGCTGGGGGTGGCCGTCTTCGGTGCGACGGCACGCCGGTGCGCCGGTGCTATGCTGGGGGTGGCCGTCTTCGGTGCGTTACGGCCGGGGCTAACTTCACACCGGCGTGCCGGCCCGCCATGCGCGCCAAAAGTTCGCGCATGCGTCTCCAAAGCGACCTCTCAAATTTTCCCGCCAAAAATGGCTTCCGGTGGCCATCTTGAAATTTTCAAATTTCCCGCCAAAATGGTTGACTTCCGGTGGCCATGTTGAAAATTCAAAATTTCCCGCCAAAATGGCTTCCGGTGGCCATCTTGAAGTTTGCAAATTTCCCGCCAAAATGGCTGACTTCCGGTGGCCATCTTGAAATTTCAAATTTCCCGCCAAAATGGCTGACTTCCGGTGGCCATCTTGAAATTTCAAATTTCCCGCCATGCGCAGATTCAAATTTTTGGCGCCAAAAGTTTGCGCATGCGCGGCTGGCTGATGTTCGCGCATGCGCGTCAGAACCGATCCCATACCTACTAACGGTTAAAACTGTAAGAAAATGAGTTATTACATTGTTTTTTTGATTTTGAATAATATTTTATGCATATGCATATTATCACTCTCAAATTTAAATAACGAATACACAACTGTTTCAACCAATATAGTGAAACCAAATAGAAATATGCAATAATTGCAGTAACTAATATAACGAGTGGATAGCGGTACGATTGCGCCCATCACAACGGAAAGCCACCACCCGTCTGGTCAGTGGTCTCCACGTGGTCCGGCAACGCGTTCCCCACTCTGGTACGCTAGCGTCCCCCACTCTGGGTAGCTGGTGTGTACCCCTCTACTTTATTCGGTGACACGGCCATCCTGCAAGGTGTCACGCTCTCGGGATACCTGTCTCTGATCTGCTGTGCCTAGCAATTCTTCTAAAAGAATACAACCGGACTAATTATCTAGTTTTTCTTTTACCAACAGTTTCAGGCACTCCATGGTTCTTAGCAAGCCCAGGAGCTACTTTCAACTATAACATGCAAAGAGCATTCTCATTCATTCAAGTTCAGTGGCTGTTTCTATCAATCTACATCCAGTAACCACAGCTTAATTTCTTAACATAACTAACAGTCATCTAGTCAAATTTAAAGATCACCAACTACTTTAACATGATCTAACGCTGTAGTCAACCAAAGAATCTCGACTACTTTAACCAAGTTTAGAGTTATCACCAAAACTACTTTACCAAGGTGTGGAGCCGTATCAAACAACAATCCCGACTGCTTTAACCAAGTTTAGAGTTATCACCATAACTACTTTACCAAGGTTTAGAGCCGTAACAAACAACAAATCCCGACTGCTTTAAACAAGTTTAGAGTTATCACCAAAACTACTTTATCAAGGTTTAGAGCCGTATCAAACAACAAATCCCGACTGCTTTAACCAAGTTTAGAGTTATCTCACCATAACTACTTTACCAAGGTTTAGAGCCGTATCAAACAACAAATCCCGACTGCTTTAACCAAGTTTAGAGTTATCTCACCATAACTACTTTACCAAGGTTTAGAGCCGTATCAAACAACAAATCCCGACTGCTTTAACCAAGTTTAGAGTTATCTCACCATAACTACTTTACCAAGGTTTAGAGCCGTATCAAACAACAAATCCCGACTGCTTTAACCAAGTTTAGAGTTATCTCACCATAACTACTTTACCAAGGTTTAGAGCCGTATCAAACAACAAATCCCGACTGCTTTAACCAAGTTTAGAGTTATCTCACCATAACTACTTTACCAAGGTTTAGAGCCGTATCAAACAACAAATCCCGACTGCTTTAACCAAGTTTAGAGTTATCTCACCATAACTACTTTACCAAGGTTTAGAGCCGTATCAAACAACAAACACAAGAGTTCAGGGACTGTACAACGACCAGTTTAACTCAACAACCATCAACATTCTCGCATTCACAACAATAGTGACTTTTACAATTCATTTCTATATTTTCTCTTTTCCACTCCAAGCTCAGGAACTACATGTAGCTCATTTTACATCTTAAACTCAGGAACCGTAGTTTGGCTTACACAAAATGATGTTATATTTCTCTCAAAACTAACTATTACCACACATACCTTCTTCATCTGTACCAATGTGCAAAGACCAGTTCACGATTATCAACAATTACTAATTAAATAAATGCAAAGCGTACAAATGGTCCACTCCCTTTTTTATTGGGACACATAACTAGAACTACTTTTGAATTACATAACAACGTTCAACTTTCTTAACATGCCAACAAAACGAATTATCCTTTAATTCTGAAATTATGGCACATAACGATCAAGGACATCAATGTCTGCTATTATGATACTCGAAGTACACAAACGTACCATTCTCACATTACGTTACGTAAACGGAATAAGGTATTTCAATCCTCAATTTATAACGCACAAATTCCAATTCATTTCAAAAATTATGTTAGACAAAACATAAGGGGTTTCCGTTCTCTAATTATAATACTTAAAGAACATAAACTTACGATTCATAAATTATGAATCACAAAACATTGATAACTACCAATACCCAATTTTTGATAGACAAGACTTTCCATTCTCAAATTATAACACACGAAGAACAGTATCTTACACGTGTCTGGTTATTATACACCAAAACACATAAACTCCAAATTCTCAGATTCAGGTACACAAAGCTATAAATTTCAATTCTCCAATTATGAGTCACGACGAACACCAACTTTCAATGTTCAAATAACAATACACAAACTCCAAAAGCTACACTCTTAAATTCAGCTACACAAAGCTAATAAATTTCAACTCTCCAATAATGATCGCAAGCATCAACCTTAAATTCGCAAATTAAGCCAGACACGGCATAAGATACTCCAATCGTCAATCCACAATTCATGAAGAACATAAACCTTCAATTCACCAATAATGATTAGAAACGTAACCTTACTATTCTTCAACAAGTAACTTTCAATTTTGCATTATGAAGTTACAAAACAAAAGATTTCCTATTTCCAATTTATAATATGCCAAGAAAAGGCACCTCCATATTTCTAAATATCAAATACAAGCGTAAGCTCTTCAACCGCGCCAATTACAGTACTCTTAGCAAAAGTACTTTCAATTTTTAAACAACAAAATGATAGGGAGATTCTTGTTTTAAGTTAAGAAATGAATAAGTTTAAATCAGAAATTATACCGATTTTTCGTATTCTCAATGTTTTACGAATAAAACACTTTTTAAAGGCTACAGTAGTTACCTACACTTATTATGGAAAACAATCAATCGTTAAATTATAAATCACAAACCATTGAGGCATTCCACTATTTCAACTATGATCTATTAATTATCAATCACAAACCGTAAAAACATTGGTTTTGATCTTACTCCGTCTCGGCACTGGTACCAACAATGCATACGTTTCTAATGTTAAAACACTCTCTCCAACACGTCTCTAAGTGGCGTATAACAAGCATCAGCAAAAACTTTTACAAACTACTCGTCCATTCTGACAAGTGTGGCAAACTTGAAAACTCATCTGGCATCCATGAACTTTAGTTAGTATGCAATTCTCTCGATATAAACAAATAAAAACAACACATTAAGATCATATTGAAAATTGACAATAGTGTTATCAATCGTAAATTAAACAAACAAAAGTCGTAATCAAATTGAACGAAACACAATGATACCAGAACAATACTACTACAAGTGCGTCGTATCGTTGGCATCCACTGTCTAAAACCGGCGCCGCGCCGCCGATACTATGCAAGAAACATTCGACAGCGTCGAACACTCGGTACATGAAATAATAATCCACAATAGTAGAAAAAACACTCCACCAGTTAGTCAGGTACATGGACTTGGTGGTTCTCCGGCATTTGCGATGACTCAGGGCTCGAGGTCGCTCCACAATAGGTTCGCAATTTGCAATTATGCACACCTGTACTTACATGATTTTCCTTTCAATGCAGTTCAAACAACAAAATCTCAACAAGTTACGACCCAACAAATTACAAAATCTCTTTTAACAATCACTATTATTGTGCAACTCTCTTGGTATCAACACAAAGATAACAACAATTAAATTCATATCGAAAATAGACAATAGTTTTGCATACTGCAATTAAGCAGACCCGTACTTACATGATTTTCCATTCAATGCAGTAATTATTCTCAACAAGGTATGACTCACCAAAATTAAACGATCTCTTTTAAGCATCACTAATACCTTGAAAACAACCATTTTTGATCCCAAGTACCATAATCTCCATAATATGATCTCAAGTACTTCCGTCAGGCAGCGAGGGTTAACATTTTCAGCTGTTTCTTTGTTCTTGGATTTTGCACGCGAATTAGATCCCTCTTCTGATATTATCACTCTCAAATTTAAATAACGAATACACAACTGTTTCAACCAATATAGTGAAACCAAATAGAAATATGCAATAATTGCAGTAACTAATATAACGAGTGGATAGCGGTACGATTGCGCCCATCACAACGGAAAGCCACCACCCGTCTGGTCAGTGGTCTCCACGTGGTCCGGCAACGCGTTCCCCACTCTGGTACGCTAGCGTCCCCCACTCTGGGTAGCTGGTGTGTACCCCTCTACTTTATTCGGTGACATGCATAATAGTTTCTCTGTGGACACATCCGATGACTCGTCAACAATGATGGATCGTCCTCATATGATGATGATGATGAGACACCATGTTTGATTTTATTTATTATATCCGTTAAGTGGTCGATACTTTTAATTGATGTATGTGACGCCACATAACTGGCCAAAATAATTTCCTCCCTCTTGATGTCATTGGTTGACCAGGAAATACCTATAATTAGCATAATTAGCATCATTTAACAAAACTGTAATTTGCATTAAAGTGACCATACACCATACAGTCACCATACAAGGGACCACTTTTTTAGTCACTCTGTAAAAAGATTCATACGGACTTTTCAATTCCTTAAAAGTTACAGCCACTTAAAATTTCAGACGAACAAAAAAATAAAATACATGTTAAACAATGCGAAAACTAATACCCATTACAATGATACAAAATTAATATGTAAAACAATAAAAACCACGACATATACAATCATTTTCCGGGAAAAAGTTAAGACACCTGTATAATATACTGTGTTTAGTCGTATTTAGTAAAAGACGGCAGATAAAGAAAAAAAATTAATTACGTTTCGCATAGGTACTAAATCAGCACCCATTTTGTTACCTATTTAGTCGCTTTTACCAAACACGGTCGCAATTATTAATTAGTAAGTTAATAGAAAACACACAAAACTTATTAATAGGCAGTTGTTTCGGGTCAATTTTTGACATGCTTTACCAAATCGGCTTTATGTGACCTTAATTCCACCTCACAAAGCTTGCAGTAGCTAGCAGCTCCAGTCTTAGTACCTATAAGCCATCCTACAATACATACCACAACCATCTATAAATATTAAACATTAATTTAATGAACTTAATATACATTCTAAGTACACTAACCCTAATTACTGTATTTGCCGGCGTATAAGCAGTACCCAAGCGATTCATTATTAAAGCGACATTAGTATAATTGCAAAATAAGCACTACTACTTTAATACGCCAGTAAATACAGCGCGTTTAATTCACTCAACTGCTTTCATAAGATGTTAAAATAAACTACAATAATAACGAATATATATATATATATATATATATATATATATATATATATATATATATATATATATATATATATATATATATATATATTATAACTCTCAATTTTAAACAACGAATACACAACTGTTTCAACCAATATAGTGAAACCAAATAGAAATATGCTATAACTGCAGTAACTAACAATACAGAGCGGATAGCGGTACGGTTGCGCCCATCACAATCGAAAGCCACCACTCAACTGGTCTTTCGTGTGGTCCGGCAACGCGTTCCCCACTCTGGTACGCTAGCGTCCCCCACTCTGGGTAGCTGTTGTGTACCCCTCTAATTTCTTCGGTGACACGGCCATCCTGCAAGGTGTCACGCTCTCGGGATACCTGTCTCTGAGCTGCTGTGCCTAGCAATTCTTCTAAAAGAATACAACCGGACTAATTATCTAGTTTTTCTTTTACCAACAGTTTCAGGCACTCCATCGTTCTTAGCAAGCCCAGGAGCTACTTTCAACTTTAACATGCAAAGAGCATTCTCATTCATTCAAGTTCAGTGGCTGTTTCTATCAATCTACATGCAGTAACCACAGCTTAATTTCTTAACACAACTAACAATCATCTAGTCAAATTTAGAGATCACCAACTACTTTAACATGATCTAACGCTGTAGTCAACCAAAGAATCTCGACTGCTTTAACCAAGTTTAAAGTTATCACCAAAACTACTTTACCAAGGTTTAGAGCCGTATCAACCAACAAATCCCGACTGCTTTAACCAAGTTTAGAGTTATCACCATAACTACTTTACCAAGGTTTAGAGCCGTATCAAACAACAAATCCCGACTGCTTTAACCAAGTTTAGAGTTATCACCATAACTACTTTACCAAGGTTTAGAGCCGTATCAAACAACAAATCCCGACTGCTTTAACCAAGTTTAGAGTTATCAGCATAACTACTTTACCAAGGTTTAGAGCCGTATCAAACAACAAATCCCGACTGCTTTAACCAAGTTTAGAGTTATCACCATAACTACTTTACCAAGGTTTAGAGCCGTATCAAACAACAAATCCCGACTGCTTTAACCAAGTTTAGAGTTATCACCATAACTATTTTACCAAGGTTTAGAGCCGTATCAAACAACAAATCCCGACTGCTTTAACCAAGTTTAGAGTTATCACCATAACTACTTTACCAATGTTTAGAGTCGTATCAAACAACAAATCCCGACTGCTTTAACCAAGTTTAGAGTTATCACCATAACTGCTTTACCAAGGTTTAGAGCCGTATCAAACAACTTTAACACAAGAGTTCAGGGACTGTAGAACGACCAGTTTAACTCAACAACCATCAACTCTCGTATTCACAACAATAGTGACTTTACAATTCATTTCTATATTTTCTCTTTTCCACTCCAAGCTCAGGAACTACATGTAGCTCATTTTACATCTTAAACTCTGGAACCGTAGTTTGGCTTACACAAAATGATGTTATATTTCTCTCAAAACTAAATATTACCACACATATCTTCTTCATCTGTCCCAATGTGCAAAGACCAATTCACAATTATCAACAATTAATAATTAAATAAATGCAAAGCGTACAAATGGTCCACTCCCTTTTTTATTGGGACACATAACTAGAACAACTTTTGAATTACATAACACCGTTCAACTTTCTTAGCATGCCAACAAAACGAATTATCCTTTAATTCTGAAATTATGACACATAACGATCAAGGACATCAATGTCTGCTATTATGATACTCGAAGTACACAAACGTACAATTCTCACATTACGTTACGTAAACGGAATAAGGTATTTCAATCCTCAATTTATAACACACAAATTCCAATTCATTTCAAAAATTATGTTAGACAAAACATAAGGGGTTTCCGTTCTCTAATTATAATACTTAAAGAACATAAACTTACGATTCATAAATTATGAATCACAAAACATTGATATCTACCAATACTCAATTTTTGATAGACAAGACTTTCCATTCTCAAATTATAACACACGAAGAACAGTATCTTACAAGTGTCTGGTTATTATACACCAAAACACATAAACTCCAAATTCTCAGATTCAGGTACACAAAGCTATAAATTTCAATTCTCTAATTATGATTCACGACGAACATTAATTTTCAATGTTCAAATTATAATACACAAACTCCAAAAGCTACACTCTCAAATTCAGCTACACAAAGCTAATAAATTTCAACTTTCCAATAATGATCGCAAGCATCAACCTTAAATTCGCAAATTAAACCACACACGGCATAAGACACTTCAATCGTCAATTTACAATTCATAAAGAACGTAAACCTTCAATTCACCAATAATGATTAGAAACGTAACCTTACTATTCTTCAACAAGTAACTTTCAATTTTGCATTATGTAATTACAAAACAAAAGATTTCCTATTTCCAATTTATAATATGCCACCTTCATATTTCTAAATATCAAATACGAGCGTAAGCTCTTCAGACGCGCCAATTACAGTACTCTTAGCAAAAGTACTTTCAATTTTTAAACAACAAATGATAAGGAGATTCCTATTTTAAGTTAAGAAATGAATAAGTTTAAATCAGAAATAATACCGATTTTTCGTATTCTCAATGTTTTACCGCTAAAACACTTTTTAAAGGCTACAGTAGTTACCTACACTTATTATGGAAAGCAATCAATTGCTAAATTATAAATCACAAACCATTGAGGCATTCCACTATTTCAACTATGATCTATTAATTACACTGGCCTGCGACAAAATGGCGCTTTTAAAAGCAATAGGTGTTTTCAGTTTATATTTATGCGTAGAATGCAAAAATGTCATCATTTTCTTTCCATCACGTAACGTTTTCTAAATTTTCTACATTAGACCAGGCAATAGTGCAGAAAATGACTGAGTTTGTGACAAAAATAGTATCAGGAAGCCGAGGGTCCCAGATGACATGGAGCAGTCCGTAGATGTATTGTGATGTGTTTTCGACTCGCAAATATCATTACTTAAATCGTTATAAACAAAAAAACTCAAAAAACGTGTTTTTGATTGTTTTGCCCTTGTAAAAACTGAACTTATAGAGCAATCGCGATGCCTTTAACAGACGAATTGTAGAGAATGAAAAGGCGAAAAAATGAGCCCCTACATGGATTCGATCGGATTAATATTAACGGAAAAAATTTGGAAAAACCAGAAAAGAAATTTATAACTCCGTCATTTTCGCCAAGTTGTAGCGCAGGCTTTTAGCGGGAAAGTAGCGACTGATGGGTACTTTGAATGTGCACAATCCAGGCGTTGTCCGATGATTAGCTTTTTCACAATTCCAATTTGAATTTTTTTTATGCAATATCTTTCGGTGAGCCTGGATGCGTCGGAGGTGTGTCTGATTTGAACTTTTTTAACGGATTTTAAAAGTAGAAGTATTGTGCTACAAAACGTTAATTCTGATTTTGTTTTAAAATGTTGCGAAATAGGCGAAAAATGCTTGCAAACATGACCGAAAACGGCCATTACCTACCATTACATTAATGGGGACAGATTTCAGTTAGTTGAGATTGGTCTTCCATGTTTTGACCCATTTATATATTTTATTACTAGTTTGTTGAACATTTTATAGTAGATTCTCCAGTAGTTGATCTCACTGTCATTCGCCCTATCAAGCCCTATCACCTGCAAATCTGGCGACTGTTACATTTTCCAGCTGTGGTAGTAGGTCACTTGTATATAGTAGATAGAGTTTTGGTTCCAAGACACTACCCTGGGGTATCCCAGCTTTTACTTCTTTAAGTTCCGAGTATTCATCAATCTGTTTTATTCTGAATGGTCTATCAGTGGTCTATCAATGGTCTATCAATCCTTCGTGCCAAACCCTTATCAAACGCTTATGTCACATCAAGAAATATTGTTGACCAAATAAGCATTTCTTCTAATGCTATCTCTTTAATATCCGTTATTCTATGGACTTGATATATATATATATATATAGAGGAATTACTTCTCTAAAACCAAATTGGTGATTAGGAAGAATTTCCTGACTCTCAATGTTTTTAGTTTTCGTCCTCTTTAGAAGCACTTTTTCAAATAGCTTCGATGTCATTGGTAACAGTGATATTGGGCGATATGATTTCGGTGGTTTGCCTAATTTTGGTATCATGATAACTTCTGCTACTTTTCAAACATGGGGGACGTTTCTTAATCTGAACGATGCATTTATTAGATACGTCAGCATAGCAATACATTTTTTATGTAATTGTTTAAGAACCTGTCATCTGCTAAGATCATATCCAGGTGCCTAATTCGATTCACGTTTGTCTTGATTTCTATGGCAACTTGCTTTGATTATACAAAAAATGTCACCAAATGTCAGATGCAAAATTGAAAGAGAGTATATTTTTGGACCACACTTATCGGAGTTGATATAAGATGTAAATGTTGTTAATGCTATGGAACCCATTAAACCTAGTTTGGACTTATTTTCAAAAGGTCGTAACAAACTTTTTTGGAACTACAAATTCTACTCTGGGTGTTTTTATACAGATTGTTAATAAATACATACAGGTGTTGATAGCCCACCAAGTTTCTAAAGTTGATATTACTTATTCCTATTCCTTTTATCTCTTTGTAGATTCCATAAGGGGCGTTTCTCAATATACGTTCCTTATTAAATTGTCTCTAATATGAATGCTCGGTATGCTCTCAACCCATGCTCCATGCTCGCCAGAACCTTACCTCGCTCTAACAATGTCAGCACTTATAGAATTAGTAAGGAAAGAAACTGAAAGAAAATTCCTAGACCACTGGAATAAATTACCAGGCAGTCGTCAGGCGAAAGAAATGCTTTGCTACCCCAACGCTAAGAGGACTGCCCTATATATGAGGATGTCTAGGAAGAATCTACGACTAGTCACTGGATTACTAACAGGACACTGCCATCTTCTAAAGCACATGTACACCCTAGGCTACAGCGATACGGTCATCTGCAGAGGATGCGGAGAAGAAGAAGAGTCAGCACGACATATATTATGTGACTGCGAGACCCTTCAAGAACTCAGGTACTCCATATTTGGAGTTAAAGAGGCTGGAACAAGCGGAATCAGGACGGCGGAGCCTGGTACAGTCTTAGCCTTCGCCACAAAAGTGCGTTGGCTGGACGGCTAAGCCTACCGTCTTGGGGAAGTTAGTACAGGGGGCCTACTGTGGCCCAAGTGCTGCGGGTTTACACCTGCCTTCCCGACATATCCAGAATCCAGAATGCTCTCAAAATTTGATCATGTACTGCTCATTAAAATACTTTGAGAGAACTAAAACTTGTTTCTTTCATTTCAAATAAAAAATGGCGAGTACTGTTTTTTTGGCCAAAAAGATAACAAAATTCATTTAAATCACAATTTTGTAGTCGTTTTAGTATTTGTTATAAGGATATAGATACTTAATTTAAAAGTTAATTTTTAGTTATATTTTTTGGTATTCCAAGAAATTCCTACGTGCAGGAAAAAAACGAATATTTGATTTTAGATCAGTAAGTCATATTGATGTAAAATCACCATAAAACTTTAAAAGCGCCGGCCAAAAATATTTTTTCGCAGGCCAGTGTTATCAATCACAAACCTTAAAAACATTGGTTTTGATCTTACTCCGTCTCGGCACTGGTACCAACAATGCATACGTTTCTAATGTTAAAACACTCTCTCCAACACGTCTCTAAGTGGCGTATAACAAGCATCAGCAAAAACTTTTACAAACTACTCGTCCATTCTGACAAGTGTGGCATTTTTGAAACTCATCTGGCATCCATGAACTTCAGTTAGTATGCAATTCTCTCGATATAAACAAATAAAAACAACACATTAAGATCATATTGAAAATTGACAATAGTGTTATCAATCGTAAAATAAACAAACAAAAGTCGTAATCAAATTGAACGAAACACAATGATACCAGAACAATACTACTACAAGTGCGTCGTATCGTTGGCATCCACTGTCTAAAACCGGCGCCGCCCAGACTATGCAAGGAACATTCGACAGCGTCGAACGCTCGGTAGTACACCGCCTCGTGTTGCACCTACTTAAACATTTGATGTAGAAAACAGTGCGGCACACCAACAAACGTCGGACACAGCGTGGCAGCGCCCTAAGAATAAGCAATCGCTCGGTACATGAAATAATAATCCACAATAGTAGAAAAACACTCCACCACCTAGTCAGGTACATGGATCTAGTGGTTCTCCGGCATTTGCGATGACTCAGGGCTCGAGGTCGCTCCACAATAGGTTCGCAATTTGCAATTATGCACACCTTACATGATTTTCCTTTCAATGCAGTTCAAACAACAAAATCTCAACAAGTTATGACCCAACAAACTATAAAATCTCTTTTAACAATCACTATTATTGTGCAACTCTCTTGGTATCAACACAAAGATAACACCAATTAAATTCATATCGAAAATAGACAATAGTTTTGCATACTGCAATTAAGCAGACCCGTACTTACATGATTTTCCATTCAATGCAGTACACATAATTATTCTCAACAAGGTATGACTCACCAAAATTAAACGATCTCTTTTAAGCATCACTAATACCTTGAAAACAAACAATTTTGATCCCAAGTACCATAATCTCCATAATATGATCTCAAGTACTACCGTCAGGTAGCGAGGGTTAACATTTTCAGCTGTTTCTTTGTTCTTGGATTTTGCACGCGAATTAGATCCCTCTTCTGATATTATAACTCTCAATTTTAAACAACGAATACACAACTGTTTCAACCAATATAGTGAAACCAAATAGAAATATGCAATAACTGCAGTAACTAACAATACAGAGCGGATAGCGGTACGGTTGCTGTGTTAAATCGGTTTGTCTTGTTCGACGATAACGCTTAATAATCACAATGTTTGTAAATCCGCACCACATTTCTGGATTAGGTACGTACTAATCTCTCTATTTTTAATTGTTTGTACGTACTTTTGTAACCGTAGACGGTTCATGCGCGTTCGGCTATTTACCAGGGCCGGCCTTAGACGAATTCTTCAATACAATTTTGTTAGTACTGAAAACTTTGAAATAGACTATAGGTTATTTGACCAAAATTGCTTCTCTGTCCATGGTGAATATGCTCCTTCAAGGTTTGCCGTTATTTCTGAAACACCCTGTATATATATATATATATATATACGTAAAATGTATTATTCAGGAGTAAGATCGAGGATAAGCAAAAAAAAACACAATTTTTGTTTGCAATATTTCGAAACTTCTATTGTTTCTTCATCAGGCAATCAAACACTACAATTTTAGATAAAATCAGGTACAATAAATAAACACTAAAGCTACTTACGTAGTTAGTGAAGTCGGCCAACACAATTACAGTAGACATTTACATTCATATTAACAAGCGGAACATCGTGGCGTTCGTAACACACCATGCGAAACGATTATATGAAGACATGTTATTTTTTTTTTTTGATACAAAGGAAACGACAAAACTGCAAACGCCATCCAAGCGTTAAGAAGATACTGTACACAGTATCTTCTTAACGCTTGGTTTGATAACTTAGTCCTAAAGATGCCTCTTGCAACAGAGCGCGAAACGTCGACTACTTCAAAGTCCTCAACGCGGTTTCCACCCGGAAATCAATATATTACATATTATTAATTTTAAAACTATTTTAAATTTTATTCTAGTATTAATTTGTACGATTTTGATAGGTTGATGTCGGATCTATCATTCACTGCTTTTTTATTTTTTAAAATTTCTATAGTTTCCACTACACATCTTGCTTTCATATTATTTTCTTTATGTAGCACTTTCACTTCTTTGAAATTAAAATGATGTCCGGTTTCGTCCTGATGTTTTTTTTAGAGCTGTTATGTTTTTCGCATATTTGTGTCCTTTAAGCCTTTCTTCGAGTAGTTGTTCTGTTTGCCCTATATATACTTCTTCACAGTTGCAACAAGGAATTTCATAAACACAATGTGATTGTTTGAGTAGTGGTATTGGGGCCTTCAATTTTGTGTACATATTTGACAAATTATTCGTGTTCTTGTGCGCTATCTTTATATTAAACGGTTTCATTATATTACCTATTTTTTCTGACAGGTTTCTTACGTACGGTAGTGCTATATACTTAGTAACATCTGCTTCAGGGAGCATCTCAGGTCTTGTCGAGTTTTCAATTCTGTTGTTGATTGCTATTCTGCTGTTTATTGTTTTTTCAATCAGATATTCTGGATAGTCGTTGCTGTGCAAGATGTCTCTGACTTTTTGAATAGATTCCTTCCGGTATTCAGGATTTGTTAGCTTTATAGCACGATCGATAAGTCCTCTAATAACACTTAATTTGTAGGTTATCGGTTGGATTGAGTTGTAGTTTAGGTACCTATGTGAAGATGTTGGCTTTGTGTACCATTTTGTGTAAATTCTGTTATTTTTATGTATCAAAGTTGTGTCAAGAAAGTTGATTTTATTGTTGTTGTTAACTTCCATTGTGAATTGCAGCCTATCATTGTATTTATTGAATTTGGTTAATATTTCGGTTTCTCGACCTTTTGGAACGGCAGCAATACAATCATCCACGTATCTTCTAAAAAATGGTATATCAATGGCGATAGATGAAAGAACTGTACTTTCTAATTCCTCCATAACCATTTGTGCAATCACACTTGACACGGGAGAGCCCATAGCGCAACCGAAAACCTGTTTATAGTATTTTTCTTTGTATTGAAAATATGTGTGTTTTAGAATGATATCTACTGCTTCCAAGAACTCTTGTTTTGGGAGGAAGGCAACATCCTCAATCAGGTGCCACTTATTATTTATAGCATCTTTAGCCAATGAGATGGGTACATTGGTATATAGTGAAACTACATCTAATGAAATGAGGTGGTGGGATTCATTCAATGAGACTTGATCTATAAATTCTTTGAAACACCAAGAATCTTTAATATAATATTGGTTTTTTCCTACGATAATTGCCAAATCATTAGCTAGTTGTTTCGCTAATTTATAAAAAGGTGATTGGATGCAAGAGACAATAGGCCTAAGTGGTGTTTCTGATTTATGTAATTTTGGTAGTCCATATATCTTTGGTGGTTGTGAGTTGTGAATTTTTAATTGCATTGAAAGTTCTTTTGTTATTAGTTTTTTTGTTAGCCATTTATTTATCATATCGTTGTTCATTTTTTCATATATTTTAGTTGGATTATTTCGTAGTGTGGCATAAGTGGTATTGTCTTGTAAAAGTGTGTCCATTTTTTGTTCATATTGTATGGTATCCATTACTACTGTCTACCAAAGATATATGGACTACCAAAATTACATAAATCAGAAACACCACTTAGGCCTATTGTCTCTTGCATCCAATCACCTTTTTATAAATTAGCGAAACAACTAGCTAATGATTTGGCAATTATCGTAGGAAAAAACCAATATTATATTAAAGATTCTTGGTGTTTCAAAGAATTTATAGATCAAGTCTCATTGAATGAATCCCACCACCTCATTTCATTAGATGTAGTTTCACTATATACCAATGTACCCACCTCATTGGCTAAAGATGCTATAAATAATAAGTGGCACCTGATTGAGGATGTTGCGTTCCTCCCAAAACAAGAGTTCTTGGAAGCAGTAGATATCATTCTAAAACACACATATTTTCAATACAAAGAAAAATACTATAAACAGGTTTTCGGTTGCGCTATGGGCTCTCCCGTGTCAAGTGTGATTGCACAAATGGTTATGGAGGAATTAGAAAGTACAGTTCTTTCATCTATCGCCATTGATATACCATTTTTTAGAAGATACGTGGATGATTGTATTGCTGCCGTTCCAAAAGGTCGAGAAACCGAAATATTAACCAAATTCAATAAATACAATGATAGGCTGCAATTCACAATGGAAGTTAACAACAACAATAAAATCAACTTTCTTGACACAACTTTGATACATAAAAATAACAGAATTTACACAAAATGGTACACAAAGCCAACATCTTCACATAGGTACCTAAACTACAACTCAATCCAACCGATAACCTACAAATTAAGTGTTATTAGAGGACTTATCGATCGTGCTATAAAGCTAACAAATCCTGAATACCGGAAGGAATCTATTCAAAAAGTCAGAGACATCTTGCACAGCAACGACTATCCAGAATATCTGATTGAAAAAACAATAAACAGCAGAATAGCAATCAACAACAGAATTGAAAACTCGACAAGACCTGAGATGCTCCCTGAAGCAGATGTTACTAAGTATATAGCACTACCGTACGTAAGAAACCTGTCAGAAAAAATAGGTAATATAATGAAACCGTTTAATATAAAGATAGCGCACAAGAACACGAATAATTTGTCAAATATGTACACAAAATTGAAGGCCCCAATACCACTACTCAAACAATCACATTGTGTTTATGAAATTCCTTGTTGCAACTGTGAAGAAGTATATATAGGGCAAACAGAACAACTACTCGAAGAAAGGCTTAAAGGACACAAATATGCGAAAAACATAACAGCTCTAAAAAAACATCAGGACGAAACCGGACATCATTTTAATTTCAAAGAAGTGAAAGTGCTACATAAAGAAAATAATATGAAAGCAAGATGTGTAGTGGAAACTATAGAAATTTTAAAAAATAAAAAAGCAGTGAATGATAGATCCGACATCAACCTATCAAAATCGTACAAATTAATACTAGAATAAAATTTAAAATAGTTTTAAAATTAATAATATATAAACCAGTTTTATTTTCACATATGGCAGTTTCTTTTGATTCGTGTCGCTTGTATGTACTCAATTGCTGTTTCATGTACCTGTATTTTTATATCACGACAATTTTCAGTATTTCTGTGACCAAGGTGCGGTTTGCATCGAAACGTCAGATCAATACGTCTTTAATATGTTGTTTTAATGTTTATTTTAATGTGAACGTGTAAACATTCTAAAGTGAGCCTCTAACCCCAATAAATAAACAATTTTTTAACGAAAGTTGTGCATTTTTCAATATATATATATATATATATATATATATGGGACGTTCTTTCTCAAACGGAACAAAGCTCTGCCCAAAGTTCCTTTTGATTGATTATAATGATTTTGGGCAAAACATTTTTGTTTTTTAATCCTATTTCTGGGCCCGTTGGGCCTTTTTGAAAATTTTAAAATTGGGGCTCAAAATGGCGGCTAGAAGATTCCGTCTTTGACAGGCGGATAGTACGCACGGGCGCCATTACGCTCCACGCAATAAAGCGTGTGTTCAGCGGTTTTCGCGTTTTCTAGTGTGTTTTTACTCAGCAAGTGAGCGTTTAAGTGTGATTTCACACTTCTATTAGGTGTAGGTGGTATTTTTCGCAGGTTTTAGGGCAGCGTGGTACACCTAACCTCAAAAAACTCCCGCGTGTTCAACACGCGCCGGCACCTGTTGCCGGCGAGGTGGTTCTTCTGTTTTAGGCAGGAGGATGAGCAGCGGAGAAGGCTCGAAGGCGCCCCAGGAGGAGGAGCAACCCGCCCTAGTGTCCAAGGACAACGATGGCTTCACCGAAGTCCGTCGGAGGGCGAGAGGAGGCAAAAGACCCTGCGGTGCCGAATTAAAAAGGCGGAGGAAGGCTCGTGCTCTAGAGCAACAGCAAGCCTCTACGCCTCAGGGATCAGCTGCATCGGGAGCAACAGCGCGTACCTCTCGCTACACGAGAGAGCACGACGCTGGCCCCAACAGACGTGGCGAACGACGCGACGAGAGTCGTCTACAGAATCGCCCCGCACCTGGTGACCAGGCACGCAACTCGAATCAACGTCGAGGAACCGCGAGCCGTCCAAGTGACCGAAGGGATAAACCTAGCACCTCCGGTACGAAGACCCAACCCCAATACTCAGGTAGAGGGGCTGAGGAGCGTACTGGGGATATGCAAAACAAACGGTTGCGTTCGGCGACATCTTCGGAGCAGTCACCGGCTCACCACAAGAGGGCGAGACACGCACCGCATAACACCACCGCTAATACAGCGGCAATCAGCTTCCGGGAGGCATTGACTAGTCACCTCCGGGTTGTCATCATTGACGGCCGCAATCCCCTTGGCAAGATCAAGGAGGCGGACGGCAAAGAAGTGCAGAGGGAGCTCTTCAGACTCCTTTGGGAGGAACTGAGCGTCAGGCCCTCAGGATCTAAAGAGCCCCAGATCACCTTCCGCTCTTGGAGCTTCAAGGGAGAGAAGCTCAGGGTCACATGCGGTGACGACCTGTCCCTTGCATGGCTAAAGGGCAACATTACGAAGCTACGTTGCGCCAAAGACGCACAGCTTCGCGTTATTAGGGAGGATGAGCTTCCGAGGATGCCCAGAGTCCAAATCTGGATACCCTCATCGCTCCTGCTCGACCCAGAGGTCAAGCCCTCCAGCGACAGACTGGTCAACATCCTGGCTGATCAGAACAGACACCTGGACATCCACAGCTGGTGCCTTTTCAATTTCGAGGAGGTCGCAAACAGCTCTGGCGATGCGGGACTCGTTCTCGCATTTGGTGCAACCCAGAAGAATGCCAATTGGCTCCGCACTAACGGATCGATCCTCAATCTGTTCTTCGGAACAATTAAGGTCCGCGTCAGTGGGTGGCAAGACCTGGAACAGGAGCTCACCACCGAGGTAGAGGCGACGGCAACGTCGGGGGCTTGCGCGGCAACTCCAGCTGTAGCACCCTCGACTGGGACGGCGCCAGTACCTGCTCCGGCACCTTCTGTCGTGGTAGCAGCACCAGCAGTGGCTAGGTCGGAGGAGATGGACATCTCCCAACCAGATGCGGGATTCAGAGGCTTCACGGAAACGAAGCCTCTGAAGACACCATCCTCGCCGGACTCTTGTGTGTCGGACTCCATCCTTGACACACCCCCGAGCAAAGCGACAGCCACTGTCGATCCACCTTCTCCCTCTCACTAAAGTGAGCAGCCAGGAAGCCAGAAATAGCCCGATGGACAACAACACTATCAGGGTAGTACAATGCAATCTGCATCGCAGCAAGACAGCAACGGCAACTCTTTGCCGTCATCTTGACGTGATGAAGAACACTATAGCTCTGATTCAAGAGCCATGGACCTCCGGGTCCAGGGTACTTGGTCTTAGTAATCTTAGCGGTACTGTTTTCAGCAACGCCGGCGACAGCAGACCTAGGACAGCAATTTTTGTGCCCAGGAATCTTCATGCCTACCTCTTGCCTCAATGCTCGAACAGGGACGTCACTGCAGTGAGGGTACAATGGATCGTTAAAGGGACAGCACAAGAGATCACCATGGCAGCTGCCTACCTTCCAGGGGAGGAAAGACCCCCATCGCAGGAGCTGAAGGCGTTAGTCGACACCTGCAACGGAAGGAAATGGCAGCTGATCATTGGATGCGACTCCAATGCACACTCCTCGGCGTGGGGTAGTAGAGATGACAACGTCAGGGGTAAGTTACTGCTTGAATTTATTACTAGCAGCTATTTAGATATACTAAATCGTGGGACGGAACCGACATTCGTCAACGCACGATGTCAGACCGTCATTGACATTACGTTAGCCACCTTAGGTATCTCGCAACAAATAACCAACTGGCGTGTCTCAGAGGAAGCTTCCCTGTCAGACCACAGATGGATTACCTTCGATCTTGGTCGTCACGAGGCCAAGAAAAGATTGGGGCGAGATGCCAGAAGGACGAACATCGACGCCTTCTGCGAAAATCTTTCTGGTGAGTTGCAACATACGAACATCTCACGCCCACGTAACATCGGAGACCTGGACAATTACTCGTCTGTCTTAAGCAACGCTCTGATGAAATCGTACAAAAAGGCCTGTCCCCTGAGGAAAGAATTAGAGCTGGGACGCGCCACCCCTTGGTGGTGTTCCGAGCTCGAACGACTCAAGGTGAATACCAAAAGGGCTTTCAATAAGGCACAACGCTCAAAAACTGACCTGGACTGGGACGATTACAGAAGTAAGCGTTCCGAGTTCAGGAAATTAATCAGGCGTAGGCAGAGGGCTACCTGGCGCAGCTTCTGCGAAAGCGTGGAATGCATCGCCGATGTCTCTCGCTTGAAAAAAATACTGTCAAAAGACCCGAGACAGGAAGTAGGTATCTTGAAGAGGTCTGATGGCTCTTTTACCAACAGCCTCAAAGAGAGCTTAAAACTGCTAATGTGTATTCACTTTCCAGGCTCCTCCACCACTCTGGATACCACCATTGCAGAACCTAACAGCGCTGCCTCCGAGGACGATTGGGTTTCAGCTAGCCGTATTGCAGACAGCGCCAGACTAAGGTGGGCCATTCAGAGCTTCTCACCCTTCAAGTCTCCAGGACCAGATGGTATCTTTCCAGCCCTGCTACAGTGGGGACTTGAAACGATTGAACCACATCTGCTGGAGATCATACAAGCGTGCCTGGCGCTGCGTTACGTCCCAAAACGTTGGCGTGAAGTTGCAGTCACCTTCATACCTAAGCCCGGAAGACAGGACTACTCGGTACCAAAGGCTTTCAGACCCATTAGTCTCTCCTCTTTTTTTGTGAAGACTATTGAAAGACTTTGCGACAGATATATCAGGGACACAGCACTCTTAGCGAGACCACTGCACCCTAGCCAACATGCCTATACACAAGGAAGATCCACTGACACTGCACTATACAGTGTGACAAAGCAAATAAGCTCCTCAATTGACAACGGGGAATCCACATTGGGTGTGTTCATCGACATTGAAGGAGCCTTCGATAAAACCACCTTCCGTTGCATCCAGGAGGCTCTGGCAGAGCGTGGCGTGGCGCCGACCGTTAAGGGCTGGATCCATGCCATGCTCTCGCAAAGAATAGTGAGCCTCAAGGCGTGCAACACAACACTCAAGGGAAGAGTCGCGGGAGGCTGTCCACAGGGAGGAGTGTTATCACCACTTTTGTGGAACCTTACCCTTGATAGCCTGCTTCAAGAATTAAATGGCCAAAGATTCGAGACCGTTGGCTGCGCTGATGACCTTGTCATACTCGTCAGCGGAAAATTCCACAACACACTTGCCGAAAGAATGCAAGTGGCGCTAAAACACGTCGAGGACTGGTGCAAAGCTCACTCGCTTTCCGTTAACCCAGCCAAGACAGAAATGATACTCTTCACTAGTAAGAGGAAACACGGCAATTTCACACCACCAAGGTTCTGCAATAGCGAACTGAAACTGTCTGAAGAGGTCAAGTATCTCGGTGTGACCTTCGACAGGAAATTAAGCTGGAAAGCACACCTTGAGCAAAGACTGAAAAGGGCAAGAATGGCTTTCGGTCAGTGTCGTAGAGCCGTGGGGAAAACCTGGGGTCTCTCACCACAGATCACACTGTGGATATACACTGCCGTTATCCGTCCTATGCTCACGTACGGGGCGATTGCGTGGTGGTCTAGAGTCAAGCTGACCACAACCAAAATCAAACTGGCACAAATCCAAAGACTTGCTTGCCTCGGCACAACCGGGGCAATGAGCACAACCCCAACTGCTGCGTTGGAGTACATGTTGTACTTGCCACCACTTGACTTCTTCATTGAAGAGGTGGCCCTGAAAACACTATTCAGGCTTCGCACGGTGGGCTACACAAAAGTAGGCGACAAGGGCGGCATGTGGGGCAGTCTATGGAGTAGTGCAACGGAAGTTGTGCCGCTTCTCGACTACCGTACGGACTATATTCCACCTTGTTACGTCTTCAACAAACCCTACCTTCCCAAGGACATACCGCAGGTAAAGGGGAACACCTCGAGCCTGAAGATATTCACAGACGGCTCCAGGAAAGATAGTGGTACTGGCGCTGGCATTTTCTCTCATGACTACCAGCTAAGACAGTCCATCCCCCTAGGCAAGTATCCTTCTGTAACGCAGGCGGAAATCTTTGCCATAAAAACTGCCGCGGAGTGCATTCTCAGCTCCGACAAGATTGGCAGTAACGTAACGATCTATACAGACAGCAGACAATCCATCCTCTCATTAAGTCGTTGCAGGTTTACCTCCGATTTAGTCTTGGATTGTCATAACACCCTTGTGGAGGCGTCCAAACACAACAAGGTCAACCTCATATGGATAAAAGGGCATTCTGAGGATAAGGGCAATTGGCACGCTGATAAACTAGCAAGAAGAGCTGCCAACGGATTGGTAAGCTCGCCGGAACCCTTTCTACTACCCACTAATAACCTTCTGCTACAATCATTGAAGGACCTCACCCACAAGAAATTCATCCGACAAGGGAGAATCTACCTGGCTGTCACCAAGCTAGAGAAGGGCTCCCTCGCTCCTCCAGCATCACTGCTAGGAAATTTACACAGCTGTCCAGACAAAACCTACGTTTAATTACGGGTATTCTCACGGGTCACTGTGGTTTACGGAAGCATCTACACGTGATGCATCTCGCTGAAACGTCTATATGCCGAGCTTGTGAGCTAGAGGATGAGACGGTAAAACACATTTTCTGTGAATGCCCAGACCTGGTTGAACACAGGGAACGCTTGCTGGGGGATCCATGGCCAACCATGGACGGAATCAGGAACGCACCTCTGAGCTGCGTCCTAGCCTTCGTTAACTACCTAGGCTGGTTGACACAGCCAGAGTGAGCGTAGGGGGAGGCACAAGGGGCCCAATGGGGCCTGGGTGCCACGAGGATTATCCTTGACCTCCAACACCCTACATACATACATACATGGCGGCTAGAAATCCAAGATAAATCAAACGCTCGGTTTAAAAAAATTATAGAAATAGAAATACGCGATCGATGTCGTTCTTTTTTGGCTTAAATTGTTGGTAATGGATCAGTCTAAAAGGCTGATATGGTAGAATGGTGAAATGCAATATGGCGGATCCAAGATGGTGGACAAGAAACAATAATCAAATGTTTTGCGCCAAATTAGGTTTGGATGTGTTTAGGTGGGATGTTTGGGGACGCTGGTCACAAATCAGTATTTAGCTTTTCGGAATTCAAGATGGCGGATTCAAGATGGCGGGCGAAATTTTTAGAAATCGACCTTTTCACATTATTTTTTTTTTGTATATTTTCTACTTGCCGCAGGTATTTATGGTTCCGACTCGAGTGTCGCATTAGTAGACTTACCTTATTTTGAAACGAAAACGGGGACGTTATTGCCCGTTTAAATATTACTTTCGTGTATATTAGCGTAATTTCAGCCCGTACCAGGACCGAAATGTAGCTCAAGCAGGCGCTCAGACGCAACTATTAACATTGGTCGCTCGGCAACCGACGGAAACAAACAGATCTGCCAAATACTTTACTTTGACGCTTTTAGTCACAGATTACGGTTTTAGTGAAGCAATGTTGCAATCACCAGAAATGCATCGTTTCCGGATAGATAGATGTTGTAATCCCTTTGATAAAGAAGGACATAGAGGAAAAGACTTGCGCCGAGTTTCAGCAGGATTCCTTTCTAAGCACATACATTTTCCTGTGAATGCTTTAATTTGTGGAAGTTGTCGAAAGGAGTGCTACATAAATTCAGCCGACTCATCAAATGCTTCAATTGATGATAGGATTTCGCAACCTGAGAAGTATGAAGGTCCTGAACCAAAAAGAAAATGTTTATCAAGGCAAGATAAATTGGAACAACTTATAGATGGACAAAAGAAAAGTTTTCTTCTCTTCCAAAAAACGATCCACTAAGAGTGACAATTTTGACAATATTGCCAGATTGTTGGACATTGCGAGATATTGTAGGGGAGTTTAATGTGTCCATAAGGTTGGCTAAGAAGGGAAGAGACTTAAGACATGAATCAGGTGTTTTAGCAACTCCTAATCCAAAAAGAGGCAAGTCGTTACCTGAGAGTACTGTGCACAAAGTTGTGGAATATTATAACTCTGATACAAATAGTCGCGTAATGCCAAACAAAAAAGATGTCGTCAAAATCAGAGAAGGCAATAATATAATCAGTGTTCCCAAACGATTGCTTTTATCGGATATAAAGGTTTTGTATCGAAAATTCAAGGAGGAACACGAACAAATGCCCATAAGTTTTAGTAAGTTCGCAGATCTACGGCCTAATTGGTGTGTTATAGCAGGAGCCAGAGGTACACACAGTGTCTGTGTATCTGTAATACACCAAAATTTTAAGGCAAGGTTCGATGCTTGCTTCTAATTTGATTGAGCTAACAAAAGGATACAACTATGAACTGAAAGGTTATGCTGATTGTATCAATTATTGTCTTTGCAGAAACCCCAAAATCGATTGTCACCTAGGAATATGTCAAAAGTGTCCAAAACTATCAGATTTTCAAGAGTACATCACATCAGTACTACTGGAAAATGATGTCCATGAAATTATATTTAGTATCTGGCAGGCGACCGACAGGTGCACTCTAAAAAAGGAGTGCCTTACTGTACATGATTTCGTTCCTGAAATATCGCACAGTTTACAAACATTGATTCCGCATCATTTCATTTCCAAGAAACAATCACAATTCATCAGTGATCTGAAGAAGAATATTAAACAAAATGAGGCAGTCTTGGAGATAGATTATTCAGAGAATTATGCATATGTCGCTCAGAACGCTGCCCAACAATTCCATTATAACAACGATCAATGTACTATATTTGGTGCTGTTCTTAACTACAAAGAAGGTTAAACACTTCAGTTTTATAGTGCTGTCCCAATGCACAACTCATGATCCTACGGCTGTGTATTTATCACAAGTACATCTAGTTCCTGCAATACTACATAAATGTCCACAGATAACAAGAATTATCTATGTATCAGATGGAGCAAAGCAACACTTTAAAAATCGGTGCCAAATGATTAATTTAGTGCACCACAAAGAAGACTTTGGCATTGAGGCAGAGTGGCATAATAATGCTACAGCACATGGAAAAGGGTGTGTTGACGGACTTGCCGCAATATTAAAGAATCTAGCAACACGGGCTAGCTTACAAGACAAAGGAAATGATTATATTCTAAATTCTGCTCAACTTTTCAATTGGGCGAAGAAGAAATTCCCCAATATCACGTTCTTCCACTACACTAAACAGGATTATGATAGAACTTCTGAAAACTGGCCAAAAGATTTTCCACTGCACCATCTGTCAAATACATTTCTAAAGCTCATTCTTTCAAAGTAGCCTCAAAGAAAGCCCTTAATGCATATAGATACTCTGATGCATCTGAAATATTATCAACTACATACTATTAAAGAAAAAATAAATTATTTAAAAAACCTACAAAATGTATAAAAATATGAAAAAAAAAAACGTTTTGCAATTCTCTTTTGATTGTTTTATTTCTTTATTTTTTTCAACACACCGGTTGGAACCGTCATCGCAAAACTACTCTATCTAGTCGTATTTCCCTTATCACCCCCACAAACTATACGCCTATAGTGCGCGCCAGCCAGTGTGGGCCGTGAGCATCACAAGTATACTGCGAAAATATGATGAGTGGCGGCATGTCTAGACCACCGTTTCGTGATGGCGGTTCCAACCAGTATAATTATTAAGAATTTGGGCGGAATTTATCCTCGATCTATCTTTATTAATAAAAAATCTGATGTGGTTAGGCACATAACCATACTATACAGCAGTGTCAAACGCTGATGGTCTGACAATACTGTCAATAAAATAAAACAGATTACGGAAGAAAATATCTATCAAACTAGTTCTAATGCAGATGCGAGCAATTGCGTTCAAATAGAATTTGCTCCTGCAGCTAAATTATTAATTTTACCAAAAAATGTTTCACGTTTTCGTTTCCAAATAAGCTAAGTCTACTAATGTGACACTCGGGTCGGACCAAGTGTCAAGCACAGAAGAAGAAACGCGAACTTAACAGTGTACAACCCGTAAATTCTACGCGCGTCGGAATCATAAAAACCTGCGGCAAGTAGCAATTATACAGTCAAAATAATAGGGCCAATGACGAAAAAAGCGCAACTGAAAAGTGAATTTTGCGTATTGAAAGTAATGGAACGTATTAAGTTTTAAATTCATGGCAGTTTTACGGTACATCGGCTGGTACTCTGTCTGCTAGTGCTAACCAAGAGAATTATAAAAATAAGATAAATATAAGAAAAATATTGTTTTAAATAACAAAAAAAATTATAACAGTATAAAAAAGTAACGCGGGCTTCATACATAGAAAGACAGTCTAAAGTGTCTAAACCCTGTTAATCTTCTAATCCTCATCATAGAGCTGCAAAATTTTCCGTCCGCCATTTTGGATCCGCCATCTTTATTATTGGAGTTTTAAAAATCTAGTATTAAATTCGTAATCAGTGACACCAAAAACACCAATAAAGAACCAATTTGGTGTAAAACGGTCGATTTTTTAAAATTTCGCCCGCCATCTTGAATCCGCCATCTTGAATTCCGAAAAGGTAACTACGGATTCGTGACCAGCGACCCCAAACCTCCCACCTAAATACCTCCAAACCTAATTTGGCGCAAAACGTTTGATTATTGTTTCTAGTCCACCATCTTGGATCCGCCATATTGCATTTCACCATTCTACCATATCAGCTTTTTAGACTGATCCATTACCAACAATTTAAGCCAAAAAATAACGAGATCGGAGGCGTATTTCTTTTTCTATACATTTTTTAAACCGACCCCTTGATTTATCTTGGATTTCTAGCCGCCATATTGAGCCCATATTTGAAAATTTTCAAAAAGGCCCAACGGGCCCAGAAATAGGATTAAAAAACAAAAATGTTTTGCCCAAAATCATTATAATCAATCAAAAGGAACTTTGGGCAGAGCTTTGTTCCGTTTGAGAAAGAACGTCCCATATATATATATATATATATATATATATATATAATTCGTCATCGAGAACTAGCAGGCGAATACTTGACACGAGTTTGTTTGACAGTTCAAAGTTTTTTCAATTAGTTTTGTATGCTTGAAAAAGGCAGGTGCGAGTCTGCTGAAACGTTGCAAATAAAATATATTTTTACACGAGATGTCCGAAAACCTTTTAATTATAAATAATGATCGTGAAAATATAAAATTAAATATATATATATATATATATATATATATATATATATATATATATATATATATATATATGTATACGTGTTAAGTTGTCACCTCCGGCATATAGAGCAGGCTACCTAGGATCCGGGTGTTCCAGATAATATATTTTTGATCTGATTGCATATTTTTAATGAGGGGAACTTTCGGTACAAGAGCATCAAAAGAGGGGAAACGATTTTTGATTTTCTAGTAGGTCATATATAAGGTACACAAACGGTACGAAGTGACCTCCGCAATTTATATATGAACGGAAACTAATGTATCGCTGATAACTCCAGCGGTGTTGCCAAACCTACGGAGGTCACAACGGGCTATTATTATATAGCATGTATATGATAGGCCGTAAACTCGCTTCTCACAATATAAACACTCCCTTTTAGTAGTAGTATTAAAAAACATTTATTAAGTATTTAGCACCAATATGAATAGTATATATTACAGAGGATGATTAAGCATTACACGGCTATATTCATGGGACTTGGTTATAGTTTCTAACAAAACTTAATTGGTTTTATGAGAACTTCTCTAAGGGTATTAAAATGTTTTTAACTCGGATAACTAAGTTCTAAGTGTAATATGGTTACCGTGCAACAACTAATTACCCTATTTATATGTTTTGTCGCGATGTATGTCAAACTACCCAACAAGTTTTATTATTTTATTTCTTGATGATTTTTTATTTATTATTTACGTCGGCCTTCGCAACGTAGGCTAATGTACAACGCTGAGGACACACTACAAATACAATGAAATGATGTGTGAAAGTCCAATTTAAATTTATTAAGTAGTTTTTGAGTTATATTGATATTAAACTAATGATTTTATACTTATTTCTTATCCCAGTTAAAGCTTTTTGACAAAAAATAGAAAAGGAGCTGCCACCGCCGAGCTGTCAACCTTCATGCGTGGTCAGCGCTTTATTGTTGACCAATTCTTTACAAACTTTCCATTGCCGTTAAAAATTGTACAAAGTCCGTTGTTGTGCTTGGTCTAAATACGTGCATTGACGGTAAAACCATGGAATAAATTGATTGTAATAAATAGAACCTGTTACTGAAAAAAATCGCGGGCACGCCAAGTTTTATTTAGCAAATACATACACATTTTTATACCCCCCAACCATTTACTGTGGTATGGTCTATTGAGTTTGACCAGAGTTGGGCATTTGGCAATCGAGTGATTCAGTAACAAGTGATGATTAAATTATATTAATTAGTTAAATTAATCATCACTCGTTGTGATGGGTTACGATTGGTCACTCATCGGATTGAGTGATGATTTTTTACTCACCACTCATAACTGCCGTATACGATTGAATATTCATCACTGATTACTCGCGATATCGCGCAAAAGGTGATGACTGTGCAATAGAAATTACACTGTTTTAAAACATAATAGAAACTCGATATACTTACACACTGATGAAAGTAAAATAGAGGCGCGGATGCAATTTATCATACAATCCCACAAAATCTAAGTCTTTAAACAAAAACTTACCAAAAACAAAAACTTACAAAAAAATTGTCCGACATTTATTTTATTCGATTTGGAGATCTGGCTTGATTTGTTCTGAACGAAGATTACTAAGAACAATTAGAGCCGCATTTATTTTTTTAGGTTAATTAGAGATATTGCACTGTTGTTTTCACCAGACAGTGAAACTGAAAAAGAAAATTAAAAATAAAATAAACAATTATATAAATATAAACAAAACACTTCTTTGATTTACAAATTTTGAAGTGTAAAGAAAGAGGCATATGATTTCGAAGTTGAATAATCCCCCTAATTACAGTATACAATGCTTACTTCACTTTTCTTTTTAATTATGTCAAGAATTTTATGGCACGTTAGATACGTACACGTTGTACACGTTCAACGTACATTCCAAATCACAGTTAATGGTACATTGGTGGTAACATTTTCAAAAATTAATGAATTTTTATCGCGCATTTATATTGCACACCATTTAAAGAATACACTGTAAAATCATGTAACAAAGAAATTCGAAAAATTTACTATTAACCAATGGTACGTCATTTTAAAGAGGAGAAATGAGTGCACTATAGAAAATAATTTGTGAAAAATATTGAAAGATGTACGTATGGGAGATGGTTAAAAAAGTTTCCGATAATCGTGATATAATCGGTTTTGACGAGCCGCTCGACTTTTAGCTGTGGAACCGTTAATTTTTCGAATTATTTTCTGCCAGTTTTACAGTCAATGTATTCTTTAAATGTTGTGCAATCAATATATGCAATAAAATAATAATTCATTTTTGAAAACGGTACTCCAGATTGTACCCTTAATAAGTGGATCACTATAGAATCGGATATAGTTCAAAACAGTTATTATTAATGCATTAAGTTTCATTTAGCAGATGAGTTCAATTCATTTTAGTCAAAATAAAAATATAAAACGTTTATTAAGGTAAGAATTTATTCTCTAAAAAATACATAATTATTATAAGATAAAGCTGGATAAATTAAAACAAAGTATACACATATTACATTTACCGTAATGTGGGTTTACTTTGCTAATACAATTTATTAAATTGTATTTTCTTTTTAATACTTTTAAAACACTATTAAGCAGTCGCTACCGGCTGTCAAAATTGAAACACTTGTTTCTACGATTAATGAGTGATAAGTGATTCTTACATTTATGATTGACGAGTAATGAGTGACGAGTGATTTCATTAATCATGTTACTCATCTCGGGTTAGTTGAGTGATGCCCAACTCTGAGTTTGACGCAAAATTATCGATCGGTCTGTCCGTCTGTCTGTGTATACGATAACAATGCAATTGTTTATTTTAGCACTGGTGTGTGGTAGTACTTTTTTGTGCAGAACGATGCATACAATTCAAAAATTAAATATTTCGATACAGGATGTTCCCTTTAAAAAAAACTACCTTTCTTAGGAAAACCTGTTTGCTATATTTTGTTGCAGATTATGACCAACCTGCACACAATTTGGATATGACAGGTAATCACGCTAATAGAACGCTTCTTAATTAATCATAATCTAAACCAGCACAATAAAAGTAAAAACCGGTATTGATATATACAATTTTTCTTAGACTTCTGTTTTTCCTTAAAAATGCCAATAAATCAAAAAGTATAAAGTTTACGGTATGCAATGTTATTTTTCATTCTCGTAAAATTTTGCGAGGAATTAAAAATTGTCCCGAAATATAGGTTATTCCATTTAACAAAACATAAGTTTAGTTTGGTACTGTGTTATGGAGCAGCCTGTATACACGCTAATAGTTTTGAAATGTGCGCCTCGACTTTGTGTATATTGGAGTGAAATCAGTTTTAAAATATCTTCATTAACAGAGGCACTATCTTCCAAGATCGCACTGTTGAGACCCCCTGTATATATACACAATTCGTTGTGTAAGTTTTGAAGTATTTCGCCCCAAGAAAAAATGGGAGTCGAACACATCTTTCCCCGACTGTAGCTTGTTACCTTAATTGATATCTACATTGATATCTACATACCACTAAAGTTTACTGTGACAATAGGGTATTTATTGGAGATTATAAAAAACAATAAATAAGCTAAAAACCCAAGCACTTTTCATGTCTATGTCTGTCTTTTCATGTCTCAAATTTTCAAAAAACTGTGTGAACTATGTAGTCGTATTAACTAAAAATTCCCGCATCACCGTTTTAATATTTCTACTTGAGTACTTGATTCAATAGGATGGTGCAGTCGGGGAAAGATGAATGTTCGACTGCCATTTTTTCTTGGGGCGAAATACTTCAAAACTTACACAACGAATTGTGAATATATACAGGGGGTCTCAACAGTGCGATCTTGGAAGATTGTGCCTCTGTTAATGAAGATATTTTAAAACTGATTTCACTCCAATATACACAAAGTCGAGGCGCACATTTCAAAACTATTAGCGTGTATACAGGCTGCTCCATAACACAGTACCAAACTAAACTTATGTTTTGTTAAATGTAATAACCTATATTTCGGGACAATTTCCTTGCAAAATTTTACGAGAATGAAAAATAACTTTTTTTGATTTATTGGCATTTTTGGAATTTTTAAGGAAAAACAGAAGTCTAAGAAAAATTGTATATATCAATACCGGTTTTTACTTTTATTGTGCTGGTTTAGATTATGATTAATTAAGAAACGTTCTATTAGCGTGATTACCTGTCATATCCAAATTGTGTGCAGGTTGGTCATAATCTGCAACAAAATATAGCAAACAGGTTTTCCTAAGAAATGTAGTTTTTTTTTAAAGGGAACATCCTGTATCGAATTATTTTTTTGAATTTTATGCATCGTTCTGCACAAAAAAATACTACCACACACCAGTGCTAAAATAAACAATTGCATTGTTATCGTATACAAAGACAGACGGACAGACCGATCGATAATTTTGCGTCAAACTCAGAGTTGGGCATCACTCAACTAACCCGAGATGAGTAACACTCATGATTAATGAAATCACTCGTCAATCATAAATGTAAGAATCACTTATCACTCATTAATCGTAGAAACAAGTGTTTCAATTTTGACAGCCGGTAGCGACGGCTTAATATTGTTTTAAAAGTATTAAAAAGAAAATACTATTTAATAAATTGTATTAGCAAAGTAAACCCACATTACGGTAAATGTAATGTGTGTATACTTTGTTTTAATTTATCCAGCTTTATCTTATAATAATTATGCATTTTTAGAGAATAAATTCTTGCCTTAAACGTTTTATATTTTTATTTTGACTAAAATGAATTGACCTCATGTGCTAAATGAAACTTAATGCATTAATAATAACTGTTTTGAACTATATCCGATTCTATAGTGATCCACTTATTAAGGGTACAATCTGGTGTACCGTTTTCAAAAATGAATTATTATTTTATTGCATATATTGATTGCACAACATTTAAAGAATACATTGACTGTAAAACTGGCAGAAAATAATTCGAAAAATTAACGATTCCACAGCTAAAAGTCGAGCGGCTCGTCGAAGCCGATTATATCACGATTATCGGAAACTTTTTTAACCATCTCGCATACGTACATCTTTCAATATTTTTCACAAATTATTTTCTATAGTGCACTCATTTCTCCTCTTTAAAATGACGTACCATTGGTTAATAGTAAATTTTTCGAATTTCTTTGTTACATGATTTTACAGTGTATTCTTTAAATGGTGTGCAATCTAAATGCACGATAAAAATTCATTAATTTTTGAAAATGTTACCACCAATGTACCATTAAATGTGATTTGGAATGTACGTTCAACGTGTACAACGTGTACGTATAAAAAGTGTAAAGACTTAGATTTTGTGGGATTGTATGATAAATTGTATCCGCGCCTCTATTTTACTTTCATCAGTGTGTAAGTATATCAAGTGTCTATTATGTTTTAAAACAGTGTAATTTCTATTGAACAGTCATCACTTTTTGCGCGTTATCGCGAGTAATCAGTGATGAATATTCAATCGTATACGGCAGTTATGAGTGGTGAGTAAAAAATCATCACTCAATCCGATGAGTGACCAATCGTAACCCATCACAACGAGTGATGATTAATTTAACTAATTAATATAATTTAATCATCACTTGTTACTGAATCACTCGATTGCCAAATGCCCAACTCTGGTCAAACTCAATAGACCATACCACAGTAAATGGTTGGGGGGTATAAAAATGTGTATGTATTTGCTAAATAAAACTTGGCGTGCCCGCGAATTTTTTCAGTAACAGGTTCTATTTATTACAATCAATTTATTCCATGGTTTTACCGTCAATGCACGTATTTAGACCAAGCACAACAACGGACTTTGTACAATTTTTAACGGCAATGGAAAGCTTGTAAAGAATTGGTCAACAATAAAGCGCTGACCACGCATGAAGGTTGACGGCTCGGCGGTGGCAGCTCTTTTTCTATTTTTTGTCAAAAAGCTTTAACTGGGATAAGAAATAAGTATAAAATCATTAGTTTAGTATCGATATAACTCAAAAACTACTTAATAAATTTAAATTGGACTTTCACACATCATTTCATTGTATTTGTAGTGTGTCCTCAGCGTTGTACATTAGCCTACGTTGCGAAGGCCGACGTAAATAATAAATAAAAAAATCATCAAGAAATAAAATAATAAAACTAGTTGGGTAGTTTGACATACATCGCGACAAAACATATAAATAGGGTAATTAGTTGTTGCACGGTAACCATATTACACTTAGAACTTAGTTATCCGAGTTAAAATATTTTAATACCCTTAGAAAAGTTCTCATAAAACCAATTATGTTTTGTTAGAAACTATAACCACGTCCCATGAATATTGCCGTGTAATGCTTAATCATCCTCTGTAATATATACTATTCATATTGGTGCTAAATACTTAATAAATGTTTTTTAATACTACTACTAAAAGGGAGTGTTTATATTGTGAGAAGCGAGTTTACGGCCTATCATATACATGCTATATAATAATAGCCCGTTGTGACCTCCGTAGGTTTGGCAACACCGCTGGAGTTATCAGCGACACATCAGTTTCCGTTCATATATAAATTGCGGAGGTCACTTCGTACCGTTTGTGTACCTTATATATGACCTACTAGAAAATCAAAAATCGTTTCCCCTCTTTTGATGCTCTTGTAGCGAAAGTTCCCCTCATTAAAAATATGCAATCAGATCAAAAATATATTATCTGGAACACCCGGATCCTAGGTAGCCTGCTCTATATGCCGGAGGTGACAACTTAACACGTATACATATATATATATATATATATAAACTTTGTGTCACTTTAAATTAGCCTTGTAGATTATATTAATTTAAAAACACAACAATTTTATTTTAAAATTGTTTATTTTTTTTTGTTGGGCACTGTAGGCTTGGTTACATTCAACACATTAAAACTTATAACTAAAAGTCACAAGGTAAAACACGCTAAAAACTATGGTATCTTACGTTTCGACACGGCTTGTGTCTTGATCACAGATAGACTGAATTATTCGTGAAAAGTTTCATACAATTTCAATACCGACAACCAATGCAAAACCATCCATATAAATAAAACTCGTTTTCAAAACGGGAACTGGAATATCAAATAAATTCTTATAACTATACGAATTCTTAAATCAACGGTTTTTGAGTTACATGTTTGTTGGTAAAATTAGCTTGTAACAATTTAGTAAATTTAAATCCGATCTGTCATTCACCGCATCCTTTTGTTTAAAAATTTCAATGGTTTCTAATACACAACGTGCTTTTAAATTTTTCTCTTTCTTTATCACTTTCACATCACTAAAATTGAACTGATGTCCGGTATCTTGTTGGTGTTTCTTTAATGCTGTGATATTTTTTGCATATTTGTGACCTTTTAAGCGCTCCTCCAAAAGTTGTTCCGTTTGACCAATATAGACCTTTTTGCAGCTACAAGGAATCTGATAAACACAGTGAGAGCTTTTTAGCATCGGTGTGGGAGCCTTCAGTTTTAGATATGACTTCAGATATGACCCTAATACAAAATATAAATAACAACAAAATATACACAAAATGGTACACAAAGGAAACAGCATCACACAGATATCTAAATTATAATTCAACCCAACCACGTGCATACAAGGAAAGTGTTATCAGAGGATTAGCAGACCGAGCAATAAAGCTAACAAGCATTCAATATCAGGGCGAAACATTAAACAAGGTTAGAAACATTTTACAAAAGAACAACTACCCGAAAGATCTAATAGAGACAGTAATAAGGAGGAGACAGATCGCTAGTAAGCAAACCAAAGACGCAACAACAGAAAACAATCAGGAATCTCAAACGGAAAGAACTAAGTATATATCTCTTCCCTACATGAGGCAATTATCAGAAAAGATAGGACATATACTGAAGCCTTTCAATATTAAGGTTGCTCACAAAAACACTAATAATTTATCAAAAATATACACAAAACTGAAGGCTCCCACACCGATGCTAAAAAGCTCTCACTGTGTTTATCAGATTCCTTGTAGCTGCAAAAAGGTCTATATTGGTCAAACGGAACAACTTTTGGAGGAGCGCTTAAAAGGTCACAAATATGCAAAAAATATCACAGCATTAAAGAAACACCAACAAGATACCGGACATCAGTTCAATTTTAGTGATGTGAAAATGATAAAGAAAGAGAAAAATTTAAAAGCACGTCGTGTATTAGAAACCATAGAAATTTTAAAACAAAAGGATGCGGTGAATGACAGATCGGATTTAAATTTACTAAATTGTTACAAGCTAATTTTACCAACAAACATGTAACTCAAAAACCGTTGATTTAAGAATTCGTATAGTTATAAGAATTTATTTGATATTCCAGTTCCCGTTTTGAAAACGAGTTTTATTTATATGGATGGTTTTGCATTGGTTGTCGGTATTGAAATTGTATGAAACTTTTCACGAATAATTCAGTCTATCTGTGATCAAGACACAAGCCGTGTCGAAACGTAAGATACCATAGTTTTTAGCGTGTTTTACCTTGTGACTTTTAGTTATAAGTTTTAATGTGTTGAATGTAACCAAGCCTACAGTGCCCAACAAAAAAAAAATAAACAATTTTAAAATAAAATTGTTGTGTTTTTAAATTAATATATATATATATATATATATATATATATATATATATATATATATATATATATATATATAAAGTGAAAAAACTTTTAAATTGGGGAATCCAGCAAAGACTCAAAGACAAAGACAGGCAAAGACTCGTCCTTAATTTTTATATATATATACAGGGTGTTTCAGAAATAACGGCTAATATATATATATATATATATATATATATATATATATATTCGTTATTATTGTAGTTTATTTTAACATCTTATGAAAGCAGTTGAGTGAATTAAACGCGCTGTATTTACTGGCGTATTAAAGTAGTAGTGCTTATTTTGCAATTATACTAATGTTGCTTTAATAATGAATCGCTTGGGTACTGCGTATACGCCGGCAAATACAGTAATTAGGGTTAGTGTACTTAGAATGTATATTAAGTTCATTAAATTAATGTTTAATATTTATAGATGGTTGTGGTATGTATTGTAGGATGGCTTATAGGTACTAAGACTGGAGCTGCTAGCTACTGCAAGCTTTGTGAGGTGGAATTAAGGTCACATAAAGCCGATTTGGTAAAGCATGTCAGCACCGCTAAACATAATGTAAACCTATCAAAAATTGACCCGAAACAACTGCCTATTAATAAGTTTTGTGTGTTTTCTATTAACTTACTAATTAATAATTGCGACCGTGTTTGGTAAAAGCGACTAAATAGGTAACAAAATGGGTACTGATTTAGTACCTATGCGAAACGTAATTAATTTTTTTTCTTTATCTGCCGTCTTTTACTAAATACGTCTAAACACAGTATATTATACAGGTGTCTTAAGTTTTTCCCGGAAAATGATTGTATATGTCGTGGTTTTTATTGTTTTACATATTAATTTTGTATCATTGTAAAGTATCATAGTAAAGTTGTGTTCTTCCTTAGTTTTCGCATTGTTTAACATGTATTTTCTTTTTTTGTTCGTCTTTCTGAAATTTTAAGTGGCTGTAACTTTTAAGGAATTGAAAAGTCCGTATGAATCTTTTTACAGAGTGACTAAAAAAGTGGTCACCTTGTATGGTGACTGTATGGTGTATGGTCACTTTAATGCAAATTACAGTTTTGTTAAATGATGCTAATTATGCTAATTATAGGTATTTCCTGGTCAACCAATGACATCAAGAGGGAGGAAATTATTTTGGCCAGTTATGTGGCGTCACACATCAATTAAAAGTATCGACCACTTAACGGATATAATAAATAAAATCAAACATGGTGTCTCATCATCATCATCATCATCATCATATGAGGACGATCCATCATTGTTGACGAGTCATCGGATGTGTCCACAGAGAAACTATAGTGCATATGCATAAAATATTATTCAAAATCAAAAAAACAATGTAATAACTCATTTTCTTACAGTTTTAACCGTTATACAAGCAACTGCGAATGATCTATACCAAGTTGTCATTGATTATTTTTTGCCGATTAAGTTGGCATTGGTACAGATGGTGCTTCAAACTTGTGTGGAAAATACAATTCGTTATACACGCGTCTAAAATCAAATTTAAAACTGGACAATTTAGTATTAGTTAAATGAATATGCCACAGCTTACATTTGTACTTATAAGGCATCAGAAGTATTTTCAGACGAGATAGATTTTATTGAAGGAATCGTATAACTGGTTCAGAAATAGTACAATTAGAATTAACAAATAAAGATATATATAATTTAATCAATACTGACAACAAATTTACAAAACTTAGTCAATTATCAGCCACTCGCTGGCTATCAAGATATCGGGCTGTCGAAAAAAAATTGGGTCAGTATTTGGAGTTGCAAACTTTTTTTTGAATTGAGTGCTGGCAAAGAAAGATGCCACACAGGAAAACTACTATGCGATGCAATTAAAAATAAAAAAAACTTGATAATTTTTACTTTTTTGCAACCTATATGAAAAAACAGTTATTGTTTAAATTTATATTTTCAAAAATCAGACGTCGATGTTTATGAAGCATTTAAAGACATTAGCACCACAATATAGACACTAGCAAGACAAATAGTGAAACCACCAATTATAACTCATCTTGCTGGTGATTATACTCTCCTACTAAACTCTATGCAATTTTCCGCAAATTATTTACAGATTAACCGATGCGATCTAGGTTATTTATTTCAAAAAGAGCTTGACACATCAAATTTACCAGAACATGAAGTTAAAAGTGTAAAAATACAATGTGTAGAGTTTATTAAATTATTATTAAAAGAATTGGTAAATCGTATACCGACACATTTGGAGGTAAAATAAGAAATTTTGTAATTCTCAATCATGTACGACCAAAATTTGCTGACTTGCCGTTACATTTTGTTGAACAACATAAGCATTCGGATATGGAAACGCAGTATCGGAATATGTTAAGTTTTAATTGGAGTGAAGTGTTTGCGGGCAATATAATGCGTCGAAATTTTGGCAGAAAACAATTACATTAAAAAATGCACCAGGGGATTTATTATTCTGTGATATATCAACTTTGGCATTTACAATGCTTTCGTTCCCATCATCAAATGCTCTTGTTGAGCGAGTATCTTCTGTGATGAACAGTTGCGAAACAAAAATGAGAAACAAAAATGTTACTGACAATGCTTAACTCTATTTTATTACTAAGATGCCACTTTAGTGTGAATGGAACTTGTTGTAAACATTTTGAACCCTCTGCAGACATGCTGACAAGGTTCAATTCAAATATGTATTCTCTCGTTACCGATTGTGAAGAGAGCGCCGAGATAGATGAAGAAGTAACAACTATCTGCGATATTTGTTTATAATGTTTCAATCATACTTGTGTTGTTAAGAAGTAATAAACCATGTAATACATATTCTTTTCTCGTATTATTATTGTATTGAGGTGTAGCGGAGAAGACAGTATATGTAATACAGTAGAACTTGGATAAATCCAGATTCGATTTAGAGAAACTCGACAGATGTTTCAAACTAAAATGTTTTTTTTTAAAGTAACTCGAAATAATAATTGCGACTTTTGGGCGACAAATTTCAGTTGCGCAGGCGCCATGCAATTGAAAAGTCTGGCAACACTGAGCCACACTGAAAACACGAATACTTGTTTGATTATACTACTGACTGTTGTAATTATGACCAAAAATATTGCGCACGCATGTGAATGATCCACCATACTAATGTCCGTACTAATCAGTGATTATTACGATAAAACGTCGACCTGCAAATTACAGTCCGTGAACGTCAAAAACAATTGCAGCATAACTAAAAAATATACGAGATCAAAGCTCCGAAGTTCTAATAGTTAGTAGATAAATTGTTTATTGTATAATCTGCCGGCTAAAATTAGTAAGATAATATGGAACGAGAAGCAATTGGAATTAACTGATCTAAAGTATAATGGATGGGCCACGTACTTTTCAAGCTACAAAAATACGGTTATACATAACGAATTGAATTTAATACTTACTGTATAAAAACGTCTGAATATCATCACAAAGGCCGTCAGAATTTGTTTGCAATATATTCATACTCTGCTGAAAATTTATTCACCCCGTTCTTTGTAACATTGGATAGAAGAAAATTAGGTTTCCTGGCGGAACTCTCGGCATCGCAGAGTAATACGGATCTACAGTTTATCCAAAAGTTTGTTCTTGAGAATGTGGACCTTTTTCATGGTTAGTATTTAATCAAAGTAAATTTACAACACGTAGCAGGCAATATCTCAGTTATAAACACAGTGATTTGTACATATCTATAATTAGACAGGCCACCTATCTTACATTATATTTTTATATTAATGCCCTAACTTTTTCTGGTTTGTACTATAATATATAGGTCATTTTTTATAATTTTAATATATAGCTAACTTTAGAATCCTGAAAAAGGATCAAATAGTGTCCGAAATATTGGTTAAGGAATAAAAAAATAAAACCCACAAATATGTGTGCCTGGATATGAAAAGGGATCAGTTAAGTGTGTTTTTAGATAGAATAAGTTATGGCAAAGGTAACATTTTAAGCCGATTACCATAAAGAGAAATTTAAAGAAATTTAGGTCTTAAAGGATTTTTAATCTATAGCGCCATTGGCCTCGGGGCTGCAAAATAGTGTAGAGAAGGCATTCCCGTAAGGGGTTTTTCTGGTATCTGATTCCAAATATGATTTCGGATTTTAAGAACTCAAAACGGCGGATCTAATGTGGCGACTAAACATGTAATTAATTGTCGGATTCATATAAAAATTAAAAGCTGTGATATATGAAGGTTTCGGATTCCAAATCTGATGTCAGATGTATAAAATTCAAAATGGCGGATCCAATATGGCGACTAAACATGTAATTAACTGTCGAATTTGGAAGAAAACAGAAAGATCTGATGTTAGATGTTTATACGTTAAAATTGCACCGAATGGAATCTGGCAATCATTATAAATTAACGACAATTTGCAACTTTTATTTTCCTCTTTCCTGTAACATAATTATGCAAGCTCTCTGAAGCTCTATGATTTTAACACGTATGTCAGTTAAAAATCCAAATTTGCGAATTCAATCTGACTACCGACGTATAAATTACAAATAAGTCAGATACTATAAATTATTTTAAACGATTAATGATAGGAAATAAACATTACTCTGTGCACAAAACATGGAAATACAGTCATAATAACTTTATATAAACAGTACATTTTTTAAAAACAACGTTTTATAAACAAAACTACAATTTTGGAAAATTTCTTTATTTTTCCATTTTTTTATTGATTTTAGTTTTTTCAAGCATTGTCGCTGGATATGTCCACATGCAAAATTTCAACTCGAGAACTCGAAACAAATTTTCCCAGTGTTGGAAAAGTTTCCAAATTTGTTTAATGCTTCATGTATACTATGTATAGTCACCGGAATACTGTCCACATGCAAAATTTCAACTCGATTGGACACTGGGTAGTACGAATAATATCGATATCAAGTATTGAACGTAACAAGCAAACAGGCAAACAAAGAAACAACAAGTGAAGTTAATATAAGCGTAGTAATTGTCCTGGAATATTATATAACTTTGTAATTAATTATATTTGCGGTATGCTCGAACGCGCACCTGGTTGCATCCAACATCTTTGCCGTTGATATAATGAATGTGTAATTAAATGTAAGTGTAGTCGGTTTGCAATAAATCTGTTATTATTCTTATACTCCTTCTATTGAAAATTGCTTGACGATTCATGAAGTAATACGAAGACGTATGTACTCCTTATATGTTCGATGTCAATATAAGGATCCTGTTACTAGCGAGGTAAACAGAAAATGCACCTACGTGATTTAGAAAGAGCCAGACTCTAAAACAGTCAGTAGATGATGCTCCTATACAGAATTAGGCAAGGTAGCATTTCCATACTGGCCATAACACCTACAAACGAACAAACGAATGTATGATTTAATACAATTGTTAATGTCTATACTTTTGGCATCGGTACATTTTGACTTCTATATTCCAAAGGATATTAAAGCAATATGATGTGGATGATGGATCTTATACTAATAATACTGTGACCGCCTAAACTACTAATTACAATGCGTCATTAATTTTATTGTTATATTATATTATATTTTATAGTATCTCTAGTAAATAGAAGTTTAAATAGCTCAATAAACGCATACAAATCATCTTGAGGTATATGATTAATTCAACCCTCACCAAATAATTGCTGTGCTGGATGTCGGTCACCAGCTAAATTATATATTAGACCAGTGGTTTTCAACCGGTGTTCCGCGGAACACTGGTGTTCCGCAAGCACCTTGGAAGTGTTCCGCGAAAATTTTGGTCAATTTTAATTTAACAAACACCTTTTGAAATTAATATGAATGAAAGCAAGGCACATATGTAAACTGATTTACACCAATCAACATCAGCGCCATCTCCTGTCGCTCGTTAGTACTACCGGCTGCTACGTACCGGCTCGATAATATAGAATGTATATTATCGAGCCGGTAAGAAGCAGTCGGGGGAACACACAACACTGTAGAAGCAATAATATAGAATTCTATTTCTATATTATCGAGCCAGTGCGAAGCAGTCGGTACACTCAACATTGTTGTTGACAGCAAAAGACTAAAACGATCTCGAAAAATAGGTTTGTTCGAGCAGCACCAAAATAAGTTCATAAAGCATTTATTCTTACTTCTGCGCATGCAGAATAGGGGTTTTGCCCATCCAAAACCTTCATTGCGCATGCGCAGAAGAATAACCAATTGTTTTTACTGCTGTTCGAACAAACCTAATACTTTCTACGTGTACGGAATAATAACTAACACAGGTAAATAACCATTTAATTTGAACAAAACATGTTAATATAAGCATGCTTTTTTTTCGATATATAGTGATGGATAAACTCATAACAAAGAAGCGTAATATCGCAAATGTCTCCTCTGCTAATCATGGGGGTTCAAGTGAATCTGATACAGATTGCAACATTACTACTAGCTTAAAAGAGAAGCCGAAGTGTGCAAAACTACGCAAAATTAAGCGTCAGTATACGGATGAATACTTGAACTTTGGTTTTACATTCACAGGTGATAAAGATTGTCCAATACCAACATGTTGCGTATGTGGTGAGCAGCTCGCTAATAGTGCAATGGTTCCTGCAAAATGGAAACGCCATTTCACTACCAAGCACGATAATCTTGCTTCAAAGGGTAAAGATTATGTTGAAAGACTGAAAATACAGAAAACAAACAAGCAACATATTTTGATAAAATTTTGAAAATATCAGATAAAACGCAAATTGCGTCATACAAAATAGCCGAACTAGTGGCAGTAAAAGTAAAGCACATACTATAGCTGAGTCATTAATTTTGCCAGCATGTACTAAAATAGTTGGTATTTTGTTTGGTGAAGAAGCAAAGAAAGAAGTAATGAAAATACCCATGTCAGATAACACCATTCAGAGAAGAATCCATGATATGGCATGTGATATCCAAGACAGAGTTGCAAATAAACTTTGCAACAAAAACTTCGCACTGCAAATAGACGAATCTACTGATATAAGTGAAAAAGCCTAATTATTAGGATTTGTCAGATTTGTTGACGAACATAAAATAGTGTATGAGTTTTTATGTTGTCGAGAACTTATGGATCGAACAACTGGAGAAGAAAAATTTTCAATCAACAACTTCTTACCTTCAACGTTTAAATTTAAACTGGGAGCAATGTGTTGAAATTTGTACTGATGGAGTCCCAGCGATGGTAGGATCGATAAAAGGATTTTTGGCCTTTGCAAAAAAGAAAATAGTAAGATTTATTTCAACCATTGCTTCTTGCATAGATAAGCACTGATTGCAAAAACATTGCCTGTGGGATTGCAGAACGTTTTGACTGGAGTTATTAATATGGTAAATTATATAAAGGCAAGACCAATGAAGACACGAATTTTTAAACAGCTCTGTTTGGCGATGGAATCAAAACATGAAACCTTACTTCTTCACACTGAAATCAGATGGCTCTCTCGAGGAAAGGTGCTTTCCCGTGTGCTAGAATTAAGAGCAGAATTGCTTCGTTTCTTCGAAAATGAAAATAATGTATTTGCGCAAGATCTTAAAATTGATTTCTGGTGTGCTCGATTGGGCTATTTGACAGATATATTTAATTATTTGAACACTGTCAATGCAAGTCTACAAGGTAGAAATGAAAATATTTTGACTTGGACGGACAAGTTATCAGCAATCCATAAAAAGACTATTCTTTGGAAAAAGCGTGTAGAAGGAAAAAACCTGACGTTGCTTCCATCCGTACAAGCTAATAATAAAGAATGTGTTTCTTTAATAATAGAACATTTGTTGTTATTGGAAAAAAAACATAACAAAATATTTTCCAGCTCTGAAAACAGAGAAATACGACTGGATTTGGAATCGCTTCAAATTTGTCCAGCAATTCTGAATTGGGTTTAACAGAGGCAGAAGAACTCATATCTTTATCATCTGACCGTACTTTTAAAATGAAACACGCTGAAATACCCCTTGATGAATTTTAGATATCTCTTCAACAAGAATACCCGACATTATCAAAAACAGCCATTAAAATTTTATTATGTTTTTCAATATCATATTTGTGTGGATTAGGACTTTCTACGCTGACTAACACAAAAACAAAAAACGGGAAGGAATTACAAATTTAGAAGAAGAAAAATATTTAAAATATTGTAGATATATATATTATTTTAGATAACTGGAATAAATGCCGTTGCTTTTTTTAAGTGTTCCGCCTTAACTTTTTCATTGCAAAAGTGTTCCGCAGTATTGAAAAGGTTGGGAACCACTGTATTAGACAAACACTATCCACATTAGAATTGTTTTTAGAGCATCTTATCAACAAATTATTAATACTATTACTAATAATAGATTATTATTGGCATTATCTGAGACTCGTAGGCACGATGGCAGAAATAAAATCAAAAGTATACTATTCTATACTTACATAATTATGTTAGCAATATTTTATCTATTCATATCCGAAGACAATAAGTTATTATCACTATACTTATTTGGGAAAAAAATGCAAATCCGTATCTAGTATACATACTATGCCTTACTATTGCCGCAGCAGCGCAGCGGTTCTAGATTGACTAAATATTTATTTCAATTAAATTAACTTTACTCGATACACATTTTATAAGACGTATCTACCCTCAACTAGTTTTGCAAGACATTCTTGTGATTGAAAATACTTTAAATAATTAACTCATAGTCGTTATTTGACAGTATAGCTACTATTAGGTACGTATCAGGATGATACTATTGTGATACATACAGGTGAGTTATTAGTATCCCGGCGGTCGATAGCTACTAAATCGTTAGAGAAAGAAAAAAAAAATAAAACAAATGTTGTTTGACTCACCAGTTTCTATAACGTAAACTTATTTTCATTTATACAGGCTGTTGCATTTAGGCGTGACGGAAAACATGTACATTTTTTTAAATGCAACGCCCTCCATATTTTATTATTATATCAACACTAATAAATTTGTTTATCCAACCGTATAGGTTGCTAACTGTCAGCGTTAATAGTTCCTGAGATATTCAATTATATCCCCAAAATATGCTCGTTGCAGGATCTTCTTTAAAACTATGTAAAAACGACATTTTTGCAGATTTTGCCGTTAAACTATGTCAGACAATAGTCAAAGCCAGTAGATAGATGAAAGTATCAAAAGATATTAGATTCACTATACAGGGTGTTCATAAGACTTAGTACGTTTTGATATTTTTCAAATGGCTTATTTAAATTAAATTAACTTTAACTTTTTCCTTGGGTTTTTTAAATGGAACAGCCTGTGTATTATGCGCTAGTTGAATTGCCCCCCGAGTTCCCTTTAATTTATGTTAAGTATGCCATATGTCCAATTGTAGTCGTTTTCATGTTATTTACAATTTAAAGAAAAATGTGTAATATTATCTAGTAATGCCATTATTTTTTTGTTATTTATTGTTTCTTTCATTTCTCTCATTTGTAAATCAGTAATACTGCATTAAAATACAACTTAAAAAAACGGTAATTATTACTATTAGCATTAATTAATTATAAAAACAAACAATTGAGATCTAACGACAGTCAATAAGTTATTGCTGTCAAACTTAGTAACGATATTTGTCTTTTCTCTGAACGATGAGTTATAAGTATAGTAAAGAAGAATTAATTAACATGATCTACATCCATGGGCAAGCCGACAGAAATTCATTAGTAGCATCTAGAATGTATTAACAGCGATAACCAGATAGACGGCATTCCCAACCAAGTGTTATAAAGAGGGTTCGGTTGCAATTTCAAGAAACAGGTAATATTAATTACCAGCACAAAACAAGAACTTAAACGGCAACCAAAGAGGGAAGAGGAGGTCCTACATTGTGGCCACCAAGGTCTCCAGACCGCAACTAACTCCATTTCTTTTTATGGGGATATGTGAAGGAGCTGGTATACCAATCAGCACCTACTACACCAGAAGACACGAAACTTCGTATAACCAATATTTTTGACAACCTTTGAGTAAATAAAAGGTACATGTTAAGAAATATCTCAAGATCTTTTGTACCGCGCGTTAATGTTTGCAGAAGAGAAAAGGGGCGTCATTTTGAACAACTTCTAAATATTAATTAAAATAATAGTTACTTGTTGTGCAATGTTTATTAAGTGTTTATTGTTTGTTTCTGAATTTGCTTCAAATAGGTTACTAAGTAAAAAGGGATTTATTTTTCAATAAACGCTCATAGTATTAAAGTTTTTTTTCTTATATTATATGTGAATATACTATTACAACTAAGAGACAAACAAAAAGAAAGAACAAGAAAATAATGGCATATCTATAATATTACACATTTTTCTTTAAATTGTAATAATCACGAAAACTACTAAAATTGGACATATGACATATTTGACATAAATTGAAGGGAAATTGATGGGCGATTCAACTAGTACATAAAATACAGGTGTTCCATTTAAAAAAACAAGAAAAAACCATTTGAAAAACATCAAAATTTACTACGTTGTATGAACAGCCTGTATAATGAATCTAATATCTTTGGATAATATCATATATCTATTAGCTTTGACTATTGACTGACATAGTTTAAAAACAAAATCTGCAAAAACGTCTATTTTACATAGCTTTAAAGAAGATCGTGCAACGGGCATATTTTGGAGAAATAATTGAATATCTCAGGTACCATTAATGCGGAGAGTTATCAACCTATACCGTTGGATAGCCAAATTAATTAGTATTCATAAAATAATAAAATATACAGGACGTTCCATTTAAAAAAATACATATTTTCCGTCACGCCTAAATGCAACACCCTGTGTCAATGAAAATAATTTTGCGTCATAGAAACTAGTGAGCCAAACAACTTTTGTCTTAATTTTTTTTCTTTGTCTCACGTTTATTAGCTATCGACCGCCGGGATACTAATAACTCACCCTGTATCTTTCTTACATATCGAGTTGTTAAAAAATTATTTTCTTTAAATTCTAACCTATTCATAGACTAAATCATTATTGGTATAAACTTGGTTTAGCCTGAACATTCATAGATCGTAGTTTTTCGTTAAACATTTACAGGGTGTTAAATGTAAGGTATATAATAATAATAATAATAATATTAATAAATGACTTTATTAAAAAACAAAAACATACAATATAAGTAACACAATACAAATTCGTGAAAAGGCGAAGTTCAGTCAAAGACTGCTTTTCAACTTAACCAAGAAGAAGTAGAGTACAGAAAATGAAATTTAATTTAAATGTGGTCGCACCCATGCTGCACCTGCACAAATAATGTGATACACATAATAACAATTGCAATGACATTTGAAACGAAGCTTTTGCACTGAACGCATTCACATACACATTCTAAAAGTTTGCTCCAACTTTCAGGCAAGACGATAAAACAATAAATAAAAATAAATGCATCGCGATAAAGCAGGCTAGTGGGAAGTAACATTCAACCAGGCATGTTCACCCCCCAAACTGTTCGGCAAGCAAGATGTGAAAGTATTGCACCTTGAAGCAGGTGACCATATAACATTGTTGAACTTTAACTGGTAGAAAATTTAAAACCTTTGCAATCTGATACCTAAAACATTTTTTTAAAGAATTCATGTACGTGAGTAGGAGGCGTCAAAGTTCCCTTAAATCTAATGTTCAATGTATGCACTTCCGATCTGAGCACAATTTTGCGATATAAATAAGGGGGCTTTTCGGATGACATATTTTATAATATAAGCAGGCAGAATAAACGCTCTTCGATGTTTCATATTCAACCATCGCACATCCAATAATTTATAACGTATACTTTCTCGGCGGCGAATACAAAAAAAAAGTTTGACTGTTATATATTAGTCTTAAGCTCGCGTATGCTCCTTGTGTGCACTTATTTATGTGATCATTAAAGCCAAGGTTCTCGTCAATAATCATGCCCAAACTTTTAGCTGATTTAGAGCATGGTACCTGAACATTGTCTACAGAAATATTCAGTCGGGATAAGATCGATTCACGCTTAGTTAGTGGTGCAAATAAAATCAATTCCGTCTTTGATGGATTGATATTAAGACTATGCCGACGAGAAATGTCAACGATGGCCTGTAGATCCCGATTAATACGTTCACAAGCCATGTCCACGTCGCCCGGAAGAAAGGAGTAGTATAGTTGGGTATCGTCTGCATAGAAATGCGATCCGCAATGGCTTATATAGTCAGAAAAACGGCTGGTGTAAATCGTGTATAATAATGGGCCAAGTACTGAGCCTTGAGGAACCCCAGATGTTAAGTTGAGAGACTCCGAAACGTTATCATTTAAAACAACATGTTGTCTACGCTCAGTCACATAGCTATACAACAACTTTACGGTCACTTCATCCAACCCAATAAAATCAAGAATTGACTTCAGCATCTCATGATTTGTGGTGGCACAAAAGAGTAGCCTTGCCTCTATCTAACTCAGCAACAATATCATCAACGATCGTCAATTGTGCGGTAGCGCAACCATACCCTGGTCGGAACCCAGATTGGGTATCAGGGAGCAGCTTATTCTCATAAAATATAACGTTGTAATTGAGCAGCAATGATCTTTTCAGCCACCTTCGACAGCACCGGAAGAACACTTATAGGTCTAAGATGAGCAAATGTAAACGGATGAGCAATCTTAGGCAAGGGCTTCACCAACGCAACCTTCCAGGCTTCTGGGAATATTCCATCAGACAAACCAGCATTAATAATATATCTTAAATATGACACAATATGGGGACAAGTAAGTTTTACAAGCTTAATATTCAATGTATCGATGCCTACCGCACCTATTTTTACCGAGTTGATAGCGTGTGCGACATCGACGTCATTTACCATTTGAAAAGTGAATAGTGTATTGACAATTTTATTATTTCTGTAAAATGAGACTAGGTCATTATCGAGAGGAAATGTGGCCAAAGTCGAGTTAATATAATAGTTATTTATATCATCTGGGCAACAAAGATGTTGCGGTATAACATAATTCCCAGAATTACCAAACCCATCTCTCTCAACGCCTTCCACGGATTACCCCTTTCGCCTTGTACCCGTCTCTCCAGGAAAACTTTTCTTTCTCTGTCAACTGTGGCATTAGTCAGATTTCTAAGCTGTTTGTAATAGTCCCATGCTAGCGCTGTTTGTCTTGTTTTAAAAATTCTAAAAGATATTAGCGAAGGATAATTAACATATTCGACAACTTACCTGTAAGGAAGGTCAATCCTATTTATCCGAGCTAACATTCCGAACATTTTACAACCCACCTTAGGTTCCTCACCCTATACTACCTATTCACTTGTTGAACACGAGACAGTATAATGAGTAATACCGAGAGATGATATATCCTTGTGTAATAAGGAAAAAAGTTTTCTTTCTTTAAAATTGTGAGTCAACGGCACAACTGCTTTATATACTACAGCAGGGTGTAAAGTGCTCGGAATGTTAGCTCTCATAATTAGGATTATCCTTCCTTACAGGTTAGTCGTCCAATCTGTTAATAATCAATAGAAACTGTACTTTCTATTAACCAATATCTAGCTGATCAGGTTTCAATACAATCTTCGAACAACACCCAATTATCTCCAAAAGAGTAATTTTTTTACACAATTTTGTCATGAATTTTTTTTATATGAAAAAAATACGATGAATAAAAAAGATAATTTTGTACATACAAGATGTTCCCAGAAGAAGATCGACTTGGAACGAAAAGTTTGAAGACTCCAGTGTACTCCAATATTATGATCACATTATCTCTTGAAACTGATAGAACTTCGCATTCGAAATCGAATTTAATAGATCTTAAATCACATCAAGCAAATTTATAGTCTATATTAAATAAACCGAATTGGAACGTTTTAACTCATCATTTCACCTTCGAAAAAGTGCCTTCTTAATTGCTTATGGAAAATTTGAAGAAGCCTTTTCGGGCGCGCGAAGCGCGAGCGTCACCCTATATGGACAATTCTACGTTGCGTGAGTTTTTTAAATCGACGAAAAACGGCCTCTCAGGCGTTTTTGCTTCAAAATTTTCCGAAACGCGAACGATTTTGGTGAACGCGCCTCAACATACCAGAGCTGTTTGATTCGTGTCGCCAATAGTAGTGTTCGAGTACCACTAGCTGTTCAGTTCAATTAGTCCGCATTCAGTCTAAGCCACGATCAGCTGATTTAGTGCCGTTCGATTACCACTTTGACGTCTATTCAAAAGTATACAATCAGTTCCCCCTTCACCCCTAGAGCACAACCCGCAAAGCTGCTCAGTTGTGTTCATGTCAGGCTGACTAAAACGCGTTCGATTACCGCGTTCAATAGTATCCAAATTGCACTCAAAATGGCTACCAGCTATAAACGTCAAAGACGCGTCCATAACCTATTGGTATTGCAGTGGGTATGTACACAGCAAAGCGATTTGGTTATTATCTCCGGGGCCCTAAAAGTACAAAATCTGTCTCCACAAATCGCCTTTGAGAAACCTATGTTGTACGTATAGTAATACATAATTATGAATTCGCATTTGTCTGTATTACGTACAAATGCGGGTTACCCCAAATGCGTATGTATTTAATACCTATGTACTCCTGCATATTACGAAAACACCAGTAAGTAAATTAATAGAGATGATTAGCTTTTCGTTTAAATTTGGCTACTAATTTGGTTTACTTTAGCTCTAATTGCTTTCAGCTTGAGACGAAACTTATTAGATAGCACCAATGTACACCAGTCGCAGAGTGCGGACAGCCCCAATGTCAAGAAACACAACATAACCTAATATTTTGACAATAAATTTCAGTAACAACAGCACACATACAGTAAGGTGACTTTATTACAGATTATTTGAAGTACACATTTACTTATTTATTAATAATTTTAGGGTGTAAACAAACTGTCGTACAGTGACTCATTTGTACCTATTTAGCCGCAAATACAAAAGATCTTGCAGGTCCAAGGATTTCGAAAGACACAGATGACATACAACCAAGTTCTACCATACCATAACCTCTACAAGAAAGCAAAAGGTAAAATAGTGTGGGTATTGGCAGAGCGCAAGAGAGAAGCCTAGAATGTGAACATCAGCTCGATTATGTCAGAAAGGGGATGATTCCAGAAAAAAATAAACAGAATTGTTTTTCTAATCAAACAGAAGATTTTCAAGGAATTAAACAATTTATCATTATTCTGAGGTTATATTTTAGTATATTTAGTTAAATTTTGTTTAATTACTTTTTTTACAGGCAACATCTATGTTGTGATAAATAGACTTTGACAAATACAAATTTTGTATTTAGTTGGAAGTTATTCACCTCAGCTCAGTTTTCTACGTAGGTGTAAATTGACAAAACGTTTTCTCATAGGCGAGTATTTGAAAACAAAACGTGTTTCTTACAACAAAAAAACAAGTTTGGTCTCCTACTATTGAAATTTATAGGTACATGTTAAGAAGAAATATTTAAATTTGTAAATAATTCAGTTTGACATTCGAAAGGTAATAGAAACTTATTTTATTGTTGTCTGTAATATATAGGTACATATGTATACCGGGTGATTCAAATTCGATCCTCACCATGGGGATCTCGCCTATTATTGGAGATAGAGCATATCTTTAAATTTGGCAAAGTTTCGTATTTTTATGCTCATCAATTATCTGAAAAAAAAATTTAAGCTAACATTTTTCATTTTGAAGATATCCGCAAAAAACTGAAATTTTAAGATGTCGTTTTTGATTTTTTATTTAAAACCAAAAGTAGCTAGACATTTGAAACAAAAACATTCTACAGGTACTTTTTAACAAGGAAGGCAGTGTTATTTTTTAATTTGAAATTACATCAAAGATGGCGGCGTAACCATGGCCAACTTCTGTTTTTTTTATGGGCGCCATGTTGAATTTTGGCATTTTCTGATAGACGTGTTTTTTCTCATTTCCGCAATTTATAACATGTTACCATTATTTTTTAAAATAATGGTGTAATAATCACAAAACCTTCAGGTACCCAACTGGAGCTTAGTTACAGACCGCCGGAGTCGTTGCGAAGCAACGCCAACAAAATGCACTTGGATCAAGCGGCGCCCTGACCAACTTTTGATTTTCTTATGGGCGCCATGTTAAATTTAGGCATTTTCCGATAGTCGTGTTTTTCTCATTTCCGCAATGTATAACATGTTGGCATTAGCATTTATTTTAAAACAATGGTGTAATAAAAAAACTTTTTTTCTCGTTGTTTGTCGTGCTTATCAGGTATTCCAACTGGAACTTGGTTACAGAGCCCGGACTGACCAAGAGTGCTTTGGATTGGTATAAGCAAGAAAATAAAAAAAGCAACGTTAGGTATACAACAAAAAGTTTATTTTTTTTAGTAAATGTTCAAATAGACCGCCATTTTCTTGAAGGCATAACCGTGCCCGCTTTTCCACATGTTGTAAAGCTCTTCTGACTGTTCTTGTGGGAATAGCATTGACCACATTTGTTATCCGATACCGCAGATCCTCGATATTTCTGGGAGTATCGTGATAAATTTTATCCTTCACAGTTCCCCACAGAAAATAGTTTAGAGGACTTAAGTCAGGGGATCTAGCAGGCCATTCCACTACTCCACCATTACCAATCCAGCGATTTGGATATTGTTGATTTAAAAAGTTTCGTACAACTGTCGCATTGTGAGGCGGTGCTCCATCTTGCTGCCACCACAATATTCTTCTTTGGTCCAACGCTACATTATCAAAATAATCTGCCACTTCGGTGCGCAGAAGATTTAAATATCGTTCTCCATTCAAATTCTCCTGGAACATGAATTGCCCAATTAAACGGTTCTGGTACATCCACATCCAAACATTAATTGCAAAACGTTGCTGTGGCCTCATCGGTCGGTTGTGTCTGGGATTTTCCGTCGCCCAATAATGCTCATTGTTTCGGTTAAACATTCTAAAATTTGTAAATTTCGATTCATCCGACCAAATAATGTGGTTTAAGAAATTTTCTTCTTGGTTTATTTTATTTAGTAACCAGGTGCAAAACTCCACACGTCTGATGTTATCCCCAGGATGGAAAGTTTGAGTTTTGTGGGGTTTGTACGTTTTAAATTTCTTTGCTTTTAATGTTCTCCAAATACGTGTTTGTAGCATTTCCAAATTAGATGCCACTTCCCGCGTAGAAATCCGAGGATCATCATTTATCTAAAAACCATAAGTTGAGGCATTGAAAATTATGGTAATATTACGTTTACCATTTCCAAAATATCTCTTTGGTCATTTTCATAATTTCCATGAGAATTATAAGGATTGCGGGGTTTACTAAATGATCAATGATCAGCTAAATTTTTGTCCAATGTTGGGAATATTGTACGATGGGGCTGTAGTCTTTCAGGATACATTTCTAGATATCTTTCACTCGCTGTTCTTGCATTTCTATTCGAACAATAATAAACCCTTATCATATCACGCTTTTCGCTATTAGTTAACGGCATTTCGCATCAACAATCAACCTCAATTAAGGTTAATTTCGATAAATGTCAAACCCAACTCTCGCGCGCCGCCTGATTTAAGTGCATTTTGTTGACGTTGCTTGGTAACGAGTCCGTCGGTCAGTAACCAAGCACCAATTGGGTACCTGATGAGCACAACAAACAACGACAAAAAGTGTTTTTATTATTACACCATTGTTTTACAAGATAATGCCAACATGGTATACATTGCGGAAATGAGAAAAAACACGACTATCGGAATATGCCAAAATTTAACATGGCGCCCATAAGAAAATCAAAAGTTGGCCATGGTTACGCCGCCATCTTGGATGTTATTTCAAATTAAAAAATGACAAGTATTCCTTGTTAAAACGTACCTGTAGAATGTTTTAGTTTCAAATGTCTAGCTACTTTTGGCTTTGAAGAAAGAATTAAAAACGATATCTTAAAATTTCAGTTTTTTGCGGATATCTTCAAAATAAAAAATGTTAGCTTACATTTCTTTTCAGATAATTGATCAGCACAAAAATACGAAACTTTACCAAATTTAAACATAGGCTATATCTCCACTAATAAGCGAGATCCCCATGGTGAGGATCGAATTTGAATCACCCGGTATAATGATGTAAACGAACTAATTTAATTTTTAGCCTCAATCATATGTTGTACATAAATATTTATTATTACGTATTTGATTATCACCACTGGTAATTTTTGCTTTTGTTAGTACAATAATTAATTTACAATAAAGTATGTCTATAATTTAATAGAGGTTTCACTATTTATTTGTTGTGCCAGTTATCTTATCAAATTAACTAAATAGTATTGGCAACAGTTATTTTAAAATACAAATCTTATTATACATATATTGTAATACAATTTGTAGATTCTGCAATATATCTACAATGTTATTAATTTACAATACCAATCTGTATAAGTAGTGCCCAACCAAGCAGTAGGGTGTATAAAACAAACTCTGAAAGATCAACATATAAAGTTACTGTAAGTTCTCTTAATGAATCCACATAGGGTAACGTATACAGTCATTGGCACCCCCAAGATTGCGGTGGCACCCAACGTCTCCAATGCTAATCAAATATGAATGACAACCAGTATCCCCGAGCCAATCACTATTGCCTATAACATCAACAAGATTGATCCAATTAAGAAAAAAAAGTCTCCCACAAGAGGCGAAAGGTTCTAATTTTTCTCAATAAATATGTTGAAAAGTTTTAACAATTTGTTGTGAAATAATAGTATAAAAATCATTAGTCTAATGCAACATTAGGTATCCCACATTTGGCATAATATTGAGTAATTTTAACAGATAAAGCTTAGTTTGGTAGACCATGTAAATTAAGCTGATGGTGCTGGGAACAAAATCTAATAACTGTTTTTTAGTGGCAAACATCATAAGTACTAAATGGAAAAAAAATGACAAATCATTTTTTTTTTGCAGTAGAACTATTTAAGGGTAGATAGCTGTTGGAACTACCACATTTCATTATAAAAATATAACTTAATGTTAAATTTCACTATACCACAGTTTACATTATACGGTTAGCTCAATTGATGACCCAATCTAGGTCTTCCACAAGAGGTCTATTTCTTATTTCTTACATTTTTATTTAGATCATGTTGGTCACTTGAAAAAATAAACAATTGTTAGATTTGTCGTCTTAATTTGCATGGATTATGAGAATTTAGCTTATTCTTATTTATAAGGATGTAGACGCAGAAACAGGTTAAAGTTTTCGTAGAGATAAAACGATCGTTCTTCTCCGTTCAATAAGGTAATATAATTAACAATTTTTAACAATTCTTATTTGTTAAAATTGCTCAATTTTATGCCATTTTATACAATTTAAGTACGTTGCATTAGAATGAAAGTTTTTCTTTTTTTAGAAAATAAATTGCTTCCGGGTTATGCCGTGTGTCGAGATTCGTAAATGCTAACGTTTTGCGCACCATATTGCTCGCTTCTTCAGACCTAACTGAATACATACTAAATTTGATTTAGCAAAAAGTCTATCGGTTCTTACGATTTACCGCTTCACCGATCTACCGAATCGGCGGTCTACAGGTCCACTAGTAGTTCTAGTAATTTGGATCTTAAGATGCTGCCTTTAGAATTCTACAACTGCATGGCTTAGGGTAGGACTACTTTAGATTCATGCCCTAAAATTTTGCAAATAATTCAAATATATACAAAAATAAAAGCCATTCCATTAAGAAAATAGTGCCATCTATGACAAAATCGGGAACACCTGCTTTCCTTCATAGAAGGAAAATGTCTATTTTACTTGTAAACGCGTACTTTCGCAGATAATCAATTGTAAGTTTATCCACAAAACAAATGATTGCCCAATCTATATTTTACGTAGAAGCTATGATAGATAATTAACTGCAACGTAATTCATTTGACTTCCATTTCAGAATCTCGTAAAAAGGAGGCGAGAAAAGCAGCAGCATTTACATTTTATCCAAATTAAATAAACCATCTCTTAAATGACACCAATTAATTATGAAATGTTTACCGTTCCTTTTCTCATTCCGTTCTAATTACTTCAGCAGCTGGTGTCTCCAAATTAAAATTTAGTGTTGCGTAATAATAATTTACAGTTGGAAACGCTGTTTTTGAGCCGGATAAAATCTACAATAAGATTTAACTTAACTCCTGTTGAGACATATTGCGGAAAAAATTAATGGGGATGTTACAACTACGATAACAAACATGAAGAACCGAATGAGAAAGAAATACAAATATTTTCAGAGAGAATTTTAAGTTAGATTTAAACGAATTGACCTGAGAAGGCTGCGCTAGGGTGAACCGTATTTTTCTACAATCGATTACAAAAATAACTCTTGCAAAAGGAAATCTGAAGTCGACAACTAGAAGGGGTGCCATAATCGATTTGAAGTTTGAACAGTTCAGAAATTTTTCTGTAAATTGACTCGATTTTAAATATAAAGTTTTAGAAAAGAAAATATTGCTCTAAATGCCCAATTACAATATTTACTTGAACATTTAAATAATGTATTCAATGCTTTAGAATGTTAGAACAAAACATGGAAAAGAATGATTCAAATATACCTATTTTAAAAAATCAGTCTACATGGCTTAAAATTAACAAGAATATGTACGTACAACAGAGGCATAAACGACGATTACTTCTCAAAAAATATTTTAACACCACACAGAATTAATAATTTAATGATAATTTTTCTTAGTGGGATGCCCTTCGGTGCGTTTCTTTTAAATAACCTGGCGCGTTTTACCATGCTAGGTGGCTGTCTACTGTCTATCTCGTAATATTGTCTAAAAACTTTTCTCTTTCGAAAGGAGTTTACGTTACCAAGTAAAGTACTCTTATTAATAAAAATACATTATTTTTACTATGATGACAAAAAGAGAATATTTGTAAATCCAATTTAAATTAAATTTAAAATACTTCTGCAAAATGACAACTGGATCTCAATGGAACTTGGATAGAACTTAGTTAGAAAGCATGAACAACTTTCAAACACTTTGCAATACAACTTTAATTTCTCAATTCCAACTATAGAAACTACTTGGAAATGAGCAATTAGTAAATCATGAATAAATTCGGATGTACATTTATTATTTATTTAACTGATATATACAGTGACCGCCAAAAAGTCAGCATCATTTGGGACATTTTTTTTTATTATCGATTTATCAGAAAATTTTATTCTTCATAAAAGTTCTTGCTTTGTCCAAAACCAAAAATTCAATCATCAAATTTTAAATAGTTTGTCATATACGGGGTAATTCAAAAAATTTCAATTCGACATATGACTAAAGTACCTTTGTTTTAACTATTATCGAAAAATGTTATTTTGTAACATTATTTAGAACTAAAAATATTGTTTATATTTAAAATAACAAATAACCTATCTTTACAAAAAAATGTTCTCACGCTCATAATGAATATTACCATTGGTTCTTAGGATAAACTTTCGTCTATTTTTCGAAAATTTGGGTAATCTTTTTCTATGAATCTTGTTCTTGATCTGATTATCTTTAAGGGTTTTTGAGAAGTATACCAAAATTAGTAATTTTCATGATGCAATTATTTATCCTCTTATTGAGATTTTGATATGTAACGTCATCACCATTAAGTGAATGAATAAAGGGTAAATCACTCTTGCTTAGTTATTCCATGATATATCTACAAGGTAAAATCCAATTAAAACCACGAATCGCATAAACAATTTATGTAATCAAATACAAAGTGAGGCTGTATGAATAAACGATTGCTGTACCAACATTTGTTACAAGTAGCTAATAATATGTGGCAGTATGACGCAGTATGATCCTACGTAGTATGATAAAGTAGTGTATTGGAAATATGTCTTAGAACATTTTGACAAAGGTACAAAAAATGCCTGTGTGTGTATGAAACTTCCTATTTAGAAGTTTCATGACCAAACTTAAAGCTGAAAAGCTTTTGGCTCAGTAGGGTATAAAGGAACTGGATGTTTATTCTAAGCCCTTTTTCAAGGATTTGCAAATGAGCCGCAATTTCTGTAATTTCGTCAAAATAGTTAAATAATAAATTAAAGTAGAGAAAATTCTGAATAATTTATGGCTATGACATTATTTGGTAATATTAATATTTTAGCTGCAAGAGCAAATTCTACTACATCGATCGGTCGTATCTGCATTTATGCATTTATTTAATGACAGTTGATAGTGTCAAATGCTGATGCTTTGACAATACCTACTGTCAATAGTAGCAAAATATCTGTCAAATCCTGGCTAATTAGTTTAATTTTAATGCAGGCACGATTTATCTCAATTAAATAGATTCTAATGCAGCTAAACTATTAATTTTATATATTGTATGATAAAGTCATGTGCCTGGCCACATCAGATTTTGTATCTGTAACTGACAATTTGTAATCACAATTATTTTAACTGACTACTGCAATAACAAACATAATTAGGTTAGATTTACAAAGCAAAGTGCACTTCATTATGTGGGTCGGTTATAAGATGGCTGTCGAGTTTATTTTATAAATCTAACCTAATAACTGTGGTTATTCTCGGCTAGCGCTTAGATCCAAACAACTCAGAGCAGTATATTTGATCCACTACAGGTTACCTACAGATACTTATCTAAATATACCATCCATTCAAATGATCACAGCAAAGATTAAAAAATAATTCAACCTTTGTTGCAAGAAAATATAACAATAGTTGAACATTATCCTAACAAACTTAACATGATATTTATTAAGATCAAGGATGAAGTGCCGTTGTTGTTTCGGTCTAACGTGATTTACAAAGTTGATTGCTTGGACTGCGATGGATGCTATATTGGTGTCACCAGTCAGTGGTTGCCGATGCCGAACCGAATAAATTTCCACAGAAGTGATTGTAATACCAAAAAAAAAACGAGGTGTGCATTGCCCACCCACGCAATAAAAAATAAACACTCCTTTAATGTCAATGAAGTTAATATATTGGATTCCAATACGCGTTATAATAACAGTGTATTTCTAGAGATGTATAATATAAATGTTACCGAAAATAATGTAAACTACAAATAAGATACTGAAAACCTAAGTCACATATACTCTCATATAATTGATTTTGATAAAAAAAGAAGAAAACCAAGGGAGATGGACTACTCAACTCTTGCATTTTAGTAAATGTTTGGGATATCTTATTTGAATTGTGGATTTGGGGTTGGATTTTATTGTGCCGAGGGGATTGATGGTTGGTGGCGCTGTGTCTACGTTGACTTGCGCGATTCATATCCAAGTAATGTGAGAGGGTAAAAAACAGATTTATGGTTATTCATGTCGATCCACGTTCTCACATGCTAGACGTCTTGTTCTGTTCGTCAATAATGTAAAAATGTCCGCATCGTCCGTAAAAGATAAAATTGTTTAGTTGTCGTCCGTTTTTAATGTTAGTACCCTGGTTTTAACGTCTCGCTGCCTCCTTTAACTCGCAGGAAGTAGTATTGACACACCTGTAGATAGAGTTGTATTGCTTATTGGTTGATATTTTCAGTACCTTACCTGAAGGAGGGTTAATAGAAACCCAAAATATTAATAAGATTTAAATGAGTTTTATTTTAAAAAAAAACAGCCAGTGATCGACACCCAAACAATCAACTGCAAATAGAACGACGTATTACATGAGGGACATCTTCCACTTTGTTGAGGAGATTAAGGGAAGGTTCTACACCCTAGTTTCGTCTTGGTGTCTTGGTGTCCCTAGATGTCGTTTCTTTATTTACAAACATCCCCATGGATTTGGTCACAAGGATTGTCACAGAGAGATTTGATGAGGAAATACAACAATATTGCACCTTTCCTAGAGAGCTATTTTTGGAGGCTCTGTCTTTTGTATTGGATAGGTGATACTTCACACATGGTGATGTTGTTATCGACAAACACAGGGTGTTCCTATAGGCAGCCCTGATACTCCAATCCTTGCGACTATGGTCATGGATCAGCTTCTCGATTCCATGATTCCTGCTCTACCGTACCGGCTTCCGTTTATTTATAAAATTATTGATGACTTATCTGTGCTGTATCGGAAGATATGAAAGATACCACCTTATAAATATTCAATGATTACCATGTGAAACTACAGTTTACAATGGAAATTGAGGTGAATAGATCAGTGCCATTCCTAGGCACAAAAGTAGTTTGAACACCTCAACAACATATTAAACTCGACTGGTACCAGAATAGTATGTCATCGGAAAGGCACATAAACTATTATTCTAACCACAGCTTAAAACAAAAAATAAACACGGTTATGGGTATGAGGCATCGGGTTGAGAGGATTAGCGACCCTGAGTGGAGAGGTAGAAACCTGGGTAGACTGTTTACGGTTTTTGTGAACAATGGCTACCCTAGCGGCTACTGCGGCGAGTACTGTTTGGAGATGCTGGGAAACGTACGATACAGCGAGGAGAAAACGCGTTGCAGATGGATGTGGGGATCAGGTATGTCAAGTTACTACAAATGGGAGACCTAGCTGAGTCTGTCTTAAGACTTCCATTAGTCCATTAACCACCTTAAAGATCGTTAAATATAATGGCACCACAATCAGCAGCCTGTTTGCAAAGTTAAAGAACAAGACGTCAAATTAATACAGATCTCATATAGTGTACAGGATCTCCCACGACGAGCGGCCATTAGAAGTATATGGAGAACCAAATGAAATGACAGATTGAAAATTTGTGGACTTATATTGTTGGACATGATCGTCTCAACTAAAATATTTTGAGTTTTTGGTTACTTTCGGTTACACCGGAAATGATGTCAACTTTTATATTTCAAATGGAACAACCTGTATTTTATCGCATTTTTGAAAACTTCATTAAATTTTAGATGTTTTTTATGTGACGTTCCCTATAACTATACCTATTTTTGATTAAAAAATGACAGCTGCACGGTTACTTTCAATTACTTATAAATTATCCCCTGTGACCGCTGGAAAAAAGTTGTGAAGGTAAAATTGTTGTGAAGCTAACGTATTATCGACACATCGGTAGAACTCATCTAAAAGTTATACAGGCTGTTCAAAGTATAAAATCAAAAATGAATTCGAGAAAAGTACTAACAGTCGATTTTTTCAAATGGCAACCCTAACATATTAATACATTTCTCAATTCTATGAAAAATTTTAGATCAACTTTGTGTACAATGTCCTATACCTAAAATGTACTTGTACCTACTGAAATCGATTTTTAAACATCACAGTAGAAATTGCAAACATTGTCAAATCTAGATTGCTTTTGAAAACAATTAAACAATTTGGAATAAACACAACTTTATTAAGTTTCTAGGTAATTTTTTATTATAATTAATTTAGTAATTATAAAATTATAAGCCTACAATAAAGCACAATGTTAAAAATAAAACAAAATCGTAAGGTAATTTAAAAAAAAATGCTTAATTCAATTTCAGTAACTGTTCAAAAACATTGCCGTTTTCCGCTAAACGTGCTTTAATTCTTTTTGACGCATTATTGTTGGTGGCGTCCCTGATTGAGTTAGCACATAACCGATTGAAAGCAGCTCGAACTCTATCTTTCATGTTCTCCTTATCAATTATTGGATTCTCATAAACTACGTCTTTAATAGCTCCCGAAAATATTAAATCCATTGGCATCAAGTCGGGGGACCGCGGTGGATATTTGTATGGCCCATTAAACAAGCCTCTTACTGCAACTGTTATCTGCGCTGGAGCACCGTCTATTTGAAACCACCCAATACTGGAGGACCCCCTAACTGATAAGGAAAACATGAAAGATAGAGTTCCAGCTGCATTCAATGGGTTATGTGCTAACTCTATCAGGGACGCCACCAACAATAATATGGTAAAAGGAACAGTAGCATGTTGCGAAAAACAGCAACACTTTTGAACAGTTACTGAAATATAATTAGGCGACTTTTTTTAAATTTTCTTAACGTTTTGTTTTATTTTTAATATTGTGTTTCATTGTAGGCTTATAATGTTATAAATACTAAACCAATGATAATGAAAAATGACCTAAAAAACTTGTTTTATTAAAAAGTTCAGTTTATTCCAACTTGTTCAGTTGTTTTCAACGCAATGTAGATTTGGCAATATGTTCAATTTCCACTGTGAAGTTTAAAAATCGATTTAAGTAGGTACATGTACATTTTAGGTATAGGACAATGTACACAAAGTTGATCTAAAATTTTCCATAGAATGCAGAAATGTATACATATGTTAGGGTTGCCATTTGAAAAGATCGACTTTTAATACTATTCTCAAATTCAACTTTGATCTTATAATTTGAACAGCCTGTATAACTTTTACAAGAGTTCTACCGATGTGTCGATAATACGTTACCTTCACAACAATTTCGCCGGCCAACTTTTTTCCAACGGTCAAAGGGGGTAATTTATAAGTAGTTGAAAGTAATCGCGCAGCTGCCATTTTTCAATGAAAATAATTAATATCTCAAAAATGACACATGTTCGGTATAGGGGACGTAACATAAAATTCATCTAAAATTAATGAAGATTTAAAAAATGCGATAAAGTACAGGGTGTTCCATTTGAAATATAAAGGATGAGATCATTTCCGGTGTAACCGGAAGTAACCGAAAACTCAAAATATTATAGTTGAGACGATCGTGTCCAACAATATAGGTCCAGAAATTTTCAATCTATTATTTCATTTGGTTCTCCATATACTTCTAATGGCAGCTCGTCGTGGGAGACCCTGTATAGTGTACCGTGCTTGAATTGTGAAAAAAGTTTTGTGGGGCAAACTACCCAATGGTTGTAGAGCCGCTTAACTCAACACAAGAGTGATACAAAGAACTACAGAACTAACAACAAATGTTGTGGCTTAGCAGTCCATGCTAGACGTGTAGATTCGCCGATTCTAGAACGAGGAGGGAAAATTGGGAGGTTCTAAGGTTCTTAGGTTTTGTGCATATGGAGTTTCGAAAGCTGTTGGTAAACGTGCACCCATTCTAGAACAAGGAGTGAGGTTCTGAGATTCTGAGGTTTTGAGAGTTGTTGGTAAACATTCACTTATTTTTTGTGCAGTTTCTAGAATCGACGAATCTTAAGCAAAAAAAACATATAAGTTTGAGGTTTTGAGGTTTTATAAGAACCGAACCTCCCCCCACCATCTTGCATTTCTATATAAACTGAAAGTGGAAGGGTACTGGTACTTGCGTGAGTGTATGTGAAAGAAAGGAAATAGTCCAAATTCAGTAAGTAGTTAATAAAATTAATTTTTATGTAAAATAAATTCATTTAAATTTTTTAGTGTCATTCAGATACGAGCCGTATAAGATTCCGAAAATGTCCTCACAGAAGAATTCTGTTCGAAGAATTGTGCGCCCCTCGACAACATCAAATCTTCCAAATACATCTTCGGAATCTACTAGAACTTGCGAAGAAATAGATCAGTCACAGACTCTTGACAACCCTTTCAATGGAAATTCGACAATATTTTCTCAAAACAGTTTAAGAGAAAGTGATGCTAGAAGGGAGGTTCGCCAATCAACATCAAATGTTCCGAATACACCTTCCGAATCTTCTAGATCTGGCCATAATACATCTTATGAATCTCCAACATCAGCTTGCGACGACATGGTCACTGGACAGTCACAGTCCATGGACGTAGTGTTTCCTCAAGTAGTAGTTTGAGATCAAGTGATCTAATATCAATGACATCAAATGATATTTCAAAGGCCAGGAAAGAAAATTCATTAATTTGGAAGTAATCGGAGAATCTATTCCGAAAGTAATTACTTTTTAAACAAAAGTCATACAAAATGTGTTTCTATGGGATTGTGTGCGGAATTATATTTTGAAGCCATTGTACAAATAATGGGAAAAGGGCAATGCATTAGTTTAACTGAAAGTGAGTGAAAACACCTGTTGTACTACAAAACTACGTTACTGGGAATTTTTGGCGGCTAACGTAACGACGCCAGTGCAAGTAGCAGGAATACGAATTTCAAGCGAATGGATTCAACACACCCAGAAAATGTTAAAAATGGAGCGCGGTCTTGAATTTGTTTATCAAGCATATGATTCAGTGCACCAGTTATGGAAAGTGACTGATATAATAAATTCACGATTGCAGTTGCTGAAGAGTTTAGATTACAGGCAGTGTTATGATAGTGTCATTGAGATGTTGAATAACATGACAGGTGATGTACATGAAAATGTTTATAGCATCATGAATGGTACATTAACAGAACAGAGCTGCATTACCAGAGAATTATTACTGTATGGTATGGATAGAATATTGTTAGCCCGAGATTTCCGCAGTTTACTGAAAAGGTAAAACCAATTCAAATCTGCATTAATAAGCATGTCAATGAAAATGGTTGTAATATGTGAGCGTAACAATATCGTTACAATATCGTTACTCATATGATTACTTGGTCATATGCTTATAGACAATCCAGAAGATGAGACTGGGAACAAAACTTAGTGGTTGAAATTAGATTTAAGAATCGTTTTGGAAAAATTGGAAAAAATTTGCAACCATATTTAGATGATAAGCATAGAATTAGAATTTATAATGAACGATTTTGTAGTGGAATTGTGGATTGCGTTTTATTATAAAACGATGATTTGGAAAGTTATTAAATATTGAAGACGTCATAAATTTGTTTCATTGTGATACTGACTTATTAGAAGTAAAGTCAATCAGAAAAGTAAAAAGCATATATTATAAATGAAAGAATTTAAAAAAAACAGTACTAGTTCTCGACGGACACACATACGAAAACGTCGTGGTATCCTAAATAAGTTAATTGATAAGTTACCAATCGAACTCCATATCTCCGGATACAAATATTGTGGTGCTGGAACAAAGTTGAAAAAAGGATTAGCTAGAGGCGATAAGGGGGTAAAAACATTAGACGAAGCGTGCAAAAAGCACGATATTGCATACAGTGCATCGTCAGAATTAAGTAGGAGACACGAAGCCGATAAGGAGTTGTATGAAGTTGCAAAAAATCGACTGAAAAGTAAAGATTCCGGATTTGGTGAGAAGCTCGCGGCGGGTACAGTTGCAGCCATGATGAAAGCGAAAACTACTTTTGGAATGGGTATTAAGCAACTTCGTGGTAAAGAGAGGAAACGTAGAAAGTCGAAAGCTATAAAACGGGGTGGTGCGTTATCCTTTCGTGCTGCAATGAGGGTAGCGCGTCGTGCAATTAATCGTGCCCGCGCTAAAGGTTTGCTAGAAAACGCGAAGGTAACGTATAATGCTACAAGGATGAGCCATAGCCGGTGGTGGATTCTATATAAAACCCTGTAAGTAGGGTTCTGGAATATTTCTTGGTAACGATTTAAAAAACTAATTACGTTACCTCACCATCCATTAAGTAATGTTGAGTTAGAGCAGTATTCCAAAAAGTTAAAAATTCCCAATTTTCGAGGGGTGTACATGCGAAATAAACTTCCGAAAATGGTATAGAAAAATGAAAGAGGGATTGTTAATATCGATGATAAAGACGGCAACGGTACACAATGGGTTTCTTATCGAAAAAAAGATGACAACATTGAGTACTTTGATAGCTTTGGAGAAACCAGAAGACCACCGCTGGAGGTGCAACGTTACTTATTATCGGATGGGAGGGGAAATATCATCAATTATAATTACCAGAGATTTCAGAAAGCAGCAGATGTAAATTGCGGTCATTTGAGTTTAGAATTTATCTATAAGAATGGTGTGTGACTTGTAGTGTGACTAGTTTGAGTCGGCATCCGGAAATACGAATACAATCATTTGTTTGATAAATTAGTCATCTACATGGCAAGAAAAGGGAACATTTCGTGTACTTTCACTTTGACAGGAGCAGAGAGCGAATTATCATGTAATTTTAGCCCACCATTAATTTTAAGTGCCGAATATGATTACGAATTAGGTTTTATGAATTTTGAAACATTCAATTCATTGGCAAATGTTGAGGAAAGTAATAATTTGATACATTACGAAACTCCCGGGAAGCAAGATGATTGGTCAAGTATTGAAATACCTGTGGAAGTGTATGATATAGATGACATAGCAGAATATGTGTGGAAAGTAGCAAAGGAACGGGATGGTAATTTAGAAATAAGAATATTGGGAAATAGTATTACCCAAGAATGTGAAGTAAAGAGTACTGCTAGATTGAATTTTAATATGGAGAGGAGCATAGGCAGTTTGCTTGGATTCAAACAAAGAATTATAAGGGCAAAATCCCTTGATACTTCAGATTACTTTGGTTAAACTACAATAAATGGACCTACACCTGGACCTACACCTGGACCTACACTTGGACCTGCACCTGAACCTCGGCCACCCGGTTGAGGTCAACCTTTGGGTTGCATCATGGAACCCCCACAGCAAACATCATCACCAACATCCCCAGATGAAAGTCATTGTGAAATTTGTGAGAAAGGGTACTGCGATGTACATCGGTACCTTACCCCGAACTGACCCTACCGCAAAGTGGACTTATTATCAAATGCTTTACGCTCTTGAAAAGATTAGGGAAATAACAAGTACCAACATAAAGAATGCTGTGACACTACAACGAAGTGAATTAGATATACTACAAAATCAAATGGATCTCCGTTCTGATGAACATGAGGCTAATTGGGAAAAAATGAGAAATATTGTCTTCGGTTGAAAACAGCTGTCGAGATGTGTGACAATTATTTGAATGGTGGCATCAAAATAGCAACTTTAATCAGAAAGCTGTGTAGGATAGCAGAGATCTGTGACGATTTATACGAGGTGTTACCTCCATACCTCCAGAGATTACATGCTGAGGATAACTATGAGATAAAAGAACTACAACAAATCTATATATAGGCTATAATAAAAAAAAATTTAAGAAGTTTTCTTTAGTTTACTTTTAACGTTAACCTTAAACACCCGCTTGCCATGACAAATTTAAACTTACCTATAAAAAACTACGATATTTTCTTAGACGATGAACGATTTCAGCGCCACAGTAAACTATTTGGTGGGGAATGTAAACGAGGGTTAATAATTGGAAAATATAGTTCTGGAAAATCAAATATTTTATTATCTCTTTTACTGTCACCTAACGGTTTACGATTCTTAAATATATACCTATGTTCAAATTCATTATATCAAAAAAAAATACGAATTTCTTCGAGATTTACTGAAATCGATACCGAAGTGTGGATACTTTGAGTGCTCTTATATAGAGACGTTGGTTACACCATCAAATGTTAAGGAATATAGTGTAATCATATTCGATGATGTATGCTGCTCTGGACAAAACGGTATTAAAGAATGTTTTTCTTTTGGACGACACAAGAATGTTGATTGTTTTTATTTGTCAGAGCTATACAACAGTTCCTAAACAGTTAGAGATAATTGCAATCTCCTGGTATTGCTCAAACAAGATTTGACTAATTTAAAACATATCTATGATCACCACCTTGCATACGACATTACTTTTGATGAACTAAAGCAAATATGTGAAAACTGTTGGCAAAATCCACACGGAGTATTAGTGCAGTCATAGACTTGGACTGTAGCAAACATAATGGTCGTTATCGAAAGGGATTTGTGCATACATTCAACTTTAATACAACCTATTTGGGCGGTGCAAGATTTGCAGTGAATCAGATCAAAGAAATCCACCCCTCCACATCATAGGATTAGCGCAGAGGTTCTATATAAGCGGCCTTGTTCACCAAAAAACTGACTTCACAATTACCTGCATACGGTGAGGGTTCTTATAAACACAGACAGCCTACAAATACCAGTGCAGTGTTTAAGTGTGAAATTTGTAACAAGTCATTTACAAAAAAAGATAATCTACGTCGATATAAAACAACATCATGTTTAGGCAAAAGAAGAAAGGTAGATGATGTTCGTTCCAGTTGCCAATATACCAAATGTGAAGCGTGTAATGATTTATAATTAAGCGAAATTATCCAGCACATCAACGCAGCAACGCTCACAAGAACAATGCATTTGTCATAATGGACGATGGAATTGAACGACTTTCTGGAGCTTTTAGAGATAAATTAATAAGTTACCGTGTTAGTCATACATAACCCATGATTGATATTAATGAGTTTGCATATGCAATCCGACCGAAATGTATATCACTAATTCAAAACTTGATACATTTACATAGAAGTGTTAAATTTAATTTTGAATGTTTCGGACTTTAGTACCTCTCCAATAAGGAGGATGCGGAAATAAAGTCATTCAATACAAAGAACAAAATTCTGTTAGTTCTAATCTATTTGAAATCTTTGATGACTTTATTCAACAAATATCGTCAAAGATGTCTGAATTTCAAGAACGCGATTCGGGTAAGTGGGTCTAATGGGGTTAAAACTATTAACAACTAATACAATTTTCCATTTATTTGTAGGATGGACATCTTTATTTCCATGTTCGAATTTTAAACATGGAAATAAATATCGGCAAGTTCAATCCATGAGAGCATCAAGTTATATTACCTTCCCAAACCGATAAAATTCAAGCGTGCAGTCACCAATGTGCAGAATACGGATCAGGCTTGCTTTGCCTGGGCAATCACCTCAGCACTAAATGTTCCGGAAGGGTTACCACAGCGTGTGACCTCGTATCCGCATTACTTGAAGACAGGTTTGGATTTTTCAAATATTGAATTCTCTGTAAAATTACGTGACATTTTCGAGAAACAAAATAACATTTCTGCCAATGTGTATGATCTGAATTCATATTTCGAAACTGATAAAACGGTCCATGATGTACTATATTATTTATATGTATAAAATTAAAAATGATCATCATGTGAATTTGTTACTAATAACGAATGATAATGGTAACAGCCATTATTGTTGGATTAAAAATTTGTCCAAATTAGTTGCATCACAATCTTCAAATCACGGTCACGAGCAATACATCTGTGAGGGTTGTTTACACTTCTTTACAGCTACTGATAATCTGCTTCGACATCAAAATAAAGATTGTAATCGTGTAAAAGCCACCCTACCAACCCCGAATATCAAAATTAATAAATACGGTCATGAAGAAATGGAAAATATTTTGCAATTCGAAAACTTTGAAAAGCAGTTGAACTTACCGTTTGTTGTATATGCTGATTTTAAAACTACTGCATAAAAATGCAGAAATTGTAGATGAACATAAATCGTATACTGAAAAATGCTTTGAGCACGAGCCTTACGCTTTCGCTTATTATATTGAATGTACAATATAATAAGCGGACAATTCATCTCCGATCTAGAAGCCGACATTCTTAAAATTTATAAGGACCATTTAAGTGTTGTTAAGGAAATGATTCTTCTAACAGAGGTCGAGCAGGAGCTATACAATGCCAGTACTGTTTGTCATATTTGTGAGAAAGATACTTGGGATGTGTCAGATAAAGTTCGCGATCATGACCACAATACGGGATTATTTCGAGGTGCTGCACATCCATTTGTAATATTAATTATAAAATTCCAAAATTTGTACCAGTATTTTTTCACAACCTATCAAATTATGATTGTCATATGTTTGTAAAATATCTTGCTGTAAACGGAGAATCTGTAGATGTAATAGCTCAAGTTAAAGAAAAGTACATTTCAAAGTCATTTACAAAATTTATTGATGTTGGAAGTATTATAGATTTAAGTGGTAAAATAAGGAAATCATATTTGAAATTAAGGTTTGTTGTTTCCTTTCCAATTTATGGCTTCTTAGATGATTCTAAATGTGTAGATGTAAGAAAGTATTTTAAAGATGATCTGAAATTTGCATTGTTACGTAAAAAGGGTGTATTTCCGTACGGATTTGTTGACTCGTCCGATAAATTAAATTTTCCACGTTTGCCATTGCGAAAACATTTTTATGACTATTTATCAGATCAGCAAGTATCAGAAATAGATTTTGTTCGAGCAAAAACAGTTTGGTTCAATTTTAATTGTAAAACGTTAGGGGAATATAGTGATGTATTTGAGAATTTCAGGAAAATTAGTCTCGATTATTATAAGTTAGATCCATGTCACTATTTTACTGCCACAGGCTTTGGTTGGGATGCACTTCTCAAAAAGAACGGTGTAGAATTGTTAACCGACATCGATATGCTGCATTTCTTTAAAAGTGGAACTCGTAGAGGCTTAAGTATGTGCATCAAACGAATTGCGGATCAATTTTTCCCGCAGTACGATTTGGGCAAACCATCATGCTACATTTTATACTTAGATGCAACAAATCTATATGGACATGCGATGCGTCGTAAGCTATCAAATGGAAAATGTATATGGTTGAGTAAGCAAGAGATCGATCAACTAAAAATTGATATTTTAAATATTGATGATGAGTCTGAAACTGGTTATGTCGGCGAAGTAGATTTATCATATCCGGAATATTTAGATGATCATCATAACGATTTACCATTCTGTGTCGAGAGTGTTATTCCACCAGATTCGAAGTATCCTAAACTTATTCCAAACTTAACAAACAAAGAAAAATATATTATTCATTACGTAAACTTAAAACAATGTTTAAAGCACGGTCTTATATTAACAAATATGCGTCGGGTACTGCAATTTCAACAATCAAATTGGATGCAAAAATATATCGATTTCAACTCGAATAAACGCGCAGAAGCCAAAACGACTTAAAAAATTGGGTGTGGAGGCATTAGTTGCAAAACCTAACTATAAGTCTACCAAAATTTTCTGTGACAATCTAGCCGCTGTTGAAATGACAGTTGTTCAAATTAATTATAGTAAACCCTTATATGTAGGTTTTAGTATACTTGAACTTTCAAAAACAGTCATCTACAGTTTCTTTTACGATTTCTTAAAAGAACAGTATGGTAACAATGTTAGACTCTTGTATACCGATACAGATTCTATCATATTAGAAATACCAACAAACAACGTCTATCATGATATTAAGGAAAATATGGATAGATTTGACACTTCCAATTATCCCGTAAACAATATTCACGGAATTCCACGTAGTCATCAGATGTTGGGTAAAATGAAAGATGAATATCCTAATCAAATTATTAAATCTTTTGTTGGTACAGGTGCAAAAGCGTATAGATTTGTTATCAGATACCGTTAAGAAAGCGAAAGGTATTAAAAATACGTTACCGAAAAGCAGTTATCTATTAAGGATTACAAAAGAGTAGTTCAGCAGGGTGGTACAGTATATAAAAAAATGTATATATTTAGATCAGATTATCATACAATTTATACCGAACTAAAGAATAAAGTTGCACTCTCAGCAAAAGATGATAAGCTATATATAATGCCAGACGGTTCTAACACACTGGCTTGGGGTCATCGATTAATTCAACAACTTGAAATTTACAAGATGAAAGATGCTCAACGTCTGGACCAATTATTAACAGTAATGATGGAATAAAAAAACCGAAAATAGATTGTACAAATTTTATTTGTTAAGTAAAATGTATACATTTATAATAATTTCTATATGAATTGTAAAATCAATTTATGAATATGTGATAAATAAAGTAATTGCGGAAAACCTGGCTTTATATTACATTAGTTTTAGATATCCAAGAATTGTGCTGAGGACTCATCCCTAACCATTTCACAAGTACATTGTTTCCTTTACGACGAATAACGTTTTCTACCAAATAAACATCTGGATGTTTAACATAATGTAATTCTTGTTCGTAGAAACCACCGAAAATATTTTCATCGGTAGCGTCTTTTAGAAGGTACGTCCTGGGGAATGTGTTTTGAATCTTGGAGATGGTAAATACTTCATTGGACCAGTTTGGATTGTAGTTCTTATCAAACACATGTCTATGCTGGGTTATACGCACATGACTACCAACTTTAAATTTAGGTTTCTTAAGGATCGACAATTGCACATTTTTCACATTTTCACACATTTTTCAATATTGTTGAAGCATTTCGTGTATTGACAGCGCTAGGTTTCATTCCAATTGTTCTGTGTGTAGTATTGTTATATTCTCGAAGTATATTAGGTAGTACATCTAACCAACGATAATTCCCCTGCATACTGCACTCTTTCCACTTTTTTCTTTTAAAGTCCTATTAAAACGTTCTACTATTGAACTTTTTAGGTAGGAATATGTGCTGTAATGGTTAATGTTGTATTTGTCCATGAGATTTTTAAAATCGCTATTATAAAATTCCTTTCCATTGTCAGTTTGAAGATTCTTTGGTATATTTTGTTTTGATTCTTCTAAAATGTTCTTCACTGCTCCTGCAACTTCCTTACCAGTTTTGCTTTTAATAGTAATGCCCAACCGTACTTTGAAAATGAGATAATTACTGTCAGAATATATTTATAATTTTTATTTGTTTTTGCGTATGGGATCATCTCCACCAAATCTGTTTGGAATAAATCGCGTAAGCCTTTTATAACTACTCTTCTTCGTATGAAGCTTGCTGGAGCATGAACTTCATTAATAACACCTCGCTTAATATTTAATTTTTTTAATACTTTTCATTATTGTATTTCAATTAGTAGCTCTATAAGGAACGGTGAATTTGATACCTCTCCAGCCCATTTAATTTTCCTACAAATAATGACGTCTCCAGATTGTAAAGTTTTACCTTTTGGTGGAAATATGCGACCATTCACTTCTACCTGGACGCTAGTTGTGGTGTTTACATCTTTTATGTTGCCCGTGTAAAACTTATTGCGGTACATCCTTTGAAATCCTTTATTTCCAATAATAAAGTAATCCTGATGAGTATTGTCCAGAGTACCATCCCCGCTTAATGTAAGGATGATGTTTTGACGTAAATGTTTCCGATGTTCTGGTCGTTTTAGTGCTTTGATAACATTATGCCTTTGTACATGTTTTCCAAACCTATCTAACGTCATAGCGGTAAGTATGTGGTCACCAAACTTGCTTAATGACATGTTATGCTCTCAACTGAACAAAGCCATTTACAATCCGTACTCTAGTATATGTACAAAATTTTAGCAATTGATTATAATATTACATTTGCTTTTTTTAATTCTTCAATAATTGAAATGATTTCATTATTGTGGCCTGTATGACCAGCTTTTTGTGAAGCACTTAATAATCGTAACCTGTCAAAGAGTTCATTAACGTTATCCCAATATTGATATTCAGTAACTTTTCCCGGTATAAGTTGTTTGTCAAGTACGCCAACGCCACCACCAACTTTCCAATTTTTAGAAAACCATACATTAGGGTTCTGGTTATGTTATATAGGTTTAATAATATTAACGTATTTAGTTCCCCTATTCGCAGCAACTCTAGAATGGTCGTAATTAATTTTGTAGGAGTTTGATCGTTGTATAATGTTCTTATAGTCTCTCTTGTTTGGTAAATTTGTCGGGCTCCTTTTTGAATAACAGTTCTTATAAACCAGGAGTTCCTTTGTACGTGAGACCATCGATCATGATATCTCCTTCGTCAAATAGTACCTCACTATTACCTATGTATAACGCTTGGTCAGTTTCGTATACGCCATATTTAGTATCAAAATAGTTCTCTACGTCAGTTTTCAGTCCATTTAAACAATTTCATTCACTTCCACGTAGTGAAGTGAATGAAATTGTTGCAAAACAGCATGCACGGCTGATGTCTTCAATTGTTCTTCTAGTATTTGTTTGTGTTCAGATAGTCTACCTTTTACATCACGTTGAGCGGATCGAATCAATTGTGAAGTATTATCTAAATCCTCAAACTGTTCATCTGAGGTTCCTTCTTGTGTAGGGGTTGTTGCGTCTCCACCAATATCTGAAAAATTGGACTGACTTCTACTGAAATCTTCCAGTGCAGAAAGATCCTTGTAAAGTGGTTTTCTTTCTGGTGTTGACGTCCGTCATGTTTTTTCTTTTTGGGAGATTTAAAACATATGATGACCCATCATCAAGGTCACTAACATTTTTCTTCATTTTAGGTAAACTTTCTAGAAGTGATATGTCGTGTAAAAAATTAGTTTTTACAGGCTTAGCAACTAAATTGGAAGAATCTAGTTTGCTAGAAATTTGTTTAAGTGGTCCCGTTATTGGACTGTTTTTAACTTCTACGTTGTGACTCCTCCATGTCTCCTTTCAATGATCGAATTTTGTCACGTACCGCTGCACGAGTTTTCACTAGCTCCTCAGCTAATGATTGATCCATTTCTAAGTTGTGATCGCTCTGGTTCATTGTTGATCATGTACTGATCAAACGTTAAGTATGAAATTCTTTTTAATATCCAATTATAATTAGTAATTGCATCAAATGGTGATTAGTAAAAAATAAAACCACAAAATTATTTAATTTTTTATTCACTTTTCATTATAATGTCAACATGAATGGTTAGAAAAAATCATATGAATATTTAAGCGGTTCCCAACATAACACCAGCTTTCCCCACTTTTCGAATTGAACTTTTTCCCCATTTCTCCACAGTCCAATCTGACAATGACAGTTCATAAAATAATCAATATTAAAAATCAAGCTTGTAGTCGAGAATGGTAAGACTACTGTACCAATTCCCAATTTAACAATGAATTGGTTTCCCTGTTTTCTAATATGAGACACTTGTTGTTGTACACCTTCTGGCACATCGCACAGCTTCGTCTTCGTCTTCGTCTATGAAAGTTCAACAAGATATTGTCTTGTTTTTTCACGCTCTGCCCGTAAAACAGTAATACGCGCTGCTTCTTCTTGAAAAAATGGGTCATTTTTTTCTGGGGAAAGAATTAAATTTTCCGAACACTCAAACCGTCTCATCGTTTCGAAACTCATGTTGCGGTCAGAATTCATACATACAACACTTCTATTTCTCCACATTTTTAATATAACCACATTTACTGTTTTTTATTATGAAACTAAAATTTAAAAACCTCCTTTTTCAGATTCACCCATTCTAGCACCTCAGCTTGCGGAGGCTTTCTACTTTTATTATAACTACATTTTTTATTAATATTTTTTATTATAACACCTCCAATTTTAAAAACCTCCAAATTTAAAAAACCTCCTCATCCAGATTCGCCGATTCTAGAACCTCCGCTTGCGGAGGTTCGAGATTCGGAGAATCTACACTACTTATGCTAATGACCTAAGGCACGGGTTCGGCGGACGCTAAAGTGTTGGTTGAAGAAAGAAACACAAAAAGGAGACTGTTCAAATAAAATGTATTGTATAAAGAACAATGATTATGTAAAATAAGTAAATTTTAAAATCAGCACGAATGCCGTTAGCAGCATGTATAGCTATACGTTTCATCTTATGAAACAAGAATAACTACACGCTAAAAGAGTTATGTGTGAGACATTTTACTTTGTTGTTCATAGCGAATTGCACTGTCACACTTTTGTATTCTATTCTTTGTTATTGTGTTTTGTTGCTTGCGTCTGTTGTGGTTCGGTTACCCGTGATGTTTTGTTTGCGACACTGCTTTGTATTGACGGCCTTGCGGTGGCAACCCTGGCCGTTCATGAACTCACACCTAAAAGTATATTGTGTTTGGGTTTGGTCACGAAGCTTGGGCTTCACTTTTACTTGTAAGTCACTCTGTGCGGTTTCACTGTTTATATGCGTACTTGCTGTTCCTTAATTGTGAGTTTGAGCTTGATGTTTTCCAAGTAATGTAAACCGTGTTCTGGATGTTCTTGTAGTTGTAACTGTTGCATTTGTATGCTGGTATATGTCTTGTGTCGCCGTGCCTGCTTAACCTCGAAGAAATTTTGTGACGATTAATTGCGGAGCTCGCTCATTACACGCTTTACTTGATGTTACTTACCTGTTATTTAACCAAGTTATTGTTGTCACCTGTTGTGATAGTAAATTTAATAATCAAAAAATATAAATGTTGTTAGGCAACGTAGTTTTGTTTAGTTAATGACAAGCATATAATTGTGTAATTATCTGTCAGCAAATACAAGTTTATAGTTTGAAAACCCTGCGTGTTCTTAAGTAAAAACACAACAGGTTATGGGCCCAGACACATAACATCCACATTACGATAGCGAAAAGTAAAAACCAGTAAAAACAGTAAGAAAAGGTGAAGAAGTAAAAATGTCGTCGAGGGGCATAAGTTATGAAGAAACATCGCAGATTGAAAAACTAAGGGATGCAGAATCATTTCAATTATGGAATTTTCAAATTGGAATATTATTCAAGGCACACGGACTTTACGAAGCGGTGACAGAAGAAGAAAAACTTAAAGACTTAGAAAAGGATCATGAAAAATTGGATTGGAAGAAAAAGGATGCAAGAGCACAGAGCGTGATTGTTGGTTCAATCGATAAAAAGGTATTGATGCATATAATATCCTGTCAAACCTCCGCAGAAATGTACAACAAGTTATGCAACATTTATCAAAAGGATACGGAACAACAAAAATGTACATTACTGCAGGAATTCTTTAACTTTACATATGATAGAAGTAGTGACATCTCGCTTCACATAAGCAAATTGGAGAATTTAGCGTTTAGATTAAGAACATTGAAACAAACTATCGACGATGAAATGATTATTTCAAAAATTTTAAGCACATTACCAGATGAGTATAAACATTTTCGTACAGCTTGGTTATTAACACCACTAAATGACCGTACCCTAACAAATTTAACATCACGACTTGTAGCAGAAGAAGCAATGACAATAAATAACATAAGTGAGAAACCAGTCGCATTTAGCACTAAAAATAAAGTGTGTTATAAATGTAAGAAAGAAGGACATATTGAGAAGTATTGCAGAATGAAATCAAAACCAAATCAAGAAATAACATGCTACAAATGCAGTAAAGTAGGACACATTGCTAGAAACTGCCCAACAAACGATTTCAAAGAATGTAAAATATGCAAAAAAAATAATCACTCCGAAAAGGATTGTTATTTTAGAAACAAAGATGGAAATATTAAACAGGGAAAAAGGGTAGCATTTTTAACAAAAGATGAAAATACAACTGAAAGGCAAGAAAGTATCTTCGTAATTGACTCTGGTTCTACTTCACATATGACAAATAGTGCAGAGTTATTCAAACATCTAGAAAAAACAAATACGGAGATTTGTGTTGCTAAGAAGAACCAATCGATGGAGTCAAAAGAACAGGGTTCAATCGAAGAAATAATTGTATCTTAGAAAAAGTTTTATATGTGCCAGATTTACGTAAAAACGTAATATCACTCAGCTCAATCACTGAAAAAGGAGGAACAGTAATATTTACAGACAATAGTGTGCTTATAACGAAGAACAATAAAATGGTATTGGAAGGAAATAAAGAAGATAATGGGACCTATACAGTAAACATTATGAAACCGAATGAAGAAAGTTTGCTGACCGCAAAGGTAGAAGCAAACCTAATGGATTGGCACAAGAAAATGGGACATACACCAATTAAAAAATTAAAACAAATGATTGATAAGGAAATGGTAACTGGTTTGGACATAAACAAAAAGCATTGCAGTGACGAGGTTTTCTGTGAAATATGTCTAAAAGCCAAACAAACAAGAATTCCATTCAACACCATTAGAAGGAGAGCTACTAGACCGCTGGAGATAGTGCATACTGATGTAGCAGGACCCATAGAACCAATGACATGGGACAATAAGAGGTATTTCTTAACAATGCTGGATGATTATACCCACTATACCGTAGTTTACCTGATGAAAAATAAACATGAAGCATTAGAATGTATAAAAGATTATGTAGAAGAAATGGAATCACACACGGGACAACGAGTGTCAAAGTTAAGAAGTGACAATGGTAAAGAATTTATTAATAATGAAACTAAGGTATTTTGTCGAAAAAAAGGAATTGTAATGGATAATACAGTAATACACACTCCCCAATTAAATGGCAAAGCAGAACGACTGAATCGTTCTTTAATGGATAAAACCAGAGCTTTGATTTTTGATTCAGGTCTACCGAGATGTTTTTGGGGTGAAGCTGTCAGAACTGCAGCATATTTATTAAACCGAAGTCCATCAGAAACTGTACCTAAAACACCATTTGAAATGTGGAATAATAGGAAGCCAGATTTAACTAGACTACAAATTGTTGGAAATGAGGCTTACGCAAAAAATCTAGGATATCTAAAAAAACTAGACGAAAGAAGTAAAAAATATATATTCGTTGGATATGCTTTAAATGGTTACAGACTCTGGGACGAAGAAAACCGTAAAATTCATATTTATAGAGATGTTGTATTTAAAAAACCAACGAAACTTGAAGATCATATAAACCTGGATGAAAGTAGTAACAAAAATGGAGTAAGAATGGAGAAAAAATATGTCGAATTTGAAGAAGAAGTAACACAAGATGAAGATGATAATGAAATTTAGAAGATGAAGCCGAAGAACAGATGCATGATATAAGAGAACAGGGTGTTGTACAAGAAGACAACATTGAAGAACAATGTAAACTTCGTAGAAGTAACAGACTAAGAAGACTACCGGAAAAATTTAAGGATTATGTTTATCTGACATATAAAGAAGTATTAGAGGGAGAAGATAAAGAGAAATGGCAAAAAGCAATTGATGAGGAGAAAAATTCAATGCAAGAAAATAAGGTCTGGGAATTTGTAAATGAAGAATGTGTAGAAGAAAAGAAAATATTAAGTAATAAATGGGTGTTCAGAGTTAGGGACGATAATACATATAAGGCGAGACTTGTAGTACGAGGATTAGAAAACAAATAGTTATAGATTTATAAATTTACAGGGGGATGTTGTGATAGTAAATTTAATAATCAAAACATATAAATGTTGTTAGGCAACGTAGTTTTGTTTATGACAAGCATATAATTGTGTAATTATCTGTCAGCAAATACAAGTTTATAGTTTGAAAACCCTGCGTGTTCTTAAGTAAAAACACAACATCACCTGTAAGTTGGTTCTAGCTTTGTTTGGCCGCGCCTTGGTGGTCCCGTTTGTGATTTTTATCTTTATTTTAGTACCTACCACATTCATATCCATCTCTTTCGCGTGTTATGCCGAATATTACCATCTACAAACACGTTCCACATGAAAGATACTGTTGTGAACTATTAGACCACGTGTTGTTTGTTACTCTAGTTGTAAGCATCCATGGCGCTCTTTTTAAAATTATTAGCATCTATATAGGCTGTTCCATACGGTAGTACTAACCCAATGTTATGTTTTGGTAAATGGAACAACCTATATTTCGGCACAATTTTGAATTTCTCCCAAATTTGCCGACAATTAAAAATAACATTACCTACCCTAAAGTTTCATGTTGCGTGTAGGACCAAGACCTTCATAAGAGAACACCAAGTGTTCTTCAAGAGAACCGGCAAGGAAGCGTGCTGTTGAGAAGACACGAGTGCAGACTAAAGGTCACTAACTCGACCCCACCAAAAAGATCCAAAGGAAGAATAATGGTTTGGTGTAGGCCGTTTGTGACAAGAGTTACATAGACATCCCGTTTGAACTGGTGCTAAGAGTTGTCAACGAGAAGTGGAATAGAATCCAAGAAGTCACAACTCTTGGAATGTAATCTTTACAAACTTAATCGAATTCTTATTCAAGAACAGTTATTTTATGTGGAAAGAGAAGTGGTACAAACAGGCATTTGGCACTCCTATGGGCCCTGGACTTCCTTATCAAAACTGTGATTGCAACATTGCGTTGCAAGCTGGGTCTCATCCACAAGTATGGCGATCACTTGGTGCTGTCATTACCATTGAACAAGATTGAAGACATTGTGCAGGGTTTCAACGAATTCAACAATACCTTGCCTTTCCTGGATGTGATGTTGAAGAAGGAGACGAATGGACTAATCAAAACTGACTGGTACCAAAAACCAACCATCTCTCTCTGGTAGATACATTAACCATAACAATAATCACCAGGTCAATTAGAAGATCAAAATTGTAGGTGTCATCAAAAACAGAGTCCTGAAAGTTTCCCATCCAGATTTTCACGTAGAAAACCATAGAAAACTCTATAAGATTTTCAAAAAGAAAGGTTACCCGAGTCTTCTCTTAAACAGAATCCTCTACAGCACAGGCCAAATAAGAAGAGTGACAGATATGATTGCCCCAATACCACAGACACCGATTGCGTACAGAAAATATCCGTTCATTCAAGAACTATCACAACCTATCGCCAGCCTGTTTAAGATCGAGGGTCTCAGGACAGCGTACTACAACCTTCGAAACGTGGGTGACTTTTTACTAACACCAAGTACACTAGCGATGACCATAAATCAGGGGTTGTATACCGCGTGCCTTGTGGGGATTGTCAATCGTCATACGTGGGATAGTCATAATCATAGTATTTATTGATGTTACTCGTATACAAAATACGTTACACAAATCAAGATATAATTCAGTATTACATTTTCACATACATGATCAAAGTTAATTCATCAAATCACTGCACTGCTCCATGAATTCATCAAAGCTGTACACAGCCCTTTCAATAAGAAACCGTCTAACTGTTTTTTTAAAAGCATGCACTGGCAAGTCTTTAGCGTTGGATGAAATGGCATTGTAAAATTTAATCGAATAATACGAAGTTCCAGTTCTGGATTTATGAAGACGTAGAAACTCATGGCGCAATTTGTCACCAAATCGTGTGGCGTATGAATGAACGGTGTTGATTCTCTTTAGTGTATCATTATTTTCATGTGCATACATTAAGCATTCTAAAATAAACACGCTTGGCGCCGTAAGGATACCTAGTTTTACAAAGCACCACTTACAATCATCAGCGTAACTTACGTCAAGCAGCACACGAATACATCGCCTCTGCATTTTAAATATTTGCCGCATATGTGGAGAATGGCCCCAGTTTATTATTGAGTACGTCATTATAGAATGGAATAGTCCATAGTATGCATGTAATAGCGATGATGTATATAGAGAATTTTTTAGAATTCTGATAAAATATATCGACCTTGCCAGCTTACTACAAACATAGTTGACATGATGTTCCCAAGTCATTTTAGAGTCCAGCTTAACACCCAAAAACCGAACAGCGTTCCCCACTGGTGGATTATTCCGCAAAGTAAATTGTAGTGCATTTGTTTTGGCGGTGTTGACGTTTAGTCTGTTGGAAAGGAACCATTTTTTTATATTTTCATCCGTCATTCGGACCTTAGCACTTAACGCCTCCACATTGCTATCACTGACAACACTTGTGGTATCGTCAGCAAAGAGAACAAGGGCACCAAGTGGATCGGCTGCCGGGAGATCGTTAATATAAATTAAAAACAATACAGGACCGAGCACAGAACCCTGTGGAACTCCACACCGAACAGCAAGGCTTGGCGAAATGTCTCTGTCAACCCGCACGCGTTGTTACCTATCGGTAAGAAACGACGCAATCAAGTTAACGGACGCTTTTGAAAATTGATAGTGCTTTATCTTTCTAATTAACAATGAATGATTGACGCAATCAAAAGCCTTAGTCAAGTCATAAAAAGTAGCAGTTGTAAGTAGCCTTTGCTCAAAATTACTCAGAATCAAATCGCTTAGGTTGTTAATAGCGGATGTTGTTGACCTTTTGTTACGAAAACCATACTGTGACATTGCAAATAAGTCGTTCTGTTCAAAATAGATGTTTATCTGGTTTTTTACTACTGTTTCTAGTACCTTCGAGAAAATAGGCGTTAAAGATATTGGCCTAAAATTGCCGCAATCATCTCGAGGTCCCTTCTTGTATACAGGTATTACGGTGGCAATTTTGAAGCAGCTGGGAAAATAACCAGTTGAGATACATTCATTGATCAATACTGTCAGGGGATGTAGTATGGTGTTGCTAACAGTCTTGATCACTCTTACGGTCATCCCAAATGGATACCTGGTGTTTGAGATTTTTATATTTTTTATAACTTGACATATCTCCTCACAAGTGGTTGGTTGAAAATGAAATTCGCTGTTCGGCGCAGGGCCCAGAAAGCTCAGAGGATCTGTATTGCTTATTGGGATAGTTTTAGATATTTCGATTGGAGCATTTACAAAGTATTTGTTAAAGCAAGTAGCATTGGGAATAGTACTATTCTGAGATGAGCCAGACGGCAAAGAATTCTTAATAATTTTCCAGATTGTTGATTGCCTGTTATCAGATGAAGATATTAATTGCTCATAAGCAGTGGATTTGGCTTTTTTAAGTTCATATCTATACGTTTTTTTCAAACTTTTAACATCTTCACCAGCTACAATTGTTGGATACCGAATTCTAAACTGAGTCCAAAATGAAATTGTCTCTCTCAATGCTATAAGGCGTTTATTAAACCAGTTAACTGTAAGTTTTTTGTTGGGATTAAAGAGTATGGATTTGCTTGGGAAACACGTATCCATCTGATTAGATATTCGTGACACAAAAGTTTGAACTCTGTATTCTAAGTTAAGCCCTGTCTCACTAGCGAAGTTCCAATCATTTGTGCCAATTTCCTTCTGAAGATGAGTAAGACCTGCTTGTGTAATCGGTCGGCAAATCACTCTTGCCGATCGATAACGAACAACTCGATCAAAACACATCCTAAACAACACAAAGGTGACGTTAAGAAAAAGAGACTAACTAGTGCTTTGGCATAACACTCGGTGAACAGCAACCATACCATGAATTTTGACAAGACCGATTTCCTATATGTGAAAAAAGCCTGCGAGAGACTTTTCTTTGAGTTGGGAATAAAGAAGACACCGAATACTGTGGACTTGAGATCAGACACAGAGGACCTTAGCTCGGCCTATGGCAACTTGCTTAACAATCACTACAACCACAATGAACAATAGATGAGTCTACTGCTGGCCTAGACATCAACGAGCTTATATTCTAGTTTCGTGGGGGTTGGGTAATTGTGATGGTTTTCCGGTTACGTTTTCAATTTATAATAAATATTCTGCTGTCAGCGAGGAGGAAGGAGGAGTCGGCATAAGCGCTAGGATATGGGACCACTTCTCCCACTCCGGAAGGCTTCTGATGTCAAAGTGACATTCGAAACTTTGACGTACTATTATTTTATTAATTTCGCTTATTTCGCTGTGTTTAAAGCTATTATAGTGAATTTGTATGAAGATTTTGTTTAGTTCTTCATTTTCCGTGTTCACAAGTTTATTAAACAAAACGTAACTTAAGTGATACAAATTAGTACTGCCTCTTCGAACGACGTATCGTATATGAATCCTAATATTTTATCCGTAACCATGGCAACGCTCCGTCAGTTCTTGTTTATCGTCCAGGCATAGCCGTCTCGACAAGGTGATGTCAGACATTGTTAAGGTTGTCACACTGACTCATCTTGTTAAGGTGGTGTCACACTGACCTCTTCTACAGTCGGCCAATCAGATGGTGATTCACGCCCTCGTGAAGGTGAATACCTACAACTTTAATTAGTTATGCAATACTAATTACTAATGGAATCAGTGTCACTTGAAGACACTCTCGTAACAAAGATTTTTTTTTGTCAGAGGGACATATCCCTGTATACTTCGTTCTTGACCGTTTACTGTCAGGTAATTCGTTGATCGCGTAACAATCATGGTGAAGAACTTTCCTAACAATAAAAGGTCCTGTGTAACGTGGTTCTAGCTTTCTGCTATGACCATCATTGGATCCTTTTTCTTTTCGGACTAAAACGTGTTTTCCGACCTTAAACATTTTCCTAACAGCACACTAGAGTTAGAATTAGAGAATGAGAGTCTGGCCGGTCAACCAGCCATCCACTGCGACCGCAGGGGTCTATTGTGGCTCACCTACTACTACTAGTAGCTAATGTTATACTTCACCGTCCAGGTCCAGTTCTTTAATGAGCCTGATTATCCTATCGGGTGGTGTGTTCTCAAGGTGTTGTAGTTTGATTTTGGTCGTGCCGAAAATCCTGACCCTAATGCCATCCGCGGCTGGACAGGAGCAGATGACATGCTCCATTGTTTCATCAGCTTCCAGGCATAGGCGACGCTCAGTGGTGTCTGTTAGTCCTATCTTGTTAAAATGATGCCGGAGTCGGCAGTGTCCCGTGAACGCAGCAGTCATGGTTTTGATGTCCACTCTGCTTAAGTTCAGCCAGGATTGAGTTCTGATTTTGGATGGTGATGCAGTCACCGCCCTGGAATGACTCATCCCAGGCCATCCTAACCAGAAATCCAAGGATTAAAAACCATCCATCTCTTAATCGAGTGTTTTGCCACGTCTCTCGGGATTCCAAGAGTCGGTTCCGGCCCCTCCGGAACTGTGTTGGTCGCCACCCTGGCCAGGAAATCGGCTTCGTTTCCTTTTATGCCAGCGTGGCCAGGCACCCATACTAGAGTGACCCTGTTTGCCTTCCCCAGACCGGATAATGTTCTCCTACAGTTTTTTACGACTAGAGATTGGTATCTGCTGGTCGCCAGCGATCGTAGCGCCGCTTGGCTGTCGGAGAAGATTTTAATTGGTTTGCCTGCCCAGGTCCTCTTGAAGATTTCCTGGGCGCAGACATCAATGGCAGTTATCTCTGCCTGTAGTATAGTCGCAAATTTGCCAAGGTTGCAGCTTATCTCTGTTCTTGGTTTGCGTCCGTAGACTCCTAGAACGGTGCCAAGGTTGGTACTGGAGCCATCGGTAAACCAGGAGGAATCGGCCTGGAGCAGGGAGGATTCCCTCCTTCCCCAGTCGTCTCTACTTGATAGTAGGACGTTGAACGATGCCTCCCAGCTGTATTCGGCAGGGATGGTATCACTTCTGATGCCCAGTAGTACGTCCGACTCAATCGTCGTCGTGAGTCTATTGGGCTCGAATTCCACCATTTGCGGCACATTTTCTGCTATGTGCATTAATCTGTACGTTGCCATTCTGGCTTCACCCTCCACCACTACATGCAGCGGGGGAAAATCCAGCAGCATTTCCAGAGCCACAGAGGGCGTCGTTCGCATGGCTCCTGTTATAGCTAATGTAGCCATCCTCTGCAAACTTACTAGTTTGGTCACCGTTGCTCTCCGTAGAGTTGCCGGCCACCAAGCGACACTGCCGTAATGACAATCGGTCTAACGACACTCAGGTACAGCCAGTATAGTCGTTTAGGGGTAAGTCCCCAGTTTTATCCACATATCTTGCCGCAGCTCCATAGGGAGAACCTGGCTCTGCGGATGATGCCTTGAGAGCTTTATCCAAGGTTACCCCTAGATATTTAGCACTGTCTACAAACTGGATTGTTTCACCGCTCAGGATAGGAGGAATAAGCCCCACTTTCCTTCTTCTAGTGAATGAGACTATGAGTGTTTTAAGGGGGTTCACCGCAAGCTGTTCCCCCACACACCATCCCTGTATGACGTTAACTACTTCTTGGAGGGCGTCAGAGACAAGTCAGAGACCACTCACAAGAATAACCACATCATCGGCATACGCTTGTATCTCTACTTCTAGCGCTGCAATAATTGCCAGTAGGTCATCCACTAAGAGAGACCAGAGGAGGGGCGAGAGCACCTCTCCCTGTGGACATCCCCTCGCGGTTCTGACCCTCACAACATCACCGTGTAGCGAAGCTGTTACTATTCTGGCTTCAAGCATTGCTTGTATCCATCCCACTATCGTGGTCTCAGTACCCCTGGATTTTACAGCTTTACAGAGGGACTGTGTTAACGCAGCATTAAAGGCACCTTCTATGTCGAGAGAGGCAGCCACAGCAATTTTCTTTGCTTCAAGGGATCGTGCTACCTTTCCCACCAAATTGTTAAGTGCCAGCTCCGTGGATTTACCCCTTTGGTAAGCGTACTGGTGGACATGCAGGGGATTGGTCCGTAGACTTTCCCCACGGATGTATGCATCCAGGACCTTTTCGAGGGCCTTCAGTATGAAGGACATCAGGCTTATCGGTCTGAAGGATTTTGGTGATGGATCTATTCGGCCCACCTTGGGTATGAATACTACCCTCGCCTCCGACCAGCTAGATGGAATGTGGTTCCACACTAGACTCGCTCTGAACAATGTTATCAAGTAAGGTGTCAGTATATCCAGGCCTTTCTGTAGTAGCACGGGAAACACCCCATCCACACCAGGACTCTTGTAGGGTTGGAAGGATTTTACTGCCCACCTTACTGTGTTTGCTGTAATGACTTTCTTCGCCACCTCCCAATCATACTTACTAGGGCGTTTACTCCGCCACTTGGGTTGACTGGTTGAGGGGCTATTGTCAGTCAGTCAGGCAGTTGGGAAAGTGGTTCTGGACCATGATCGCTAGCGTCTCTTTTCCAGAGGTCGTAAAGGCACCGTCGGGTCGTTTGACCGACCACAGGGTTGCCCCCGGCTCTCTCGAGAGAATCCTGTGAATTCTGGCACTACTGGGGGTATCTTCTATACTCTCTCAGAACATTCTCCAGGACTCCCTTTTGGCCCTTCTTATTGCTTTGTTGTAGATCGTTAGAGTAGTTCTGTATGCTTCCCAGCCACCTGGGTCGGTAGTTCGGTAGTTCAGTTCCATAGTTTACGAACTTCATGCCTTTTCTTTTCTAAGTCTCTGTTCCACCAAGAGGCAGATCGGTTGTCCTTCTTCCTCTTAAGTGGACAGTTTTCGTGATACGCAGAGACTACAGATGTGGTTATATCATCAGCCATCGTCTCTATGTTGTCACGATCACTAATCGTGTTGGTTACCTCTTCCATCTTAGCACTTAGCGAGCGTGTACACCCGTTCCACCTTGTGCTTTTTGGATCACGGTATTCTACGGCCATTCTGGGGCCGGTTTTGATATTGAATAGAATATGTCTATGGTCCGAGCATGAAGGCTCCCTGATACCTTCCACTCAGATATTTTCGTGCTCAAATAATTAGTGCAGAACGTAATGTTCTGTCGGTGCCAACATTGAGTGTAGTTAGCCCCTCCCCTACTATATAATTTAATAAAGACTCACCTCGCTGGTTGATATTTGTACTGCCCCACAAAACATGATGGGCGTTTGCGTCACATCCGACAACCAGGTGGATGTTGTTCCTCTTGCTGTAGGCGACTAAATCACGCACTACAGCTGGGAGTGGATACTCTGGGCTGTCCCCCGGGAAGTAAGCGGAGCAGGCTAGAAATTGTAGCCCACCCTCCTCCACCGGCATCTTTACCAGGACGACTGCAACGTCTCTGGTGCAGAATCCTGAAAGCATAAAATAGTTAATATTATTGCTGACAATGATACATGCTCTGGGTCTCTCATCCGAGATCCCTGATACTACCTTGCCGGAGATGTTCCCTAGGCCTCCAATGAGACCCGCGCCGGTGATCCACGGTTCCTGTATAAGGGCGAGACTTATCCGCTCCTCTAGGAACCGTTTGCCAAGGAGGAATGATGCCCCCTTGGCATGTTGCAAGTTGCCTTGCAGGCACCTGAAGACAGGCATTAGGATTTTCTCTCTTCAGGTGCCTTTTCCGTACTCTTCCCAGGGGGCTTCGCACCTCTCCTGGCTTGGGTGGGTCTCTTCTGGGTGTGTGCCTTCTCCTTTGCCATACTGGTCTTCTTAGGAGGCATCTTTCCGCTGGCAGGACGTTTCCCCTTGGCGGAAATCGTCGCTTGCTTCGGCACCGCATGGGCACTTGTGGATGGCCCACTTGCTGGTACGGCCATCATTCTCTCTCCAGCCACTCTTCCCTGAGAGGTCGGATTAGCCCGGTCCCCTCCGGGAAGTCGCGGTGAGGAGGCCGAAGCCTCAGACGAGGTCCCTCGGCACCTAAACAAGACCCGACCAAGACCAAAAGATGGTCTCATACCGAGTGCTTGCATCGTCAATGGAGAATGTTTGTCCCGGACCCGACTCCACGTGGCTGAGTACCATCCACTCGTGGGTCGCTAGTCCGGTGTTCACCTTCCTCAGGGGTGGCAGCACCACCTCCTGTGCGAGTCGTTTGTCGGCTTCATCATCAGGGATGTATGCTATGCACACATGAGGTTTAGGCAGGTCAGCTCCTCTCGCTAACCTCAGCTTCGCTCTCCAGCCATCTGACGCTTAGTTCGTCAGCGCAGGTGACAAGCAGCCATCCAGGTCGGAATGTGCAACCCTGGAATTGTGGCCCACAAGGTCCTCCTTCCGGGATGTTGTCCACCGTCGAAAGAATTCCCCTCTTTAGATTACTCAGCTGCTCAGCCGTCAGTTAAGCAGCGGGGTGTTCATTGCGGAGTAACCCCACTCTGATCCCCGCCGCTACCTCGGCATGAGACGGCGTTGTTGGTCTTTGGGCAATGCCTCTCGCCTTTCTAGCAGCACCGGTACAGGCTCTTTTCGGACCGTGTTCCGGTGTGCTGGCATCTGAACGCAGACGCTTCTGGGAGCCGGTAGGTAACGTGCACGTCTTATCGCCCTCTCCCACTTTAGCTACAGTCGATGTGGAGGTCGTCTTACCGTTCTTCGTTCGCCTGGCTTCAGTGGATGTCGAGGCCGTCTTACCTTCTTCGCCCCGTCCAGTCCCAGTCGGTCGCGCAAATGCTATACTCTTGGCGGTCTCGTAGTCAAGACTGCTTTTGAGTAGCTTGCTCAGGCGCTTTCTGGTAGCACCTGATAACCTTTTCTTGGCGAGTGAGACCTTCTCCATCTTAGAGATGTGCCCTCACCCGAGCTTCCAACATCTTCTGTCACAGGTGGCGGGGTCGATAACAGCTCCCGCTCCCTCTCCAGAGAGATTGGTGGTGTTGGAGTTGGATAATTCCCAGCCTCCATTTGTTCCTCATTCTGAGGATCGAGGTTGTCCCCCTCGTTGGGAGTTTGCGTAATAACGACTTTAATATTTTCTCTGTAGTCCATATAGTTCCCACGAGTAATGGAGAAGGCGTCATCCACAAGAGCACCGCTCCTATACCCTGGTAAACCTTATTGAAATTGGATGGCGGCCGGTGTCCAAAGTCCTACTTACTAGGGACCACACTTTACCCAAGTGGCTAGCTGCACGCAGCGAGAGCCTTCAGCGTAAGCAGTTCCACCTTGACTCTGGGGTTTGATATGGGGTTGTCTCCTCTTGATCCGGGCGATGAAGCCAAGATCCCCCACATCGAGTGCATGGTACGACAGCTGCTCGTACCGAAGTACTACACAGCCGGCGTCGTTCATCCCGGTGCAAGCTCTTGGCCACGATACTGCAGCCGGGCCGGGAGGATGAGATAGGAGAATAGGGAGGGAGGTTTGGGAGGGAATAACTCGGGCACCTGGTGGTCGTCAGCCAGCCTGTACCTCCTGAGAGCTAGGGGAATTGCCCTGATGGAAGTACCCCTGAGGGAAAACAGGGGTAACGTTTTCGTAACAGCATGCTTTTTATCGTAATACTCTTTGTAACTTCTCTGTTTGGACGTAACCATATCAAAGAGTTACTTCGTAACTTTTCCAGATCTGGACGTTTATCAGAGCAAAGCTCTGCCGTTAGGAATGCATCGTTAATGCCTCGTGAACGGTAACCGAAAAACAGCTCGTAAGGGCTTTCCCAGTGGTGACATTAACCGTAGAATTAATTCCCCACTTTACAGCTGAAATGGTATCATCCCAGCGCATTTCGTCGTCAACAATCGTAGGCGTTACTGCGGAAAGGATCGAACGATTCATCCTCTCCACCTGGCCGTTAGCCTGTGGGGTGGAGGTAGCACAGAGTAGCTTTTGCTCGTAAAAGCAGTGCCTCGGTCACATATGAATCGTCGTGGGACTCCAAACATCTCTATTATAGTGTTCATGAAACTAATCACAGGTGCAGTTTTTGTATTAGGAACAGCTTTTAAAAGTACAAACTTGGAAAGCCGTCAACCACTACTACTAAGCAGGCATTTTTCTTAACACTTGTAACAAAAGGCCCTAAGTGGTCGATGTGTAAAGTATCTAGAGCAGTGGTTCTGGTCATTCTGGCGATTATATCTCCTAATTTATATATCCGCGCCTCGTAGGAAGCTCTATTCATCTCCGGACCACCTTCCTCACCAACTTGCGCGTACCTTACATCACAAATTGTCTGGTTGGGAATGTCAGGAACGTGAACTGATGATTCGGAGGGATTCAGTAAACCTTCATTCTGACGTGATGTTCGCTTTTTGTTTTTACTTCTAATCACACAGGTGGATAGCAGCGCGAGAACGTCTACGTGCGCTTGTACCTTGTCGTCACGTCTCCGTTCGTCTATGCCTAACAGACGCCCATGCAACTGACGAACCACTGGTATCGAAACTACTGGAACGTGTTCTCGACACAAAACAAAACAGTAATAGTGAACACTAAGTATTACCCCACACCTGAACTGTTAAGTCCTTTATTTTCCATGTTCACAAATTTATTAAACAAAACATAACATAAGTGATACAAATTAGTACCGCCTATTCGAACGACGTATCGTATATATCAATCCTAATACTTTGTCCCTAACCATAGCAACGCTCCGTCAGTTATTGTTTATCGTCCACGCATAGCCGCCTCGTCAAGGTGATGTCAGACGAACCCATCTTGTTGAGGGCTGTCACACTGACTCATCTTGTTAATGTGGTGTCACACTGACCTCTTCTACAATATATATATATATATAAAATAACATCTACTTGCGCTGTTCGCAGCTGCAACAGCAGAAACTCAGCCATAAACCAGATTTCGATCGGGGTAACATTTCATCGGTAAATGACTATGTATGTCAACAATGTACAGCCTTGTACCGGCAACACGCACGAACATTTTTTGAAATACGTTTTTAACGTATTTGTTAAAAAAATTAGATTACATAAGTTCTGAAAAGTATTCATATAGCGTTTTTTATAATGTACCCACTCGACACATGACAATATATTACAGAACAAATTTCCTGACATTTCTGGCCAATTTCAGAGTTAATCCGGACCTGGCAGGCGGCTAAGTGTTACGGTACTTTAGTGTCATGTTAGCCCCGCCCCCCGGGGCCATTTTCTCGCTGCTAAATGCATGCGTATAGCGACTCCATCGTCCTCCATGGCTATCACCAATACCGGTACCGCGATCTATGTATCAAGTTTGGTACTTCTCCACGTTGGTTAGGCTTATGCTGTCAACTTCGTAGAAAAGCCAACTTTTGACAATATTTGTATGCAATTACGATCGCTGATTGTGCTGTAGCTGGTTAAGCGAGGACAATTAACTTTTACGAGCAATTGAGGCTGTTGATACGTTTGCTGACGAATTACTCTGATCTCTAGACGTATCGATTATTAAAACTAGGACCGTTCAGTGTTTTGTATTGCAGTTAATAGGTGTGTACATGTGCCTAATCTCAATTTTATACAGCCTAATGTTGAATGATATTTACTTAGTGTTGTAGTTGTCTTTTGTTGATTACTCACTACAAAGCCCTCGATAGGGGATGTATGTGCATTGTGCAATGTTTATCGCCAGTGATGGCCGTATAGTCATATGTTAAGTTTTACTAGACCGTTTGTTCGGTAGGTTAGTGAACCGATGTCTGGTTTCGTTATTTCTGTATTATCGTTACGTTACAGTTTCCTGAAGAAGAAATATTGAACAATAAAAAAGTTCAACATTAGAATTGTTTAATTCTTCCTGTCCGGTAGTTCCAAAACCATTACAATGAAAGTAAATATATCGTTTAATCGAATATAGGTAGCGTAAGAGTTAAGTATATAGTAAAATCCGAAGCGTTTATATTATCTCCGACTACATATATGTGACTGCGAGACGTTAGCGAAGTTAGTCCACGGTAAGTGTACATTTATTATTATTGAAATATATCAGTTGGTACGTCTACACTAGATTAGTTAGCTAAGCGACTAGCTCCAAAGTTTGTTAATCACGAGGTTAGCGTAACAATTGGATAAAAAATATGTTCCTTTGCTAAATAGTTGTTCCAGGTTAAGAGGGTAAAAACTTTAAAAAATTTAAAAAATTGTAAATCAATCGTTTTCTAAAACCAATTGAAAAAAGAAAACGCCTTGGTAAAACAAAGAAAAATCGGAAAATGTGTTATTTTGTCGCAGATCGTTGACAACCGTGCATGTCGATTTGGAACCTTTGATTGTAAAATAGCGGTAAAAATCGCTTCTGTTCTTGATCATCGTGGATTTTAGAACACCGACGATTTATTACTAGAAATTCATGCTGAATCTGCTATTCAATTTTTCGCACCACTTGATGCAAAACGTTATGAATTATCCTGTAATTTTTTCTAAAATGCAGTTAATTATTTCTTAAATTACAATTAGTTTATATCTAATTTGCACTAAATCAATATCAAACTCGACATTTTTAGTACCAAATAACCGATCAGCAGCATAGTACGACCGTTACGTTGGCTGTAAAAACATTTTATTGAGTGATTTCAGCAGAGATAAAACGCAAAGCCATTTCGTTGTTTCAATTCTCGGGACCTTCGAGATTAATTGAAATTTCTTTTGTAGAAACTGTTTTACAAGATTTGGGGCTACTTTTCTTTCTTTTGTGCGTTCGACGGACAGACGGCGAAGTTCTGGAAAAGTTTTTACATGACAAGGAAATTAGGTTTCGGACGTATTAGGTATATTAGATATTTTATTCAACGCGATGGGCAAAAATTAGGATATCCTTTAAAACGTATATGCGGGAAATGCCGGAATAAAATTGCTAATTGAAGCACACACGAATTTGCTACTATCTATTATCATCGATATAAGGAGATGCTGCATTCAATCCCAAATATCGAAATTCTCGAAAAAGTTGAATAATAACCGGTTTCAATTTAATAGCGAAGCGAAACAAGTACATTTAATTTCAAAGTCAAGTGAAAGTTTTATTTTCAAATAGGAAGCTTTATTTCAGAAGCGAAACTTCATTGGAGAAGGTAAATGTAATTGCAAGTGGAAGGAAATGGCAAACGTTCGGCGGTTAATATACGTACATATGAACAGTTCTGTAACGTAAATAAGTGGATCTGCAAAAAATCTAAAATTGGGTTTACTACATTAAGGTGGTCTGGGTATCACTAGCTTGAATTTAAACTAACTATCGAAAAAACTTGACCGATTTCGCACGTAGAGAGCACGTTTTGTTTATTTATTAAGATTATTCTTGTTTTTAAAATTTGAAATGTTGCAAAATACGTAAAAGTGGCGAAAGTGCGATTACAGAAAGAAAATGCTTCATTGTATTTTATTTTTAAATTTAATTCAATCAGGATGACATTTTGTTTACTTCATCTTCTTGCGTGATTTTATTGGTTTTTGGCCAATTAGATTTTTTACGTGTACTCCGTGGTTACTATGCTACTCTCAACTACACATGAATTTCCGGTAATGGCCGTTTTTTTTTCTAGCAGGTTTTCCTTCAGATCTCTCGAAGTCCAAATTAATGTCTGGGGATTCTTCCGCGGTATTCCCAAATGTGCAGTTTGATGGTTGCTGTCTTATTTTAAGTAAAAATTGAAAAATTGATTGAAAGTTTCGCCTTCTTCATGTTTGATAGCTCTCACCCCATATCTCTCAAACATCAAACTTTGAATCGGGGAGAAATATTATAATAATAATATAATAAGTTTTGTGGTCAACGGTTGACAAATATCGTTCTGGGCAGCTGGATCAAACTGCGCGATAGCGTCTGGTAAGTTGTATGAAACTTCTTGGTGTTGCATCACCACCCGATGAAGTGGTTTATTTCGTTTCTTGACTGGATCAGTAATTTCATCCGAGGCTAAATACAACCCAATCGATCTAATAAATTGTTCCCACTCACGCAGGATTAAGGCTTTATCCAAATTATCACACACAAATGGTTTTATAGAATCATCCATTTTAATGCTGCTTATGTGCAGTCTCCTAATAAAAAGATACAATTTGTTTAAATTTATTTATTATTTTTTATTTAACTGGCTACTATTATCATCGCAAATGGCCATGGCTCATAGATATCTCCAACCAAGGGTTGGTAGCCCTATTTGTCTTATAGGTCACAACCCTATTTTTATGGCTCACAACGCACGTTTGTTATGGGTCACAGCTTTCTTTGGTTATGGCTCATAGCTCTACTTTATTATGGCGCACAGTAGTTTTTGTTATGGCTCATAGACCTCTTTTGTTATGGCTCCCAGCCCTCCTTTGTCATGGCTCACAGACCTATTTTATTATCGCTCACAGCCCTTCATAAACCGCCTAAATATCGATGTACGATAATAGCTTCAGTCATGCCGCAAATATTGTAAGCCTTATTGATAATTATGTTTATTCAGAAGTACTTACTTTTGGTTAAGTTTATCCTCGTCGAGAATTGTGGTATTCCACTACACAAGAATACACACACGTCAGTTACTAAATTCCTTTATTAATCTACTAGACTATATATCGACCCATGCAACGAAGACTATAGTAACTACATTTAGTTTATTAGTTAGTTACGATAGTTTTCGTTACATGGGTCGATAAACATTATACAGGGTCATGCAACTCAGCTCCCGTCTTTTGTAGCTCACTAACTAATTAGGCTAAGAGTTTGACATTTTGCTGGCTTACCCTGCACTTTAAGGTACACTTCAAAAAATTATTTTTGATTATACAGGCTGTACCAAAAATGTGCAACGCCATAGTAATGTATTTTTTTTTAAATTGCATGTGTCGTATTGTTACTTATATCACATGTATGTTTGGTTGCCTACCAACCATTTTTTTTTTTTACTTGTTTATTTTACGTCGGTCTAGTTCCGCAATTTAGGCCAATCGCCGACGCTGAGGGCAGGCTACACACACCTAGGAATTGTGTCCTACTGAAGGAATTCCAACCTCCAGTAAGAGTTCTTTAACGTGCACGTCGCATAATGACAGCACACGGGGCCACCGGGTTTACTTCCTCATCCGATGGAAGGCGGCATGCAAAGGTATTTGTTCCCTGCCTAAAATACCAGGACAGTCGATTTTAGCCCGAGCCGGGATTCGATCCCGGGCCTCCAGCGTAGATAGCAGCCGCTCTATCCTATACGCCATCGACCCCCCGACCTGCCAACCATGGTTTGGTATTGAATTTTATTTGAAATAAAACCTGATTTCCCATCTAGATGTTGTTTAAATCAGACCTATCACATGGCGCTGCGAAAGTAAAAATTAAGCGTTAAATTAAAATAAATCAAGTTTGAATAAATAAAAATGTATCAAAAATTCATCGGCCCGATGTCGCGGAATGGTTATTTAGCCGAAAATTGGAGAAGATTCAAACAGAAGTTTGAAATTTACGCCACGGCGACCGAGCTTCATAAAAATAACGAAATGGTACATTGTGCTCAATTGCTTTATTTGATGGGGGATGATGCAATTAGCATCTACAACACCTTCACAATTGCAGACGAACAAAAAGAAAAAATCAGTAAAGAAGAAATTTGTAGCGTACTTTGTACCAAAGAAAAATCTAACATTTGAGAGGTACCGTTTTTTCACAATGAGACAAGGTTCAGCATCCACCGAGCAATTCGTGACGTCCTTAAAAAATCAAGCGAACAACTGCGATTTCAAAGATGACGAGTAGAAGAAAGAACTGGTAAAGACAATACTAATTGCTGGAATGAAGGATGACGCTGTACGAGAAAAGCTGTTGCAACGTGACACCCAGAATACATTAGAAGACGCGGTCGGATGTTGCGTTTTAACCGAAGCTGCCCGAAATCAATTAGAAGAGATGAGTTCATCAATGGGTCCCAAATTTATCAAGACGGAGATAGACGCAATAAGAAGAAAGAAGCCAGAAGAACGAAATTCAAAATGGATACAAGCTGGATACAGGCCAAGCTGTCCGAAAATTGGAGATAAAAACTGCACCAGATGTGGCCGTTCACACGAAATAAATAAATGTCCCGCATTCGGTAAGAAATGCAATATTTGTCATAAAGAGAATCATTTTGGAAATGTATGTAAAAATAATTTAAGATTATAAAAAGAAAATTAATAATATTGATGAACGCCAAATAATTCTAACGAAGACATAGATAAATTAATAATTGATTCAGTTGATGGCAAAACCAATTTAAAATCGTGTCATAAATATTTATTAGTGGAAAATAAAAAACTTAAATTTAAAATTGATAGGCGCCGATGCTAATACAATTTCTGTAGGTAGTTTGAAACAATTAAATTTTGACCTAAAAAAAATAAGAAAACAAAGCAAGTTTTGTCTACTAATACAAATCACACAATACCTATTGCAGGACAATGTTATTTAACGGTTCAATACTTAAATACAATTAAATCATGTATTTTTTACGTAGAGGGTGGTGACCGTCAATCCATATTAGGATTTTCTGATAGTCTGATGAGTTCTGATGAGTTGGACATAATTAAAATTAATGAAGAGGATGAATTAAAAAAATTAGCGGCATAATATTGGACTATAATGAACTGGTAAATAAATATAAAAAGATTTTGTCTGGAATTAGTAAATTGGGAAAACCTTATCATATAGAAATCGACAAAAATATTCAACCTATAAATAAACCTATTAGAAAGGTCCCTTTGCTCTTCAGGCACAATTTAAAGACTATTTGAAAGAATTTAATGAAAATTAGGCTGATGGTTCAATCCGAATTTGTCTAGACTCCAGGGACTTAAATAACGCGATTCAAAGACAAACATATAAAATATTAATATTCGATGAAATAGTTTCTAAATTAAATGGGGCTAAGTATTTTTCGACATTAGATGCCAGGAGCGGTTTTTGGAGTATACCCCTAGATAGCAAAAGTTCGGACTTGTGTACATTTGGTACTCCATACGGGGTATATAAATTTTTGCGTTTACCTTTCGGCATTAAGACGGCTAGCGAAATTTTTCAAGAACGGTTTAAAGGAGTATTCAATATCCCAGGTGTGGACATATACGTAGATGATATTGTAGTTTATGGTGCCACAAAAGACGAACATGACAAGAGGCTGGAACAAGTTTTTAATATTGCGTTAAAAGAAAATACTAAACCTAAATAAATGTAATTTTGGCATGAATGAAGTCTTGGGTCACAAAATTACCTACAACGGTCAAGGCCGTTCAAAGATTTGGATTTGGGTTTGATTACATATGTTGGACTTCATTAAGAACTTGTCTCAATGTACACAGCCATTGAGAGAAACAATTAAAAAAGATAATTTAATTGTATGGAGCCATCGACAACAACAAGCTTTTGAATTACTTAAGCAAATGATAGTGTAATGTACTTGGTCTAAGTACAGTGCCAGGTTCTTCCAATAAAACACTCCTAGTGATTTTACATGTTTATTTAACTAGGAACATCTTAAGACTAACAGTAAAATAATAATGTACAGAAATGCATATCTATTGTACGTACAAGGTGTCACAAGTCAGCTGACAGGCTCGATTGCCTGCCCCGCAGTTATTATGAGCCTTGTACGAAACATCCTGCTAAATGTGTCTTATAAGCTAATTCCGCAATCGAGGTGCTATGGACTTTCAACGCGTATTCTCTGACTTAAATATGATTAGCTAGTTCAATATATATATAGTCCATTACATCTCCCTTGGGGAAGAGAGAAAAAAAATTATGAAACATTAATTTTTTTTCTATCATTTATACGGTTTTATCCTATTCTTTGAACTTCTACAAACTTACGATCTATTCTAATAACAATATTTGGACTCTTAACATCTACAACATTATAAGGTCCATTAAAAATTGGGTCTATTTTCCTTCCGGTTTCATTCTTTAATACAACTTTATCTCCTATTTTATAATCTTTAAAGCTACATTTTTTGTCATATTCCGATTTTCGTTGCAATTTTGATTCCAGCAAATTATTTCTCGCGTCATTCCATGCTCTTTGTAATCTAAACTTTAATTCTTTTGGATAATCATCAAAATTATATACTGGATCTATCGCATTTGCTAAATTTGATGGTAGTCGACATTCCTTACCGTAAACTAACTCATGTGGTGTATATCGAGTTTCGGTGTGAACAGTGTTATTGTAAAAAAAACACCAATACGGAACCCACGAACTCCAAGAATTTGGAAATTTAAACGTATGCATTCTTAAATATGCACCTAAACTTTTATGTGAATTTTCTAAAGCTCCAAGAGTTTGATGATGATATGCAGTTGATTTTAATGTTTTGATTTTTAACAACTTACAAGTTTCCTGAAATACTGAAGCCAAAAATTCAGTTCCTCTGCTTCTTTATTTTTGATTGGATATGCCTCGACAAATTTTGTTAAGTCGCACTGCAAAGTGAGAATATACCGATAATCATTATTATCTTGATCAATTGGGCCCACTAAATCAAGAAAAATTCTCTGCAATGCTGACGATGCTGTAGTTGTGATTGTCATTGGTTCTTTGCGCGGTTTTGAATGTTTGAATCTTTGGCAAGAATCGCATTTTTTAACAAAGTTCTCAATGTCTTTATACATTCCTGACCAAAAGTAATATTTTTTTACGTTATTATACATTCGTTTCATACCCGCATGTCCTCCTGTTGGTAACATATGAAAATCGTTTAATATTAATTGTTGAATCTCTTTTTCTGTTATGCATTGGGTAGAGGTACCCAATGATTGTCATTTTTATACCGGTTTTCTTAATCTCATTTTTTAATTTCTTTATATCATTTAAAAGTACTGCGCAGTTACTTTTTATTATTGTTAATTCTGGAATATTAAACTTTTTACAAACTGTATTCAGGTCTCTCACCGACGTGTCTAAAACTGACGTTGATCGAGTTGCCTGTGTTATGTAAACTATTCCATTCATTTCATCATATATTACATTATTCAACACATAACATTTTTCATCAATACTTTTTATTTATTTCATTTTCTTGTATAACCTTCAATTCGACTGAGTCTACAGATGGTTTCAATAACTCCACGACCCCAGGGTGATCAAGCCTGTTTTCATTTGGAATATTATTAAAAGAATCCACAGAATCATCGATTTTTCTTTGTTGTGCTCGAGTTATCGCGCATATTTTTGCTGTTGAATTATCTCCTAATTCTTTCAAATCATTACTGTCTATGATTATTCGTGATAATGCATCGGCAGTGACATTATCTTTACCTTTCACATAATTAATTGTGAAATCATATTCTTCCAAAATTAATCGAAACTTTGTTAACCTGCTTGATGGATTTGTCATACCGAATAAATATAACAATGGTCTATGATCACTAAGGATCAAAAATTTTCGGCCAAATAGATAAGGCCTAAATTTTTTCACTGAGTAGCAAATACTTAATAATTCCTTCTCAATAGTTGCGTAATTTCTTTCAGCCTTATTTAAGGTACGACTTGCATATGCTACAGGTTTATCATTACCATTTGAAAGTACTGCCCCTAAGGCAAATCCAGACGCATCTGTTCTTAAAATGAACTGATTATCAGGCGAAAAATCTGGATATTGTAAAATTGGAGGTTGTATTAAAGCTTGTTTAAGAGTAACAAAGGATCGCTCGCACTGAGATTCCCAAAGAAACTTAACTCCTTTCTTTGACAAATGATTTAATGGTGCCGCTATGTCCGCAAAATTCTTTATAAATTTTCGATAATAATTCGCAAAAGCAACGAACCTTTTTGCCTCATTTCCATTAGTTGGCACTGGATATTCTTCCATAACTTTATTTTTTTCCGGATCAGGACGAATTCCTTCCGCTGAGATGACATGACCGAGATATAAAATTTGTTTCTTTAAAAATTCGCATTTGTTTGGATTCAATTTTAAATTTACTTGCCTTAATCTATTCATTACTTTAACTAAATTCTTGTTATGATTATCTAAGCTATCTCCAAAAACTATTAAATCATCTAAGTAAATAAAACAACTTTTATAATTTAGTCCCGACATAGCTATTGTCATTGCTCATGAAAAAGCACTCGGACTTATTTTTAATCCCATAGGTAACCTAGTTAGTTGATATTGTCCCCTATCAGTAGTGAATGCCGTACATGGTCGCGAATCTGAATCTAACCCAAGCTGGTAAAAGCCTTTGGATAAATCCAAATGCGAGAAATATACTGCTCCTGACAAAGAATCTAATATTTCGTCAATACATGGTAACGGAAATTTATCATCTTTTAGTTGTCTATTCAATAGCCTATAATCTATTACTATGCGCCATTTTTCTTAGGTTTCTTAGGTACGATTAATAAAGGTGCTGACCATTCTGAAGTCGCTTCCTCAATAATACCATCTGTTAACATTTTGTTTACCTGCTTGTGAATCTCCTCCTTCTGTGATTGAGGTAATCTATATGGTTTTACATAAACAGGCATTGCATTATCCTGCAAATGTATTTTTTGTTTACTAGTATTAAGTACCGAAAGTGGGTCGCCTTCCATGTGGAAAACGTCATTAAATTTAGCACAAATTTTGTCGATTGATAGTTTTTCTTCCTTATTTAATCCATCTTTATTTAAAGTTGTTAGCAATTTATCAACCCGATCAACTGAAAATGTTGTCTTATTAAATGCACATGCATCATAATTTGAAAACTTTTCTAGTTTTGGTAGAAAATTTTTTAATTGAATGTCTCTATCATTTGTATTTAATATTCTTACTGGTAATAATTTGTTAATTGCTTTTGTTAAAATTCCTGCAGTAAAAACGCCTTCGGAAATTTCTTCCGGTAAAACAACATAGTCTGAGTCAAATTCCACGTTGAAATATGATATTATCTCACATCTCGGTGGAATGAGAGTAAAACATTCTTTTCCCGATTCAAGCGGTATGTAATTTTTCTTTCCCTTGTACCAAAATGAAAACATGAATTTCTCATAATCTATTACCGAAAAATACTTCATAAGGAAGTCAGCCCCAATAACTCCATGAAAATCTTTTGTTATATCGTTCATAATAAAAAAATTGTGGTTTAATTTACAATCGCCCAACGTTAAACAAATATTTGCTGACCCATGAGCTACTGTTGAACCTGATATACCGTCTATTTCTAATCGCTTTGTTGTGTCAACATATTCCAATTTATTTATACATGATGCGAATAGAGCACTAATTGAAGCACCCGTGTCAATTAATAATTTTAAAACTTTATTTGAATATTTTACCGATAAATAATTTGAACCGCCAAAATTCAGAATAATGCCCTTTTTTGGATAAGATTTTGCATTAGGAACGAAAAAACTGATCTTCTCGTTCTTTTGAGGTATTATCGTTTTTGGGTGTTGAATCAGAAGTCATATAGAGTCTTCTGTCTGACGAACCGTTAAAATTTCCTCGACCTCGTCGTCCATTGTAATTATTACTTTGGAATCTACCGCTATTTTGCCCTCTAGAATAATTTTGTCCTCTATAATAATTTTGTCCTCTGATTTGATTTTGCCATCTAAAATTATTTTGACATCTGAACTGAGTTTGTCCTCTAAAATAATTATTTCTAAAATTTTCATTCGAACCTTTATCATTTTTACCGCGCAGGTTGAATACCTTTGCATGTGAAGAGCCTTTTTGTGCATTCTCTTCGTCTATTGCACCAGAAATAGCGTCTTTTAATGTGGAATAATTTCTTGCTTTGACAATTGTTCGTAATTCGTGATTACGTAAACCGTTTGCAAAAACATTTATAGCCAACTTCTCGTTTGCCGGTCGCAATACTTTAGAAGTTTCGTTATTACCTTCTGACTGACTTAGAGTTAGATTTACCATTAAACATTCGATGGATTTACCAAACTCATCAACGGATTTATCCCTCTGCATCGAGCTATGCAATTCAACTGATAGAGCCGCCGCGGATTTCTTTGACAACAAATGAAGTTTCATATCGTTAATCAATTCTAAATTATTTTCGTAGGTCGTCTTTAACCTTAATTTAGCATTTTGCGATAATTTTGTTTTTAATACTACATTAGTTAAAAGTTTTTTCCCAGCTTCATCTAATAAAGAATCGTATAATTCTATGGAATCAATTAATTGCTTCGTTTTATCCTCTGAATTATCCATAGTTTGCAAAAGGCTTGCCGCCGTTCTTAAATCGAATTTTTCTGCCATTGTTACTATGGTGCTATCTAAAATTCGTTCTTGATTAATACTAATTTTTCTATTTTCTAAACTATCACGAATTTCCCTAATCAATGTTTCTATTTCCGCTACGTATAGCTTAGCTTGCTTAAATTCGTCTGGTTCTACTTTTCCGATACCTTTGTTAAATTCTAACCGAACTTTTGAAAATTCTTCTTCTATTTCGGTTAACTTTGATAACTTTTTATTCGTTACCTCTAAACTTAATCTACGGGCTTGATTATCTTTTAATAAATTTCTATTTATAACTCTAAGTTCTTCGCTAATAATATTAAAACGTTCCAATTGGCTATTTGTCATTTATCCTAATTACTAACTTACAGTGTGTTTAATTTTACCGCATCAACATTATCTTGGTAGGTTGCGCACAACACTGCACTTAATGGCCTTTCTTTTCACTTTTCACAACTCGCCAATTCATTGTTGCTCCGTTGGATCACGTTCTGGATTTGTAGATACGAAAAGATGCTATGCACGGATTATGCATATTTTTGCCCATTAATTGTCCAATATTTCACCACAGCACATGTGTTGGTTTGCACTGTTTCTTACAATTTTCAGCCTGAGATACGATTATCTCTTGTTTGGAGTGGCCCATTTTACTTGAACACTAACATGTTGTTGTTGTTACACTGCTTCTTATGTGAAGAACTGGCAGGATCGCCATGTAATGTACTTGGTCTAAGTACAGTGCCAGGTTCTTCCAATAAAACACTCCTAGTGATTTTACATGTTTATTTAACTAGGAACATCTTAAGACTAACAGTAAAATAATAATGTACAGAAATGCATATCTATTGTACGTACAAGGTGTCACAATTCAGCTGACAGGCTGGATTGCCTGCCCCGCAGTTATTATGAGCCTTGTACGAAACATCCTGCTAAATGTGTCTTATAAGCTAATTCCGCAATCGAGGTGCTATGGACTTTCAACGCGTATTCTCTGACTTAAATATGATTAGCTAGTTCAATATATATAGTCCATTACAATAGTTAATAAAGAGACTTTGCAACTTTTTGATCCCAATAAACCCGTAGTGTTATCTGTTGATGCATCTAGTTATGGGTTGGGTGCTGTCTTGATTCAAGATAAAAGACCATGCGCATATGCTTCCAAATCTATGACCGAAACACAAAGACACTATGCTCAAATAGAAAAAGAATTATTAGAAGTTTATTTTGGAGTGACTAAATTTCACCAGTATGTTTGTGCAAGAAAATTCACAGTCGAAACTGACCACAAACCATTAATTGCAATTTTTAAAAAGTCTTTAAACGCATGTCCGGCTCGCTTACAGCGAATGCTATTATCTCTACAAAATTATGACATAAATTTAGTTTACAAACCCGGAAAAGATTTACTTATTGCGGATAGTTTATCTAAAGCTCCATTAAGTGAGGAGTTTCATAGTAATTTGGATCTTGAATCACAAATTTGTATCGTATCAAAGAAAATTGATATAACCCCTGAAAAACTGAGACTTTTGATAAATGAATGCGATAAAGATGATGAAGTAAAGATCTTAAAGAAATTTATGACAGGGTTGGCTAAATAAACTAAAAAATATCCCAAATAATATTAAAGCTTACCACCAAATAAGGTCATTTTTGGTTGAAAATAATAATTTGATATATCTGAACGATAGACTGCTTATTCCACAATCATGGAGAAATAAAATGTTAGCTCTGATCTATTCTGGTCATTTAGGAATTACAAAGAATATTCAAAAGGCTAAAAAAAATTGTTTTGGCCTGGGATGGTTAAAGATATAATAAATTATGTTGATTCTTGTAATAGTTGCCAGAAATACGTTAACTCTAATTCAAGGGAACCAATGAAAAATGGAAAAAAATGGAATTTTGCGCACAGAGTTGCATCACCTCACCACCAACAGACCAATGGTCTTGCTAAAAGAACCATACAGAGTATTAAAAATTTAATTAAGAAAACAATAGATAATGGTGATGATATTTATTTAGCTCTGTTAGCTTTTAGAAATGCACCAATATACAACTCATACGCACCATCACTAATTTTAATGTCACGTTATCTTAGAGACAATTTACCGATTCAAAAAAGAATCTTACAACCTAAGTTAATCAACAAAAAAGAGTTTCACTCAAAAATTACAGCAAAACAAAACACGCTATAGAAAAGATTTAAACCCAGGTATTCTTATAAGATATAAATTATAACCAGACGACGAAATATGGCACATAGGCAAAGTTGTAAAGAAATTAAACTCTAGATCTTATCAAATTAAAAAAGAAGATGGTAGATTTTTAATACGGAATAAAATACATCTAAAAATAGTAAACAATCCCGAAAAAGATTGTAAAACCAAAGAGTACATTCGTTTATAGCCCAGATACCGAAGAAGATAATTATCTCTAATGAGACAATTGACATTAATTATCAACAAAATCAACAAATGATATCTAAATACGGAAGACCGATTCGATTACCAGACCGATTCGATTACCAGACCGATATAGTAAATAAAAGTTTAGTGTATAATTAAAGTGTAATTAATATTAAGGATAATGTATGAATATTGTAAAAAATATATATAAATAAATAAAAATAAAAACTATATAATGAATAAATAATGTATGTAATATGGGTACTGTATTACAGTGATATCGATGTATGTAACAAATTGCATTTTTGATCATTGTAAAATAAATAGGTTGTTTTGAATTTAATTACTTTAAAGTTACTTTAAAATAGCTCACTCGTCATATTTTAGTATAGTTAAATTGTTTTCAGTTTCATGAGCGTTTTGAATTGATTCAAAATTATAGAATTTATAAATTATGTTGGAATGGTCCGTTAAGTTTATTACTATTTAAGTTAAAAGTGTTTTTGGCTGTTTGATTATTGATTGTTGATTTTATTTAAAAAGGGGGATGTCGTATAGTTACTCGTATCACATGTTTGTATCACATGTACATATGTTTGGTTGCCTGCCAACCATGATTTGGTATTGAATTTTATTTGAAATAAAACCTACTCAGTTCCCATCTAGATGTTGTTTAAATCAGACCTATCACAGCATGCTATATATTTTTTTATTCATTTGGAAGCCTTTTATGGTTGCCTACTAACCACCAAAATTTTATTGAAATCGGTTGAGTGACTGCAGCGCAAAAAAATAAAAGCCAAAAATAATTGATTTTGCGTCGTTTGCTTTAAAAATCAATGAAACCCACAAAATTTACTTCTGTTAATAAAATGTTGAGACGTGCTTATTAAGTTAGATCTAGTAGTCTCGTTAACCAAGTGTCATTGATCCAAATAGTACACGGTGACCAAAATCTACTGTAAAACTTGTCAAACTTTAAACCGTGTAGTTCTTAAACCGTGGTTCTTATTTTAAATTGGAACTCATACATTTTTTATGTGAAACGATGCATAATTAAAAAATAAACATAGTTTCTAAATACAACCCCATCACAATTCCCAATATTTTACAAGTTATTCGCCTAACACTCATTTTTGAACGTTTCAAACGGTATATTTAGGTAATAAATATCGTACGTGGCGTTGAAAACCAATTTATTTCATAAAATATAACGCAGAGAAGTATTTTAGATTTGAGTAGTTGTTGGAAATGTCTTCCGTGATCTTCGACGCACCAACGAAGACGAGTATAAAATGACCTCGCACTGCTCTTAATAGGTCGGGCGTAATAGTTTGAATTGCGCCCCGGATTCTTTCTTGCATGTTTTCTGGTGGTGTTGGAGGTTCAGCATAAACGATGCCCTTAACGTAGCCCCACGGTAAGTCCGGTTTCGTCAAGTCCGGTGATCGAGGAGGCCAAGCAGCTGGTCCTCCTCTTCAAATCTGCAGATTTGGGAACATTTTCATGAGACCTGACATGTAACGAGTAATGTGCTGGAGCTCCTTTATATTGCAGCCACATTTCCGCCCTTACCGCTATAGGTAATTTGGCAATTGGACAACTACTTAATTAAGTGCACTCAAATCTGAAATAAAATGAAATAAATTGTTTTTCATTGATATTTATTACCTAAAATTGCCGCTGGAAACGTTGAAAAATCAGTTTTCAGCGAATAACTTTTAAAATATTGGGAATTGTGATGGTGTTGTATTTAGACACAACGTTTTCTTTTTAATTCTGCGTCATTTCACATAAAAAATCATAGGTTCCAACTTATAATCAGAACAATAGCACGCTTTGAAGTTTGACGAGTTTGACACTAGATTTTGGTCACCCTGTATAATTTGGATCAATGGCACTTCGTTAACGAGACTACTAGCTCTAACTCTAACTTAATAAGCACGTCGCAAAATTTTAATAACGATGTGCTATTTGTGGGTTTTATTGATTTTTAAAGCCAACGACGGAAAAGCATTTTTGTTTGCTTTTATTTTTTTGCGCTGCAGTCACTGAGCAGATTTAAATAAAATATTGGTGCTATGTAGGCAACCATAAAAGGCCAAAAAATGTATAAAATACAATTAAAAAAATAGATTACCATGGCGTTGCACATTTTTGGGACAGACTGTATAATCAAAAATGCTTTCGTGAAATGTACCTTGAAGTACAGGGAAAGCCTGCAAAATATCAAACTCCTAGCTTGATTAGTAACTGAGCTACAGAAGACGGGAGCTGAGTTGCAGAACCCTGTATACATATTTTGATTCAAATGTGTTTATTTATTTATTTATTTATATTTGGGGTGCTAACAGACCCGAGGTCCAATACAGCACCCTCAAAATACATGTGCCAGAGTACATTACTAATCAAGCAGATAATATAATTAAGGGAAAAAAATACATAAGCAAAACCGAAAACTAAAAATAATAAACGCAATGAAAGCTAAGTAGCGAAAATAAAATACAAAAGAATGCAAAACAAAAACACTATTCTAGAAACAAAAATAGTAAACACAATGAAAAGCTATGTGGCGAAAATAAAATACAAATACAAAAGAATGCAAAACAAAAACATTATTCTAGAGACCGGACTAAACATCAGCCGCGGTCAACAGCTTTTTAAGGCGGGGCAGCGATAACGAAAACAAGTCTAGCGACGGGACGAGAGAGTTGCTTGTGGTCAAGATCCTGTTAAGAGGGGAATTGCGGAAATAGTTCGTACGCGAGTCCTGGACATAAAATAGGCGATGGGAACGGGTCGGATACGCGGGAACAGCAAGAAAAATTTGTTCAATTAGACGGGGCGCGTCCGTTTGCCCATTGACCAACTTATGCAAACAAACCATGTCAGATATAGTTCGACGGTTTTTTAAAGGTTTTAGTAAAAATATGTTGCACAGTTGATCATACGAGCAATGGGGAACATGAAACTTTCGGGAGAGAAATTGTACAAATCGCTTCTGAATAGATTCAATCTTGTCGATATATGATTGATAGTAGGGGTTCCATATAACTGAGGCGTAGCTGAGTATGCTATGCACGTATGCAAAGTATAGCATGCGTATAGAAGTTGGTGAAATGTTTCGATGTTCGAATCACAAACCCCAAAGAACGGTATGCTTTCTTAGTTATAAAAAGGATATGGTCATCGAAAAGAAGTTTCGAATCAAGCATGATACCCAGGTCCTTAACAGATGTGACAGGCCGTAATTCACCTCCACCTAGCCTATAAGAAAACTCAACTATGGTGTTCTTTCTTGCGAATGTGATTTTGTGGCATTTGTTGAGATTCAGAAACAGTCTGTTCTGTGTGCAATAAGTGTCAAATCTGTCAAGGTCCCCCTGGAATTTCACACAGTCATCAGCTGAATTGATGGCGGAGAAGATCTTGCTGTCATCCGCGTACAAGAGAAATTTGGAGAACTGGAAGCAATGAGAAATGTCGTTGATGTAGGAAAGACAACACTGGACCGATATGGGAGCCCTGGGCAACCCCAGACGTCAGAGGTCTGTATTGTGATAAACAACCACTCACTCTAACCGCCTGGGACCTGCGTGTAATGTAAGAAGCAATCCAATCAACCAGGCAGTCCTGAATACCCAGACCCAACAGCTTACCGACAAGAATATTGTGGTCGATTCTGTCGAAGGCCTTGCTGAAATCAATATAAACTGCGTCAGTCTGCCGCCCAGCATCCATGTTCCCCAATATAAAATCGGTGTAGCACATTAAGTTGGTTTCAGTCGAGCGGCCGGACAGAAAACCGTGTTGCTCCTCAATCAGTTTGTGTTTAAGTTCTGAATTCAGTACGCCACAGACCAGGCTCTCAAAAACTTTGCCAACAGATGAAAGGATTGAGATGGGCCTATAATTCTCTACCATGTTGCTGGAGCCGCTCTTAAAAATTGGGATGACATGAGCCCTCTTCCAAGCCGCTGGAAACGTACTCTCGGCGAGAGGCGAAAGATCAGACTGAGTGGGGTGGCTAACCGATTTGCACAGCGTTTTAAAAATATGGATGGAATACCGTCGGGGCCAGGAGTACAATTCTCCTCAAGGCTTAATAGTTTTGTACAGATCGCGTCCAGACCAAAACAAGTGGATCCAAAAGAATCCGAAAAGACAGGGGCCGACAACCGGGGACGTGCAGTTTTTAGGGTACCATCAATATACACGTAATTAAAATATGAGGAAAACAACTCACAAATTGAAACAGGTGTGGTAGCCATGGACCCTCTGTATTTCAAAGAATTTGGAAGCCGGGAACTTCCCCTGCGCCTATCTCGCGTATATCTCCATACCTTGGATGGATCACGACAAACATCTCTCTCAATCGAGTTTAGAAAATTCCGGTAGTCGTCATCAATCAACCTTTTCGAGCGAGCACGCAGCAATCCGAAGGTAGTGTAATAAACAAGATTCTTAGTTCGTTTCCATTTTTTGTGAAATTTAATTTTTTCCTTTATTACTTTTACAGTGGATTCACTGAACCAGACAGGAAATCGGCGTCTACGGGCGGGCCTGTGAGGGACAAATTGTTTAATGATAGGATGAAGTATATCATAGAATACCTGTACTGCAGAATCCACCTGCATCCCTCTCAGCTCCGAGTCCCAGTTAATACTATCGAGAATCCGGTTGATAGACTCATAATCACCGTCATTAAAAAAATATATAGCAGGGTCGGGACATAGCTGACGCTGTTGAAGGTTGTTTTTTAATGTGATGAGAAGTGAGGGGTGATGACGATCCTCTGAAATCAGTGGGGACGGACAGGAACATACATCGGCAATAACAGGACAGTTACACAGGACAAGATCCAGCACTCTAGCGTTGAAATTTTCGACATAATTAAATTGAGATAAGTTGCAATAGTTAAGCGACTCAAGCAACTCTCCAGCCCGACCATTCGGGCTACCGTCTGGCCGACAAGCGCCACCATCTTGAGGTAGCCATGACAATAATGGTACATTAAAATCGCCGACTATTAGTATAGTGTCATCTACATGTGTATCACAAACGTAATTCAGATTTGAAAGAAACGCAGTAAATGCACCAACGTCGCCAGGGGGCAAATACACGACACATAACAGAACACGGGATGAACCGACGCCCAATGATACCCACAGGTCCTCGGCATCACTACACAGATCAGGTAACCGGGACACCACAATGCCGCGACGTACGGCCACCATCACACCACCACCATCGCGCTTCACAGATGCACAGGATTCCCTGTCTCTTCTAAATATGTGAAATTCTTTGCACAAAAGCTCTCCATCACGCACGCTGTCGTTTAAAAATGTTTCAGTGAAGCACAAAACATCCGAATCACAATTGAGTGAGTTGGTGAACAAACAATGAGTCTTAGAACGCAAGCCGCGAACGTTTTGGTAGCATATCTCCATCCGAGAGAGAACGGGATATTAATTATTTAATCTTTGCTAGATCGGAGTCCTTAGCGATGAGTATGGGTTTAGAGCGGTCGTCGCGACGCACGAATATGGCGCCGCCCCTCACCCAATGGAAACCAAACTTACTGGCAGCGGCGGCTTCGCGTACTTTTTTATATAAGATCTTGTGCTTAATAGTTAAGTGTTCACTAATGAAAATGTTGGAATTCAGTTTAGGGATTCGGACGCCCGGTCCCATATCATTCTTTTTTCGGGTAAGTCTAAACGCAGTTAAAAGATCGTCGCGACTACGGCGAGAAAAGAATCTAACAATGATACTTCGAGGGTGGACTGATTGCTGCATGTGGTTTACCCGATGCGCAACATCGACAACATCAGTGGATAAAGGAAAACCAACGGCAGTACCTATCGCCTCCACAGTGTCGTAAATGTTCTCATTAGGGGACTCCGGGACGGCTCGGATCTCAATATTATTGAGGCGAGAATGTTGTTCGAGGTCGTCCAAGCGACGCTGTAAGAGTGAGTTCTCAGATCCCAGTCCCTCAATCCTTGTCCGGTGTTCAGACAAGCCCCTGGCAAGGGTTTCCAGGCCGGATAGCCGGGCAACAACCTCATCATACCTGGTATTAAGTCCTCGTAGTTCCTCCCGAATGCTCCAAAACATCGCAGCAACGTCCTCGTGTCCAGAATCCAAGCATTCGGAGCTGGGAGAAACAGTTGTAGATGTATTAAGCAGTCTGCAGTCGGGGCAACGCCAAGTCGACCCGGGAATAGACAGAGACGGCAAAGACGACACCGGTACCTTGACACACCTGGCGTGGAAAAACGAGCCGCACTGACCACCGCAACATAAACCAGGCAGCTTTTTATTTATGGCCTTTCCACAAACATTGCACGTTGAACTCATCTTCAATTGCGGGAAACGGAATTGCTAAGCCACAAACACAAGAATAAGTAATGCACTTTTGTAGAGCACTATTAAAACTATACACTCGGTAAATTACCGGAAGAACAACTCACAATAAACCACTAGAAGGCGGGAAAGATTGCAAGAGTCAACGCGGCACAACCGTCCCGAGCGATATTCATGGACTAATGAGCGATATTCATGGACTAATGATGTTCGTCACTGTTAAGCGGTATCGACACTCCCTCTTTTCTTATCAATTTTAATTGCTCAACCTTTTCGAGGAATAATTCTTGCCCAGTTCCACGTGGAGACGATAAAGCTGCTCTTTAATGGTCTCCTTGTGTTGGTTCGTTGGATTAATCCATTGCGCTTGGAGAAAATAATAAATTGTAGTCTATTACTGAGGGTTACACTAACTTCTTTTCATTTGAAACATGGCGTTTTATTATTTTGCTATCTCATAAGTGTAAATTCATTCCCTTTTATCAAATATTGGAACAAGTTTGTTCGCAACTACCATATTCTGTATTAATACTTTGTCCCCCGTCTGTATTCTGTAATCTTTTGCTCCTCTGGCCGTGTCGTTCTTTTTCCCTTGTCTGATAATTACGAATATCGTTATCTTTTGCTTCTTCGTTGATTTCCTCAGTCTATATGTCGAGAATGAATGGTTATTTGTCCCTGGTGATCCGGTTGAACATCAGTTCAACCGGATCATCAGTTTAGTAATCGGTTTAAAAATAGTCTCGAGCGGCTTATGATCTGTGACCAACTAGTATTCCACTCCGGCAGGACACAGAATACAATTGGTAATGTTGTTGCCAGTGTATGACTGCAATTATGCATTCGACAAGTAATTTTCCAGTACCGATAACTAATTTTGCTGGACCGAAAAGTAAATTTCCTCTGTACAACTTTAAAATTACCAGTTTGTCAAAAAGTAATTCTATAGGCGATATGGTAATATTTGCATTTCATAAATGGTAAAATTACTTTCTGCACTGCACATTTAACGTTGATTTACAGAAAACTTGAAATTATATTTACGTTTTCATTCTAAATATATGCCGACAAACTTAAAAGACTAATTTTGAGTTATTTTTGTCATAGTCATACGAAGATGTCAAACACAGCTTATTGATGTACAATTATAAGAACGTCGCATTTCTTAAGGCTTGTATAATTCATGTTAAAGAACAGATGTTACCAAGGGCGTAGCCAGAAGTTTGAGCAGGGGGGCAAGGAGTCAGAAAAATACCAAAATTTAAGTAAATGAATATTTCTTATTGCATATCTTTTTGTTTAAAAAAATATATGTTTGAGGTATGTATATAATATGAAATCTGCTAATAAAACATTACGTAATGTTTCCATTTGTTTTCCGAAAACTTCTGCAGGACAGATTCTTTGAAATGCTCTTGGTCTTTATTGACAATGTTGCGATGAACGCTGAGTATACACAATCCATTTAACCTTTCTCCTACCATAGTAGATCGTAGCCATGTATTCACCCTTTTGAGTTTGCTGAAAGTTCGTTCAATTGTAGCTGTGGAATGTGCAATGCTTTTTGAATAAATAGAAAGATTTTTTCTGCCTGTTTCAAAACCTCTACAAGTTGGAGTTCCTTTAACACTACTTCGTCCATTTCCTTGCCTTTCCACAAATAATACCACAGTTCAATTTCGTTCTGCAACCATAAAGACCATAAAACTTACTGCACTCTTCAGATTTTCTTTTTAATTCTACAACTAGTCTTTATTACTTGCTGGGGTGCAGAGACGTCATTAAAAAGGCTGGTATAATTTCTGGATACAGTCTGTTATCCAGAGCGAATATAAAGGAGTCTAGGTAGGGTACAAATATTGGTCTCTTCACGTACTCAGTCAGAGAAGTGGCCGGAGGATTTGAGCGATGCCTTTGTCTGTTTATTACTCTGAGCATTTGTAGATCAATATTTAGAGACCTACTGATGACTTTCAGCTCATTAATGAGAGAATTGGTGTCTTTCACGGTACCATCTCGGTGGGAGACAACTATAGCAGTGATTCTATTTATATAATATAATGTTATTTATAATAAAGCAATCTAAAATTTAAGCTTCAGCTTAAATTTACACCGATAACTATCGGTTGCTTAAACAATGCCTCTATTAATTCCCAATAAGCCCGTACTTAACAATAAATACCTCAGCCTGTATTGCGATTTGGAGATACTGGTATTTGAGTTGCATGCTCGACGGTAAACTATTAAATTATATTTTCCCATAAAATAAGCACAAATAGCTTTTACAGAACAAATTATGTGTTATTGTAAATTTATTATGTACCTAATACAATTTTGATCATTTTTATTTTTAGCGCCAGGGGGGCAGGTACCCCCCTGGCTACGCCCTTTGATGACAAGTTTGACACAATAACATTTTCACTTTCATTTTCGCGAATAGTTTTGCTAGGCTCTTAAACATTTTTCCACTAATCTGTTTTGGATTATATTCATATTAACTTTTAAGATCAACATAACCCAATGAATCAACCCCAAACGTTTATTTATGTTACCGCTAACGGCGCTATTAGTTTGTTTATGTTTCATCATTTGATCTGACTTGTCATAGCATATTGAACATAATAAGCATATAATACGTCTATGCTGATAGAATATTATGCAGATACACAAAACCAATGGGTCAATCCATCTGAAATGGTCCAGAAAAAGATAAGTTGGTCGCTTGACGATTTTAGAAAAAATTCATTTTTTGTTATTGAATTTGCGTATGTTCTGGGAGTACAAAACCATATTTTTTTTAATTATTTTACTCTGTTCAGAAATGGCGCCCAGTTTTGTGTCAGCGAATCCGGCATTTTTGAGATTGGTATGTGTTTGCGTTAAACGAAATAACTTTCTTTGAAATTGTCATAGAGAGTTGAAATAAAAACCACTCGATTAAGCACATTCCAAGCTATTTGTTAGGTATGTAATGCATAGAGTTTACGCTTAATTTCCGTTAAAAAAAATATCTTAAAATTTACTTACGATAGTCGATTTGGACGCGTTTTCATGATTTCATTCATGAAGGGGTACTTAATTTGTCCATTCAATATTTTTTAGTTATAACCTTGTATGCAAAGGGTTTATAACAAAAAATATAGCTTTCTTACTCCTTCTCCCTATTGATGACAGGCTATTGAAATATCAAAATTTGCCAAAAACATGCCAAAAAATCTGAAACTTTCAAAATTAATGCATCGTTTTATAAGGTTTAATAATAAATAAAAACATTCTTGTGTATTGCACTGTGTTTGGAATAACAGCCCTTTAAAATGAGAGAAAAATCACATGACGTTAAAACAAATTTTATTAAAAAGTCTCTAGTAAATACAAAACAAAGCATACTATTCATAACAATTATGTCATTTTTTACAAAAGGACATAGGCTAAGTGAACTTCATACGTTTCTGAAGTCGATGTGATGTAACTTATTATTATACCTTCTGTTGGTTGAGGAGAGAATTTGTGAAAACTTCTAGTTCCTTTTATCTGTTTGGATCTCTGAAATCTATCATAAAATGGGGTTTTGTGTTCTGAAACCTCTTCTTTTGCCACTAAGATGTAGTTTACCCTTGGTAGGTGTCCATTACAAAAGGAGAACATATCTTCTACATTAAGGATTTGGCTATTAAGTGGTCTTTGAAGACTGGCTTTAGCCACTAGTCGCTTCGTTGTCCCCCCTATACCGTCGCAAGCGTTTTTTCCATGTGCAGATCCAAAAAAAGCCATTCTGTATCTAACCCACAACCTTTTTTATGATACGATAAGTTTTTTTGTTCTTGTTACTTACTATACACATAATATCAGTAAGAATGTTATATTACTGCTTCTATAAAAATATAATGTAAATAAATAAACAGTTCCAGTAGGCTTAGATGTATTCAATATGTTAATGTTGGCCACTACTGGACTGTCCCCACCGCTCCCTTAGTTGTGAGCCTGTTCTAACAGGCTAACTAATGAGCTGAGCCAGAAGCCAGGTGTATGTGACTGTTTTCAGAAACATTTAACTGATTATGTAAAACAAAATCTGTCAAGCATATCAGCATTTTTTTGGACGTGCACCTGGAAAAAAGCATGCGACAGTATAGGGGGGACAACGAAGAGGCTAGTGGCTAAAGCCAGTCTTCAAAGACCACTTAATAGCCAAATCCTTAATGTAGAAGATATGTTCTCCTTTCGTAATAGACACCTAACAGGGGTAAACTACATCTTAGTGGCGAAAGAAGAGGTTTCAGAACACAAAACGCCATTTTATGATAGATTTCAGAGATCCAAACAGATAAAAGGAACTAGAAATTTTCACAAATTCTCTCCTCAACCAACAGAAGGTATAATAATATGTTACATCACATCAACTTCAGAAACGTATGAAGTTCACTTAGCCTATGTCCCTTTTGTAAAAAATGACATAATTGTTATGAATAGTATGCTTTGTTTTGAATTTACTGAGAATTGTTAGTAAAATTTGTTTTACCGTCATGTGATTTTTCTCTCATTTTAAAGGGCTGTTATTCCAAACACAGTGCAATACACAAGAATGTTTTTATTTATTATTAAACCTTATAAAACGATGAATTAATTTTGAACGTTTCAGATTTTTTGGCATAGTCCCATCAGAGATATTTGACATTAAACATCGTAAAAATAAGAAATTTTGATATTTCAATAGCCTGTCATCAATAGGGAGAAGGAGTAAGAAAGCTATATTTTTTGTTATAAATCCTTTGCATACAAGGTTATAACTAAAAAATATTGAATGGACAAATTAAGTACCTCTTCATGTCTAAAAAAAATCATGAAAACGCCTCCAAATGAACTATCGTAAGTAAATTTTAAGATATTTTTTTAAACGGAAATTAAGCGTAAACTCTATGTATTACATACCTAACAGATAGCTTGGAATGTGCTTAATCGAGTGGTTTTTATTTCAACTCTCTATGACAATTTCAAAGAAAGTTATTTCGTTTAGCGCAAACACATACCAATCTCAAAAATGTCGGATTCGCTGACACAAAACTGGGCGCCATTTCTGAACGGAGTAAAATAATTTAAAAAAATATGGTTTTGTACTCCCAGAACATAGGCCAATTCATTACAAAAAAATGATTTTTTTCTGAAATGGTCAAGCGACCACCTCTGGACCACTTCAGATGGATTGACCCCAATACTTCCAATTCTTTTAGTAGATTAAATGCAGTCGATAGGGAAATTTTGAATTAACGAAAAACTATTGAAAAATTGTGCCTGTCAGATTTTAATCTTTCATTCCTGGAATCTCACTCACTTAATCGCAATATCTCACAATACCACATTGTAGCAGACAAAATTTACTATTAAAATGATTTTTGAACCTATACGAGAAAATGATCGGTTAATTTAGTATAATTGATAAAGAAATTTTTGGTAATACCATCGTTTGACAGTAGACAATCATTAGACATTCGTTTGATTGTAGAACATGCATTTCTAATGTCAACTGACCGTTTGACGTGTAATCGCAACAATCGTATAGCTTCCCGAATCCTTTCTATGGCAAAATTTGTCCGCTACAGTGTAGTATTTTTATTTTTACGACTAAGTAAGAGAATCTCCTGGAATCTCTTCCAGGAATAAAGGATTAATGTCTCCCTATTAACTATGATTATAAACATTTCCGCCGCAGTAATGGAAGCGTTAAAACAAAATGGAGTGTCGCAAAAATATATCCGCCTTCTGAATAACATATACACGGACTCCGAAGCTCACATCAAAATGGAAAAGAACGGGCTACAATTCAAATTAAATCGGGGAGTAAAACAAGGCGACCCGCTATCTCCAATGATATTCAACTGCGTACTGGAGTGCATTTTTAGAAAATTGGATTTCACAGACCTAGGCATAAACATACAAGGTGAACTTCTGACGAACCTTAGATTTGCAGACGACGTAGTCCTGTTTGCAAAAAAATCACAAGAACTACAGTTTATGGTCCAGCAACTCAGCAACGCGGGTCTTGAAGCAGGACTTAAGATAAACAAGGACAAAACGAAAGTGATTACTAACGACACAGAACATCCAATATCGATAAATGGCACTACAATAGAGTATGTAGACGAATACACCTACCTTGGACAGATAGTTTCATACCACAACCGAAACCGTAAAGAAATACAGAGACGAATAGCAAATAGTTGGAAACGATTCTGGAGTTTAAAAGATATCATGAAGAGCCAGTTACCCATGAAAATAAAAACCAAGACATTCAATACCTGTGTTACCCCTATTCTCACATATGGATGCCAAACATGGGCCATCACATCCAAAGAAGAACGGAAAATCAGATCTTGCCAGAGTAAGATGGAAAGAATAATGATGGGAGTTAGTAGAATGGACAGAGTTCGAAACAGCACAATCAGAAAAACAACCGGCACAAATGATGTATTAACAACAGCAAAATGTCTGAAATGGGGCTGGGCTGGACATGTTGCAAGGTTTGGAGGCGACCGATGGTCCAAAAAAACCACTGAATGGATCAGATATATAGCATGTTAGCAGCTCGACGTATTGTAAAGGTAGCATATTCTTTAGGTTGCGTACCAATTCTTCGTGCCAAACCTTATCCAAAGCTTGTGACAAATCGAGAAACATTGTTGATTAATAAGCATTTCTTCTAATGTTTTCGCTATGATATCTGTTATTGTATGGACTTGATCCATAGTGGAATCCGTTTCTCTAAAATCAAATTGGTGATGAGGAATTAGTTCCTTTCCCTCAGTGATAGGTTTCATTCTCTTTAGAAGCAGGTTTTCAAAGAGCTTCGATATCATTGGTAACAGTGATATTGAGCGACATGATTTGGCGTCATTCGGTGGTTTGCCTAGTTTCAGTATCATGAAGACTTCTGCTACTTTCCAGACACGGGGGACGTATTTTAATCTGAACGATGCATATATTAGATACGTCAGCATAACAATACTTTTCTTAGGTAATTGATTAAGAACTTCTCCTGTGATAAGATCATATCCAGGTGCCTTCTTTGGATTCAGGTTTGTCTTGCTTTCTCTGGCAACTTCCTTTGGAGTGACTAGCTGTATGGCTTCTTCTTCATAGGTTATATCTTCTTTCGCGATTGGCTCTGATTCGATGTTGTGGGGCTGAAAGATTTCTGTTAGATGCTCTGCAAAAATTTCAGCCTTCTGTTTACTGTCTCTTCCCCAGGTACCGTCTCTTCGTCTTATAGATGGGACATGGGCCACTGGCATCTTGTATTACCTTACTGCTTTCCACAGCGAGTATTTTGTTTCTTTATCGGGAGTGAATTTAGTTAAGAAGGATTCCAATGATGCATCTTTTAGTTTTTGAATTTCGCGTTTAAGTTGTCGGGATTTATTATTAAGTATGTTTTTGTCAGCTGGATCTCGTGACTGCTGCCATCTTCTTCTAGCTTGTCCTTTTTGTTTAACCATTTCTTTAATTTCCATAGGATAATTATTTCCAATAGTTCTATTGGTGATTTCTTTAGTGTTGTTTCAGGCGGCTTTCTGGATGGTGTTGATGAATTTCTCGGCTTCTACGCCCAGCCGATCGCTGAATATTTATCTGTACACTGTTTTTAAGCTATACCTAGTCTGTAAGCTAGTCTGTTTAAAGCTTACCTAGTCTGTAGTTTTATTGGTGAAGGTTGGGGTACATTCCTTGTTGATTATGCTTTCGCTTAAAATCATTAGTATTGCGTAGTCATCAGAGTCCAGATCAAAGTTCTCCGCAATGTCAATGAAGTTCGGTGAAAATTTTCTTGTTGTAAAGAAGTCTAAAAGATCCGGGGTTTTGTCCTGGTCAGTAGGCCAATAGGTTGGCTTACCTGTCGAATGGAACCGACATCCTGTTTCTTGGATTGCTTTTCTCAGCTCTCTCCCGTTTGTGGTTATCAGTCTGGAGCGCCAGTCTGGATGTTTGGCGATATAGTCACCACCCAGTATAAACTTTTCTCCGAGATGTTCTAAGAGTTTATTATAATCTGATTTTTTGAGATTGAACCTTGGGGGCAATATATCGCACCCACAGTAAAACTCTGTTTGGTTGATTTAATACCAACGACCGTAAGTTGTACTCCTGCGCTCTTCAGATGGCACTGCTCACAGTGCTTTATGCTGTTTTTTATTATTACAGCTCTTCCCCCTCTAGCTTGGTTGTCCGGATGACATGTTTCATACACCTGAAATGATGAGAAAGATGTTGTAAAAATATTTTTTTAATGTAATATTAAAATTACACTGTTGGTTAGGACATTTAAAATTAGTTCGTAAATGGGTTCTATGACATATTGTGATGTGTTGTCTGTAAATGTGGTTGTGAAATCTATGGTACGTACGTTCCAAAATTCAAGTGTTTTCTAATACACAAAAAAATCACGTGCCTCATAGCACGTGATAGTGAGAGATTTTGGTAGTCATTGCGATTTTAGTGTTGACGCTGTATTTCTGGAATAGTACAGATATAAAAGGAATTAAAGGGAATTATTAAAGTTCTTCTTGTGTAAAATTGCATACAAATATAATGTGAACAACCCGAATTCCTCAATGATTGTGGTGTCTAGTATAGATACCAAATGCCGAGTTTGTACAAAAGGCAAGTGAACAACGTCGACGTTTGGTAACCTAATTAACGGTAATGACGCATTTGGGCAATTGATATAAATACAGTAAAGCGGCGTATCAAGGGGATTGTTATTAGTCTGAATTTACGAGCGAGACATCCGACACCTGTACGAGAAGGCAGCTCTCAGCTGTTTTCGTGAAGAATCTTATCAACATTATACACGCATGTAAAACCAGTGTGAGTTTTATTTTACATCCACCCTGGCCTGGACCATCCTAATTAAGAGCTACGTAACAATATGCACTCTAGGTGTGTAACGCAGCAAAATTTGCTGCGCTGACACATTGATACCGGCGCCGGCGCGGCGCACAGTGGTTGAAGATGCGGATCTAGCCGTTCAAAATTATTTTGGCGCTGTGCTCCAGTTTAATCCAAATGTACGTAAATCTGTTCTTAGATAACTAGATGACTCAAAACTACTCAGTTTGCCACCCTGGAAAATTTAGTTAACCTACAGTAACGGGCTAAAGTCCGATGTTGATTTCTATACTATTTTTTACTTTCCCTATAAATTCTCGTTTGTAGTGTAGAACAATTTATTAACAAATGATTGTGAATGTTGTTGGTGTAAACTTTAATATGACCGTATCGTCTGCGGATGAGACTGTGATTTTATATTAAATATTTATAAATGAAAATTCGTAAGTTTAATTAAGCTTACAGTTTTTTGCGATAAATGGAATCAAAATTTTCATTTTGTTTTTGATAGATTACTTGGCTATATGCCCACATAGAAGTGATTGTCATAATATGTCATATTTGGCTGATTTTTTTTAATTTTTAGTATCGGCCGACGGAATCTCTGGTACAGAAAGATGTTTTATTACAGTATAGTACTTTAGGAGTCGGTTCGACTGTGACTGCTGTTTATAAGTGGGTGTCCGATGGTGCGGCTGGACACCAAAACTATAAACAACGATATGTTGAAGAAGAGGGGACCAATGTGCGTCATGATGATTTGTTTTTATTTATAGTTTCCTGTGTGCCTCTCAGGCTTATTGAAAACAATGACGTCATACTTTGGCAAAATCAACGTCCATCATCAACAGCGTTTTGTCGCCCAATAAAAATTATCTTTCAAAAGGAAACTAAGCAGATGGTATGAGAAGAAGTTGCTAAAATTAGAGAACAAGTTTCCCAACTTAGAGAAACTGAAGTTTCTATTGAAGGTTGCAATTTTATGGTGACACACTCCGTCCATCTCACCATGATCGACGGTAAAATTTGTAGTTTCCTAACAGAAACACCTTCATCAACATGTTTTATTTGTAAAGCTAACCCGAAGAGTATGAATGATTTGGAAAGCCACTCTGAGCGCATTCTAAATCCAGACACTATATCTTTTGGTATGTCTAGCTTGCACGCGTGGATTAAGTGTTTCGAATGCATATTACACATAAGTTACAGACTTAATATTAGAAAATGGCAAGTACGGAATGAAGACAAAGATGCCGTAAACACACATTCAATCTCGATTGCGTGCCGAAATGGGTCTCCTTGTTGATATTCCTAAACCCGGATATGGGACTACCAATGATGGAAATACAGCCAGAAAATTCTTTGCAAAATATAAGCAGGCAGCAAATATAACAGGCGTCGATGAGGCATTAATATTCCGCCTGTCAATTCTTCTACGAACTATTGCGTGTGGCTTAGAAATAGATTTAAAAAAGTTTGCAAAATATGCACTCGAAACGGCACAACTTTATGTGACTTTATATAATTGGTATTATATGCCACCTACACTGCACAAATTATTGATCCACGGGGAATAAGAAATTATAAAATCATCCATTGTTCCCATTGGGCAAATGTCGGAAGAAGCTCAAGAGGCAAAACATAAGGATCAGAAACGCTTTCGCAGAGAACACAGCAGAAAGAATTCCAGGAAAGCAACAATAGAAGACATGATGCACATGGCTCTCATAACATCCGACCCTGTGATTAGCAGCTTGATACGACGGCCATAAAAAAAAGTGGACCATTACCATCGGAAGTGATTCAAATGCTTACATGTGCTTACAGTAGTAATGAGCTCGAAGTAGATTCAAATGCAGAATCAGACTAAAATACGGATAAAGATGATTCTTATTAAATGACTCATTAAATATTGCAAATCGCGAATTCGTTAATTCTATTGAGAGTTAATTTACTTTAGAATTATTAAAATATTTAATTTTTTTAAATCCATTCATTATCTTAATAATACATAGTAAATAATTCATGGTATATTCTTTATTGCATGACAAAGTCATGCAATAAAGAATATACACTTTCCATAACAACTATTGAAGTTTATTTACTATTTATTACAATTATGGAAAAGGTGGAGAATTTTATCGAGATCATTAATAATACAATTATATTAAATTTTTGAGAGATATCATTGACGCGGAGATATGTAGTGAATTGGTTAGGAAATTCGGAACAACTTGTTTTTGCTAGTTGCTTGATATAGCATAATATTTGAAGGATTGTTCTTTCTGTTGTTAATTTATTATATTTTACTTGTATTTGCAGTTTATATACTATCATATGCATATAGTTTCAAAATTTTAAAGCAAACTTTGTTTCTCAATCTCAGCCTCGTCGAAAGCCACCCCTTAAGATTATTCTTAAACATATTACTTGTATTTGCATTTATAATATTATCATATGCGCATGGTTTCAAAATTTTAAAACAAACTTCATTTCTCAGTCTCAACTCCGTCAAAAAGTACCCCATTGGCACTTTTTTTTACTATTTTTCTAATATTCACAGGTGTATACAACAGGCTTCAGAACTATAAAACTACTTTTTTTTAATAAACCGCCCTCACAACTCACCCCTGTACCTCGGTGACAGTGTGGCCATACAGTGGTCTCGATTTCTATTGGCTGCGTCAAGGGACGCCCTGTTTCCTCCAGATTTATATGTAAACACACGGCAGTGGGTCTGTTTTGCCTGCTTTCGTTTCATATTTGATGATTAATTCGATGTTGTGAACTGTTGTAAATGATAAAATCACTCAGAAATTACTTGACGTGTGGTGCGTTTATTTGCTGCTGCGAAATAAAAGAGTTTGACACATAAATTAGTACGGCTGTTGTGAAACAGTTGAAATATACCTACTCCACGAAAACGATTTTAAATTATTTGGTAAGTACCTCGGTACCTCGGTAGTAATTTTGAAGTAATACAACTGAAAGTGCTATAGTACTAAATAAGCATTGTGTGCATTATAGGATAACTATACAAAGTGCGAAGAAGCCTGAATATAATCACAGCGTGATACAATGATTGGCTGCTCAGCATAGTGGGGACTATCAATGCGGATTTGTGCATTATAAGCGACGAGTCAAGGAGACACTGTCTAAACATAAATCCTCATAAAACACATATGATACTCTTTGGAGGCGGAAAACAGTATGACACGGTGGCGGAGCAATTGAGGGGTGTTAAATTAGATAATATAAATCTTGCCGTGCAGTCGGAGGTTAAGAGCTTGGGAGTGACCTTGGATAGAGGTTTTAGATTTGAGACACACGTGTCTTCTTTGGTTAGAAGGTCTGTTGCTGGACTTAGGATGTTGTTCCCGAGCCGTCGCCTGTTGCCGCAAAATGTTAAGAAGCTTCTGTGTGATAGTCTGATATTGTCGAATTTTAACTTTTGTGACGTTTTGTACGGTCCTTGCTTGACGGTGGCTACCTCAAACAGAATTCAGCTAATCCAAAATTCTTGCCTGAGATATATTTTCGGTATAAGAAAGTTTGACAGAATATCGCATACTTTAAAAACTGCAGTATGGTTGAACATGAGTAATAGGCGACGGCTGCATGCTGCATGTCTTATTCGCAGGGTAGTGGCCAGCGGGAAACCGGTGTATCTTTTTCAAAAGATTCGATTTCGAACGGACGTTCACAGCCTGAATACTAGAAGGAACACTGATATTGCTATTCCAAAGCATAGGACATCTCTGTTTGAGCGATCCTTTTCTTACAAGGCCGCTCAAATTTATAATAGCATGCCCTCCGAGTTCAAGCAATTAAGCTTAACCATGTTTCGGAAGCGTTGCCGAGATTTGCTGTTTTCATTACAGTAGCAATAACACTTACAGTTTTGAGCTTTGTTTTTTTTTTCTTTTCTTTATTACGTTTATATGTGTTCTCGGTATTATTTTTTAAGTTGGGTTTTGTTTTTGAGTCAGGTCTTATTTATCAGCTGTCATTTTTAAAGATATCTTATTTTTAAGTTAAGTCTTATTTTTATTTTCAAGGTTCGGTATGAACACCAGGCACCGCGCCTGATACTGTACCTTTTGGGTCATCATGTAACATTTTTGCAACTTGTATATTTATGTTTCGTTTATGATATACCAATAAAAGCATTTATTATTATTATTATTATATGTATGTAAAAACAGATCCGAGCAAGGGTACTTGATGAAAGTATTTCCAAGAGATCTTCAAAGAAGGAAACAGTTGGTTGCAAAAGTTAGGCGGGAGAATTGGACTCCCACAAATAAATCCTATCTTTGTGAGGTTAGTTATCTACCTATAATTATGAATTTTAAATGCTCATTCATGGTCATTCACAGGTACATTTTGAGCCTGAGATGTGGGAAAAGACAAGGCAAGATGGCACAAGGAAATTAAAAACAATGCTGTTCCCACTATCTTCAGCTTTGCCAAACCAAAACCAAAGGGAAAGCCTCCTGTGGAAAGGGAAATTGTGAGCCCAAAACGTAAACGAATTGCACATAATGAACCTGGACCTTCAAATATGGAGAATGTAGAACTATCATCTCCAAAATTGTCGATGAACCCGAACCTGCATCTGGCCAGACCACAACTCCGCAACACACAGAAGAAAAGCTCAGAAAGTACGAGGTAGTGTACAAGAAGGCCACCCAACGTGCCAATAAACATCGGAATGAACTTCGAAAAATGAAGCGGAGTCTAAACACTATGATGCGTCACAATGAAGAGAACATTAAAGATTTACAGAGCGATCAGCTTTTGAAGAAAGTGTTTAACCCGTAATATCTACTTCTAATTAGTTTAATTGCTTTCTGTAAAATGTATTTCCACAGGGATCAAATTGAAGCACTGCGAAGACACGATCAACACGATTTCGAAAATGGTCCAACACGACCGTGACAAAGGCATTGAGGTTAAGATTTGCATGTGGTACTACCGGATATGAGGAACTAATTAAACACCATATGCCCTTACCATCTCTACGCACTTTACGAATAAGATTAGAAAATGTTCACTTTGAACCTGGTATCCTTCATGAAGTATTTGAATTCTTAACCATCAAAGTAGGAAATTTTAAAGATACACATGAACGAGACTGTGTAATTACGGTGGATGAAATGGCAATAACACCTGCAAAAATTTATGACCCTGCACTGAAAGTGTATTTAGATAACGTTAATTTGGCCGGCCATTCATCGGAGAAAGTAGCCAATCACGCACTTGTCATTATGTTGGGTGGCATCACACGACGGTGGAAACAGACAGTTGCGTACTATTTTACGGGCAGTTCTGTGGATGGCCGAGTATATAAAGATATCCTTTATGAGATCATCTCGAAAACGGAAAAATTGGGTTTGAGTGTAGTCGCCATTATTTCTGATATGGGTGCAGCTAACCAGGCATTTTGGAAACTATGTGGTGTAACAGACCCGGAGGAAGTTAGCAATAAGAGTAAGCAATAATTTTTTTTTTCAACCGATTTTAATGAATGGTACATCAATGGAAAGCTCATGACGTCACCATTCTGCAGTAGTTTTGCCCGATCGATAAAATCATAATTAGTGCTTGAAAAATTAAAATAAAAGTTGTTTTCGTGGAAAATTTGTCAACATTCCAGATATCATAACTCAGTTATTGTTTAACCGATTGCAACAAGCCTTACACTAATTGAAAGTACAAGTCTTCATGTACACCCAGTAGTTTTGCCCGATCGAAATTGTAATAAATAGCGACATAGGAAATTAACAAAGTTTGGGCGCTCTTGCCTCATACCATGCGGGCTGCTTCATAAAAGAGCCAGCAATAAGTACTTTTCTCATTAGATTTTGAAAATGTATGTACCAATCGATAGGCTAAGGCTTCCTTTATCTGCATGAGTTTTGCCCGATCCAAATTATAACAATTAGCGCCGTAGGAAATTAACAAAGTTTGCGCGTTCTGGAGCTCTAATAGCGGCTATCCCAGGTGCACCGTTCGATAAAATAGCCAGCAATAAGTACTTTTTATCATTCGATTTGAAAATTTATACACCTGTCGATAGCCTAGAGCCTCCTTTATCTACATGGGTTTTGCCCGATCGAAATTATAACAATTACCGCCGTAGGAAATTAACAAAGTTTGCGTGTTCTGGCGCACTAATAACTGCCACGCCAAGAGCGCCATTCTATAAAAAAGCCAGCAAAAAGTACTTTTTCTCATTCGATTTTGAACATTTAGATACCAGTTGATAGCCTAGTGTCTCCTTTATTTGCACGAGTTTTGCCCGATCGAAATTGTAACAATTAGCGCCGTAGAAAATTAACAAACTTTGCGCGTTATGGAGCGCTAACAACGGCCATGCCAGGAACGCCGTTCTATAAAATATCCAGCAATAAGCATTTTTTCTTACTTGATTTTGAAAATTTATACACCAGTCGATAGCCTAGAGGCGCCTTTACCTGCATGAGTTTTGCCCGATCGAAATTATAACAATTAGCGCTGTAGGAAATACCGGGGGGAAGTTAGCAATAAACGTTAAGTTTTCTTCCAATTTTAATGGATGACACAATTTTGGAAAGCCCTTAACGTACTGAGTCTACAGTAGTTATTGCAGAGGGCGCAATTAATAATTGCTACCTAAGAAGTTAAAACGAAAGTAATTTTTTGCTTCAATTGGCACATTTTTACAAACTCATATCTCCGTTAATCCTATACCAATTACAACATCTCTTACAGCAATCAAAAGTACAAATATAGCCCATACTTTAATAGTTATTGCAGTCCAAGTTTCCGCTAATTAGTGGTCTAAAAAAATTTCTGAACATTGAATAATTTTTCTGTCGGATATGCGCGTATAGAAACATACACCGTTTCAGCAGAACAATGAGCATAACCCCTTTTAATTATCCGATTGTAACAAACAATACACTAAACGAAAGAGGAAGCTTGTCTCCACTTATGCTAGTTATTGCAGTCCAAGTTTTCCCCTAATTAGTGGTAAAAAAACATCGCAAACTTTGAAGATGTACCAGTTTAAGCAAATAATGGCATTCTGTTATTTTTTTATAGTAATTATGATTTGATTCCTCTGCAATAACTACAGTGTACTCACCACGTTGCGGGCTTTCCAAAAACGTATCAATTATTAAAATCGGTTGTAAAAATCTGATGTGGCCAGGCACATGACTTTATCATACAATATATAAAATTAATAGTTTAGCTGCAGGAGATTCTAGTTTATTGAGATAAATCGTAGGTATTGTCAAAGCATCAGCATTTGACACTACCTACACTACGTCATTAGAATAATAGTTATTTATGTCACAAGTGCCGGAAGTACGGAATAGCGCGACGAGCGGTGATGCGGC